>SJYA01001333.1:2226412-2379860 GCA_006410615.1 Neotragus moschatus
GAATGGGTGAATTTAACTCAGATGACCATTGTATCTACTACTGTGGGCAGGAATCCCTTAGAAGATATGGAGTAACTATCATAGACAACAAAAGAGTCACGGAGAAGACAATGGCACCCCACTCCAGTACTCTTGACTAGCAAATCCCATGGATGGAGGAGCCTGGTAGGCTGCAGTCAATGGGGTCACTAGCAGTCGTACACGACTGAGTGACTTCACTTTCACTTTTCACTTTCATGCACTGGAGAAGGAAATGGCAACCCCCTCCAGTGTTCTTGCCTGGAGAATCCCAGGGACGAGGGAGCCTGGTGGGCTGTGGTCTATGGGGTAGCACAGAGTTGGACACGACTGAAGTGACTTAGCAGCAGCAACAGCATGGACCTAACATTCCAGGTTCCTATGCAATATTGCTCTTTACAGCATCAGACCTTGCTTCTATCACCAGTCACATCCACAACTGGGTGTTGTTTTTGCTTTGGCTCCGTCTCTTCATTCTTTCTGGAGTTATTTCTCCACTGATCTCCAGCAGCATATTGGGTACCTACCCACCTGAGGAGTCCACCTTTCAGTGTCCTATATTTTTGTCTTTTCATACTGTTCATGGGGTTCTGGAGGCAAGAGTACTGAAGTGGTTTGCCATTCCCTTCTCCAGATAACCATATTTTGTATGCTTATAAGGATTTCTATGTGGGACTGAACCGCCCAGGGCCTATGCATAATGGAAAATCCACTCATGCCTGTGTGCTCAGTTATGCCTGGCTCTGTGACCCCATGGACTGTAGCCCACCAGGCTCCTCTGTCCATGAATTTTCCAGGCAAGAACATTGGAGTGTTTGCCATTTCCTTCTCCAAAGAAATCCATTCATGAGGCATCCTTTATTTTTAAAATGTCAGAACCTGGGAAACATACCGGCTACCAAATAATAATAAATTATTTCCATAATTATGTAAAGATGCTTAAAAAAAAACCCATTAGCCTGTTTTAAACCATGAGCTTAAACACAGCTTTATTTATTTTCCTTGGTAAAAATAAAGCATCTCATTTGAACAATATTTCAAGAAAGCAGGAAGCCTTCCTTCCTCTCTGGGTACTCCTTTCTGATTTATGGACACCACCAGTCAAGCCCCCAGAGCCGTTATTGCACATGTACACTGCACACACGTCTGATTTCTCTAAGCTGTGTCAATATTAACCTGACCAAATGAAGATCAAACTGTCTCTTTTGTTCCTCCTGCTCCTCACATGGGGAGCACAATATGGCTCTTGTCAGAGGTGCTTCATCATTTTGGCTCAAGGAAACTGTCAGTACAGTTTGGGATTCGTTCTTCATGGGCAGACATCCTGATGGGTCTAATGAAGCCTTTCTGCTGACAACTCATTTGCTAAAAATACCCAACCACCACCAAGTTTAAGTGGGGAATATGGTTGTGTCCCCTCTGCTATCAACCCAACAAAAGTGATTTCTTTTGAAGTCTATAATATCTGTATATCAAGGTACATACCTCTCCCCATCCATATTTGCTCTTGCTAGTTTCCATTTGCTCAGTGATAAACTTTATGACATTCTTAAATTGGAATATAATAGGGTAAACACCAATCTTAGAGCACACATGCAGAGCCAACAGTCTGTGTATGCCATTTGTTGCAATTCTAATCTAATTACCAGAAACCCCCTCCTGCAAACAGATAACACTCCGGGGTTTGTGGTTTCATTTTCATTTGGAGACGTCTGTGTGTGGGGAGCTTGACGAATTCGTTTTCAGGTAAGGACATTGTCTTGTTGTGACTCTCTTGGGCCCAAGTCACAGAAACTTCACTCAAACTGGTGTTTTTTACTCAAACTTCAGAAAGATATGATGAATGTTCTAAAAAAGCAAAGGAAGAAGTGGAGGACAAGCCTGGAAGAGAGAAAGGGTTGCTAGGGATGTGGGGGCCACTCAGCTTCTCCATCCTCTTCTCCTGGCTTCATTCTCCTTGTGGCAGGAAACATGGGTGGCAGTGACTCCAGGGTAGACCTTTCAGTTTTATTCAAGACTCACTCCCTCTTGATCTTGAGTTTGAAAACTCTGGAAGAATTCTGGTTGTTCCCACTTGGGCTAGATACCTAGCAACTGAGGCGGATTAGAAAAACCACATAATACAGGTATGGTATCTGTCAGAACAAGAGTGATAGATAAAAGTCATTTCCTGGTGGGGGGGTGTGGGGGCTGTGGTGGTGAGCAGATAAACCTTTAGATGGCCACCCTAGATATCAGGCACAAAGAACTACCCAATCTCTCGCTGTCATACACACACATCTGTACACACCTACAGATACACATTATTCCCCAAATCCCTGTTTTATTTCCAGCCAACCAAGCACAAGTTATAGGGAGACACATGATGCTTGGAGAGATAACCTTAGTTAACTTTCATTTCATGCAAGTTTATATCTCAGTTAAGAGCGGTATTATAAACAGTGATCAAAAAAATCTATGAAACTGTTATGCTTATAAAATGAAAATTATGCTTAATCAATCAAAAATACACAATACTACATATGCAATCAAGGATAAAGAGGCCAAGCCTCCTTAATCTCTATTCTTCCAGGTCATGGTGAAGGATACTCTTTTTGGCTCCTGCTCAATCTCCCCTTTAACTGCCAAACTTCCACTGCTATTTGCACTGTATGTGCAGGGCATCAAAATGCTTTAAATGCAAGTCAGAAATTATCTTCAGGCCTTACCCAAGAGGCAGAGAGTATTTGGGCTAAATCTGGTGGGACAAGAGTTGTATTTCTATGTTATCATTTTATATTATGTAAGAGCTATTTATAGAAAGGGTCAAAGCAGGCCAAATACCCCAGGGGCAGGGGTGGGAGATCTAAATTCATAACAGGTGGAAAGTAGTAACCTTAAAGCAGGGTTTCTCACTTGACCTCACTAACTTTGCAGATCATTCTTTGCTGTGGGGGTTGTTCTGTGAATTGTTGGATGTTTAGCCACATCACTGGCCTCCACTCACTAGATGCCAGTAGCTAAACCCTCTCCTAGATGTGACAATCACACATTTCCAGACATTGTCAAATGTCAACTGGAGGACCAAAATACCCTACCTAAGAAAAACAGAATAATAGAAGAATCTTGCAAACTTAAATAATTCAAATCCCATTCAACTCTTTCAGAAATATTATTGCATAAGCAGGATACCTCAGTAATTCTCTCTGGTTTAAGAGGCAGGAGGACTTGAAAAAAAATTAGGTAGGAAACTTTTACACAAATACTCTGTACTAACTGGCCAAATATTTCCCTTTTCTAGGCTGGTAAAATTTTTAAATTCTCATCAATTGTCTTTGAGTTTATACTGGCAAGCTTATAAAATAAACAGCATATTGATTCTCTTCAACAAAAGAAAAAGCCGGATGATTTAAAAGTCAGAGCCAGGATTGTACTAAAGCATCTACTTCCTGTGCCAGGAAAAAGATGTTTTCCTAGGTATTTCCCAGAGTTTAAGTCTAGAAAAACTTTATTAATCCAGGTCAGTTAAGGGTAAATAGGGGATTTTTTAAATAGAATTTTCTATTTGAGATTCCTGACAATAATATGCATGTTGTTGCTGTGCTCTGTCATGTCCAACTTTTTGTGACCCCATGAAGGCTCCTCTCTCCATGGAACTTTCCAGGCAAGAATACTGAAGTGGGTTGCCATTTCCTCAAACATAGTAACCCTAGAAAACAGCAGATACTGGAGGGCAATGCAATCGGACTGGGGCATCTTGAGCTTTCAGTGAATGGCTAGCATCCTTGATTGATAACAGGCTACACGGGAAGACTCATCAAAATTTATTTCTCAGCCTGAATTATCTGAATCTGTATATCATACTGGTTCTCAACCATGGCTATACCTTAGAGAGCTGATAACCCAGGGAGCTGTTTAAAAAAAAAAAAAAGAAACAACACTCAGACCCCACCCCATGAAATTTAAATTTGATTGCCTAAGGGTAGGGCCAGGGCATCAGAATATCTTTCAGAGGATTCCAGCTATTATTCTAATGTGCAGCTAAGATGAAGAACAGTGATATACACAGATATAAAAAAACAATTTTTAATTCCTGCTGTGTAGACATAGTTTCTATACCAACAGTTCTTGTTTCTACTCTATAGTTATTGAGTGAACTTTCAGAGTCAGGGAGAAAACACAAATCCCAAAAACAGATGCTCGCAACTTCATTTTTAAAAATGCAATTCTAACTCCTCCCCAAATGTGCAAGTGCTTAAATGTATGGGTTTTGAAATCTGACAGTCCATGATTCAAATCCTAATTCCACATCCTGTTTTCCCTGCACCTTCAGGCAAGTTACTTGATCATGTTAAGCTTCAATTCTTTCATCTGGAAAAATGAAGATAATAATCTCCTTTACAAAATGAATCAGTCTGTAAAACACTTAGCCTGGTATCTCTCAGAGTCAGCCCTCAAAACGTTGTAACCCTATGAGAGCAGCAGCAAGAAAAGCAGCCACAGCTGTATTAACAGTAAGTTTATCTGTCAATTAGGTCATTAGAAATGACGGATCCTTAGGTACAGTTTAGCATTTCTTTTTACTCTTCGTATGCTGAAAAGAATCTTTCTTCAGTCTCAGAGTTTTTTGTGGCAGTCCGTTGTTTAAACGATGTAAAACTCTAAAATTTCTGATGGAAAGAACTGTCAGGTTCAGAGCAAGTACCTGACAAATCAGCCAGATGCTGTAATGGCCAGACTGATGCAGAAACAGGTTCTTCTCCAGGTTCTACTTCTCAAGTCCAGTGGGTCTCAAACTTAAGCTATATCAGATTCACCTAGAGAGCTTCTGGAAACAAACATCTGGGTCCCACTCTCAAGGTCTGGTAGGTCTGGGGCCCACCCAGAATCATGACTGCTAGTAAGCTCCTGAGTGATATCGATACAGCTGGTCTGAGGACTACACTCTGAGACCCACATGCACGCATGCATGCCAAGCCGCTTCAGTCGTATCTGACTCTTTGCGACCCACCAGGCTCCTCTGTCCATGGGATTCTACAGGCAAGAATGCTTGAGTGGGGTTGTCATTTCCTACTCCAGGGAATCTTCCTGACCTAGGCCTCAAACTCACGTCTCTTATGTCTCTGATTTGGCAGGCAGATTCTTTACCACTATTGCCACCTGGGAAGCCAAAGCAAGATATTTCACCATTCTGGACCTCAAATTCCTAATCTTCAAAAGGAAGAGTCCATGAAGGCAACATAACTCTTTGCTTCTACTCAACTCTTTAAAAATAAAGTTATACAAGTATATACACAGTGTAATATTCAGTTCAGTTCAGTCGCTCAGTCGTGTCCGACTCTTTGCAACCCCATGAATTGCAGCATGCCAGGCCTCCCTGTCCATCACCAACTCCCGGAGTTTACCCAAATTCATGTCCATCGAGTCGGTGATGCCATCCAGCCATCTCATCCTCTGTCGTCCCCTTCTCCTTCTGCCCCCAATCCCTCCCAGCATCAAGGTCTTTTCCAATGAGTCAGCTCTTCACATCAGATGGCCAAAGTACTGGAGTTTCAGCTTCAGCATCAGTCCTTCCAATGAACACTCCTTTAGGATGAACTGGTTGGATCTCCTTGCAGTCCAAGGGACTCTCAAGAGTCTTCTCCAACACCACAGTTCAAAAGCAGCAATTCTTTGGCACTCAGCTTTCTTCACAGTCCAACTCTCACATCCATACATGACCACTGGAAAACCCACAGCCTTGACTAGACGGACCTTTGTTGGCAAAGTAATGTCTCTGCTTTTCAATATGCTATCTAGGTTGGTCGTAACTTTCCTTCCAAGGAGTAAGTGTCTTTTAATTTCATGGCTGCAATCACCTCTGCAGTGATTTTGGAGTCCCAAAATAAATTACTCAGCCATAAAAAAGAATAAAATAATGTCATTTGCAGCAGTATAGGTGGACACAGAGATTATCATTCCAAGTCAGAGAAAGACAAATATGATATGACATCACTTACATGTGGAATCTGAAATACAGGGCAAATGAATATATCTGCACTGAAACAGAAACAGACCCACAGACATAGAGGGACAGACTTGAGATTGCTAGAGTCAGGGTGGAAGAAAGAATTGGGAATTTAGGGTTAGCAGATGCAAACTATTATACACAGGATGGAAAAACAACAGGGTCCTACCATAGCACAGGGAACTATAATCAATATCCTGTGATAAACCATAATGAAGAAGAATATGAAAAAGAATGAAAATATATATATGTATAACTGAATCACTTTGTACAACAGAAATTAACACATTATTGTAAATCAACTATACTTCAATAAAATTTAAAAAAATAAAGCTATACAGGAGCCTTCAACTGTATGTTTTAATTTATATTAGCCAGTAGAACTAAGATAGGCAGTTGGTTAGTTAAAATTTGGTTAGAGAGGAAAATTTAAAAATAAATGTTCTATTATAAAATAAAATAGCAATTTTATATGATTTTGAATTTAAAATTATGCATGCATTTATATTTTTTTCATATAGAGCCAGGATCTTTTAGATATTTTTTGAGCGTGGGTCTATAGGAGCCTCCCATTCTCTTTGTTGCAAAGACCGTACATATAATTTGCCATTTCTAGTTTCAGTTTCATTAATGTGGAATAAAAACTTAGACATATGTGAAACAATCTGAATGTGGATTCCTTGTGCATTTTTATCATCCCCTCTCAATTTTTTATAGCTGTTTCACCCAAATTTGAGAGCATATTCTCAGAGAGCACATTTTCATTTCACTGAGTCTTTCCAAAGCATTCATCTTAGAAATAACTATCTTTTTCCACTCCTATTTCATCAGTTTCTTTAAATTGTGTAAAAATATGAACTAGTACAACTGGTACCAACAGGTTTGAGAACAAACACAGCTGACTCTTGGTAAACATTGGATTCAGTTAAAGGGTACACATGCCCCCATGCATTGTAAAGACTTGTCAGTGAATGGGGAGCATTCAGTTGAGGTTATCATTACTAGATATTAGAGCCAAATGGAGAACGTGTTTAGTTCTGCGTGAGATTGACAGGAAGATCAAGAGAGTTTTTATTAAGAGGGGCAAGGTATACAACTCTGCCTCCTCACCCCTCAAAACTAAGGACTTTTGAGTCACAAGATGTTAACCCAGAGCCTAACTTTAATACAAATCACCTTGGAGTCTTGTTAACATGCAGATTCTAATTTAGTAGGTCTGGGGTGGCCCTGAATAAACCTTTTGACCAATGCAATACAACATTGTATTAATTTCTACTATTCAGTGCTTCAGTTATACATATACATTTTAATATTCTTCTCTATTATGCTTTATTACAAGATATTGACTATAGGTCCCTGTGTTATACAGTAGGACCTTAATTCTGAAAGTAGTTAGGCAGCGGGATAGCTGGGGAAATCACATTGTTGTTTAGTCACACAGTCACATCTGATTCTTTGTGACCCCATGGACTTGTAGCCCACTAGGTTCCTCTATCCATGGAATACTGGAGTGGGTAGCCATTTCCTTCTCCAGGGGATCTTCCTGACCCAGAGATCAAACCATAGACTTCTGCATTGTAGGTGGATTTTTTTTTTTTTAATAACCACTGAGCCACCAGGGAAGTTGGGAAAATAATAGTAGAGTCATTTATTTTTTTTAGCTGCTGAGAAAGGCCACTCTGCTACCCGACTGAGTCTGCCACAGGTGTGAGTCCTTAAGAGGGGAAAAGAAGCAAGTTACTCACCTCTTCTGTCACTGAGTTTAACCTCCCCCAGTCCCATCCCAACAGATACATACAATAGCAACATCTGAAAGACAGCAGCATCTTAAGTTGTACTTATAAATGACATTCCTGACCAACAGACCTTGTTCCAAACTAGATGCCTCTGTCTTCATTCTTTGACTATGCAGTTTCTTGGGAATCATCCTAAAACCACAGATATTTCTTTAGATTTTTAAGATTAGAAGTGGATAAAAGGGGGTTAAAAAAAGTGGATAAAACAGATGATTAAAGTCCTCACCTACAACGTTTCAGAACATCCTATGAACTCTTTACAACACCAGAGGTCAGAGACTTCATTGATTTGTCCTTATTTTGACATGATTTTCGATGATACAACATAAAACACAGCATCATTTTGCTCTTTTAGAGTTTTTGTTCATTTTGTGATCCATGAAATGATTTTTTAAAGTGATCTGCTTATAAAAAGTTTTAGGTTGTCTCTTTCTGAAGTGTAGATAATATTAATGATTTAAAGAATTCTGTAGCAAAAAGATAGTTTGATTATCAAAAAAAGAGTATTTATTAAAATCCTTTTATTTAGAAGATTCAGGTTAAATACTATTAGGTGGAATGGCATATCGAGTCTGGGCAACCAGAGAACAAGTTGGTTTTTCTCTGTCCCCAAATGATCTCTCCTTACACTGCAATGAGGGGATGTGGGCAGGCATTTATAAGTTCTCTTTGAGTTTTGATATTCAGTGATTTAACAATCCTAAGATGAAAGGGTATTCAGAAGCTAGAGGTTATCAGGGATGGTGGGGAAGGTGACAAAGACCAAAAAAATGTGTAAATTTTACTATTATTGAACCTACAAGAGAAAATATAATACATGAAGCAATAAAGACCCTTGGCTGTGAATGAGACAGACTCTAATTCTGAGCTATGCCATTTATAGTTACATGACTTAGGGTCATTTACTTAGCCTCAAAGCTTTAATTTCTGCATCCCAAATGCTCAGTCATGTCCGACTCTTTGCAACCCCATGGACTGTAGCCTATCAGGCTTCTCCATCCATGGGATTTTCCAGGCAAGAGTGCTGGAGTGGATTGCCATTTCCTTCTCCAGAAAATGGGGATAATAATACCTAATTCATAATTTATAGAGGATTAAATGAGATAGTTAATATAAGATCCTACCACAGTGCTTAGAATTTTATAAATAATAAATACTAGGTTTAAGAGGAATTTAGTTTGCCATGATGGAGAAGGCAATGGCAACCTTCAGAGACTGAGCAGCTTCGCTTTCACTTTCCACTTTCATGCATTGGAGAAGGAAATGGCAACGCACTCCAATATTCTTGCCTGGAGAATCCCAGGGATAGGGGAGCCTGATGGGCTGCTGTCTATGGGGTTGCCCAGAGTCAGACACAACTGAAGCGACTTAGCAGCAGCAGCAGCAGCAGTTTGCCATGAAAGTGAAAGTTGCTCAGTCAAGTCAGACTCTTTGTGAAATCATGGTGCATACAATCCATGGATTTCTCTAGGCCAGAATACTAGTGAGTAGCCTTTCCCTGCTGCAGGGGATCTTCCCAACTCAGGGATCAAACCCAGGTCTCCCGCATTGCACGTGGATTCTTTACCAGCTGAGCCACAAAGGAAGCCCTTAGTTTGCCATAGACACGTGCATTTTTTTCTGTCCATCATTCTTCCCTTTGGAGAGTCCCTCTCGTCACTTGGTGTGTCTGTGTGGGTCTGTCCTTACTCTTAAACTGAGCTCTAGGTGTGGCGGGTGACTCAGGCCCAGCCAAACGGTACTTCACCCACTTGGCTACATAACCCACTTGGTTCCAGGAAAATATATGACCTGAGCTGGTCAGTCAGAACCTTCACAGGAGTTATGTGAAGCTCTTTCTTCTTTCCTCTGAGATCTAAGGATGACATTGGTTTGAAGCTCCCTTGGCCATCACGGGGAAACATGGATAGCTACCTGAGACAGAAGCCACCAAAGAGGTGAAAGGTAGAGAAAGAGAGACAAGCTCTGATGATACAGTTTGGCTTCAAGTCCAAGAGTACCAGATGCTCGGCCCACCTGGGATTATCA
Organism: Neotragus moschatus; assembly: GCA_006410615.1. Classification (NCBI taxonomy): domain Eukaryota; kingdom Metazoa; phylum Chordata; class Mammalia; order Artiodactyla; family Bovidae; genus Neotragus; species Neotragus moschatus. The sequence goes on from SJYA01001333.1 coordinate 2,236,241, forward strand.
TTTACTAGAGTAGTTGGTTCTCTGTTTTCCTTAAAGCAAATCTGAGTTGAGTTTCTGTCACAACCAAAGAACTACAGAGAGAGACAGACAAGTCTATGACTTATGAAAACCTGATAAATGAGAATAAAAGAAGTCGACATTTGCAGGAGGAGAGGCCACTTCAAGAGACAATCCTTTGTTCTAAATCATTACTTTTTACATTTTAGAACTAGAGAAAGAAGAGAGGTTTTTCTCCTCATTAATCACAGCTAGTGGCTAGCCCTTCAGTGGCTGAAAATTAAGTCATCGAGGGATCCAAAGAATTTGAGGAGTCTACCAGCTGGACTCCTGGTAACCAAGGACAGGGAATTAGCAAAAGTAACTAGAAGGCTGACCACAAGAGGTTTTAGGATCACTTGTTAGCTTCCTAGGCTGGTGCAGCCTATCACTGAACAAAGGAATCAAAACCTAAAGCTGTAATGACACTTCAAGAGAAAGTAAAATTTTATGTTTATAGAGCAATGTTGGATTTTCTACACAAGATCAAAGTAATCTTAGTTGATGTCTATCAATTCTCTAGCTAGTAGCAAGGAAAAAAATAGCAATATTTACTTAATAGATAAGAGTAATGAGGTTCAAGAAGCTTCAGGAATAGTCCTAGTATCACATGTAGTTACTTGATGGTAGAGCAGTGACTAAAACCCAAGTCTGAGTTTTGTTTTTAGTACATTTTTATATGCTGTCTTTATTTCACTCTGAGTGCCATATCTGATATGGACACAAAAGGGAACTTAAGTTAGTTGTCTTTTAATCACTTTTCATTCTTTTATTGTAATCTAAGCAGAAAATATCAAAAGTCAAATTTGGATAATAGGTTGAAATTATTTTGCAGCCTCATGGTCTAGTAGGGTTTGTGTCTATGTGTGTGTGTGTGTGTCTATGTGTAAATCTATTTTAAGAGAATTTTTCTAATTCTATTTGCAGCAACATGGATGATACCTAGAGACTGTCATTCTAAGTGAAGTAGGTCAGACAGAGAAAGACAAATATATCACTTATATGTGGAATCTAAAATCATGATACAAATGAACTTATTTATGAAACAGAAATAGACCCACAGACAGAAAACTTGTGGTTACCAAAAGGGAAAGTAGAGGGGGTGGATAAATTAGGAGTTTGGGATTAATATACACACTGCTGCTGCTGCTGCTTCTAAGTCACTTCAGTTGTGTCTGACTCTGTGCAACCCCATAGATGGCAGGCCACCAGGCTCCCCTGTCCCTGGGATTCTCCAGGCAAGAACACTGGAATGAGTTGCCATTTCCTTCTCGAATGCATACAAGTGAAAAGTGAAAGTGAAGTCGCTTAGTCATGTCTGACTCTTAGCGACCCCATGGACTGCAGCCCACCAGGCTCCTCCGCCCATGGGATTTTCCAGGCAAGAGTACTGGAGTGGGGTGCCATTGCCTTCCCCAAAATACACACTATGATATATAAAATAGATAACCAATAAGGACCTACTGTATAGCACAGGGAACTATATTCCATATTTTGTAATAACCTATAAAAGTAAAGAATCTTAAAAAGGGTATATATGTAACTTTATATATATATCTGAATCACTGTGCTATACACCTGAAGCTAACAACACTATAAATGAACTATACTTCCATNCAAAATACACACTATGATATATAAAATAGATAACCAATAAGGACCTACTGTATAGCACAGGGAACTATATTCCATATTTTGTAATAACCTATAAAAGTAAAGAATCTTAAAAAGGGTATATATGTAACTTTATATATATATCTGAATCACTGTGCTATACACCTGAAGCTAACAACACTATAAATGAACTATACTTCCATAAAAAAGAATTTCTCTATACATTTATCTTCAGAAATAGTATTAGCACCATGGTGATAGGCATTTGGGAAACAGTATGCAAACAAAACATATACAGAATGCAAAATTAGCCAAAATGTTATATGATGTGCCATGTACTATAGATAAGTTCTGGTCTGTACATAAAAGAAAGAGGAAGTTCTGTATCCCCTAGAAGGATAACAAAATGAACAGGATATTTGCTAAATAATTCATAAGTAGACTCATCCTTGGGCTTTCCAATATTCCCACATCTGAATATGGCAGCCGAGGAGTTCTCAATGGAAGCAATTATAGCATCACCTACATCCCCAGAGGAGTCCTAAGAACCACAAGCTTTCCTACCCTCCACAGTGATCCAGAAAACGATGTGCAGCAGAACACTGACCTTCACGGGAAAGGTATGAAAGCGGCAAGTAGGAGGCTACGCCTAGTTCTAGTCTCACTAAGCTCAGTGTCATTCACAGCAGCCTAGGTCTTTCCATATGAGGCTGTACCTCTTCTTGATGAGATAAAACTAAGAAACATATTTATTTGTAGGCTTACTGTAAGCAGAAGCACAAGGAGATACCTGTGTCTTCTCTTCCGTAAAGGTAAGTACCTAAGTAAATGAGTCTAGGAATTTCAAGCATCGGCAGTTGGTTGCCTCCAGCCCAATCCCTCCTTAGGAGGGCCATAGATGATCACCCAAACCAAGCTCAATATTGAATCATTGTCAGTGCTTGACTTGACTACTAATGTCAGTGAGAGCAGACATTTATATAAACTGCTATAGGGCAACCCATAAGGGGGCAGAGTGCAAAACTATAAAAAAATACTATAGGTCTCATAGTCAGAAACCTCACCAGGAGCCATCTACTTCAGCAACATAGCCTCAGGTACAAATTTACATGCAATAATTCATATTCTACCAAATAAATCCCAGGCAAACAGAGTAATGCAAAAACACATTTCCTGCTGTCAAGAAAATTTCTGGCAAAATTAATCAACCATTCATCCATTCAGGCTCTTTGCATACCCTTTTGTCAAAGAGGGAATACTAAGAGATTTCTTTTCTCTTCCACGCACTCATTTCAATGAATTGAAGAATCCATCAAGCTTGAGTTGATTTATTGAACTGTCTCTTAGCTCAGCAGTACAACTACAGCAAATGAACTAGTAACTTCTCCTAAAACCAGCAGTGATTCGATTCAATGATATCTGATTTATTTAACTCTTTATAATTCCAGATTTAACTTATTCTTGCATTGTAGCATGATGAAAATCAAGCATGTTGATTTTCAATCTACTTCCAAACAGCATAAATTTTTGGATATAGCCCTCGACATTTGCATGTATTATTTACTATTCTGATAGCACTCATCAACACATATAGATTATAAGACTTCTGCATTTAAGAAACATTGACACTTAATAATAGGTAGGTTTACAAAAGGATTTCTTTAAAGATCTACAGCTTTTCTCTAAGGCAAACTGTTCTGGTGTATAATGTTTCATGTTAACGTTGGATGACCAGTCACTATGGTTCAAAGCACTAAAGACACAGAGATTTATTTTTGTATTTATTTTAATCATTCTACCAGGTGAGAAGAATCACTACAGGGTGATATTTAAGGCATAAACATTACAGAGAAACCATGCCGACTGTTCAAACATGGGTTTTCTCACCAAACCTCATCCACTGAGCCCCACGGAGCCCATTTATCACATCCCAGCTTTGCATTTTTCTTTGTAAAGATATACGACCTTTGCCTATTAGATTTCATTAACAGGGCACCATACAAGGCGCCTTTGCACATGGCAGGCTAGAAAGCGCAACATCCTCGCCTGAAGGATTTGCGGGAACAAGCTCATCTTCAATCTTTGTCCCTGGGAGGCACTTTTAACACCTGCCAACCACAGCACTATCATCAGAAAAACATTTAGAGATTTATCTTCGGGCTGGTAATTATAAGAGATAATTTGTTTGGAGTATGGATAAAGTTGGTCTAGCATAAACAAACTAGAGGCTCAAATTACATGACGAACATCATTAACTATTGATTTAACCACTGCAGGTCTGCAAGCTCACTGATACTCTGAAGATGGCAGGTTTCTAAGCAATAACTTTAGCCTCAAAACTATGGCTGTTGAGGGGCATGCATTTCAGTGCATACTCAGCATCATCCTGGCTTTCATTGCTTTCCTCCTATAGAGAACCCAACTCGAGGTAACCTACATTTAGAACTCTGAACGATAAGGACTTCTGACTGTTATATTTTAGAATTCAAGACACTTTGTTTGGGGAAGATTAGAGGGATGAAGTGAAAGGGACTGTGTCACAGACCACTTTTCTTTTTCTTTACCTTCCACAGCCCTTTCCATATGTTACCTCATCAGAGCTTCACAATCACCCTGTGAAATGGGCAAAGGTGGCTTTTGAGCTCATTTGATAAGTGAGGAAACTGAGGCAAAGAGGAGCTAAGGGTTTAAGAACCTTGACCAAAGGACATGATGAGTGGATTCCTTAGCACATTCCATTACTCTCATCCAGGGGAAACATGAACGCTTCAAAGTGCTTTGAGGGGCCAAGAGCAAAGCCATCCATCTCTTTGCCTTTAACAAGAATCTTGTGGGTCGATGTGGTAAGATGTCACTTTTTTACAACCCTATTTTCCACACAGAACGCCACCTTGCAGAAATGAAATAGGAACACAGAGGTAAGAGAAATATCTCATGGGCAAATTTACAGAAGTGAGAATAAAAGCCAAAGTTCCTGGTTGGGATAGCAGTTGTATCCAACACAACTCTGTCTTTAAGTGTCTCCATGTGAAGACTCAAGCTCACAGTTTAAAGCGGTGCCTTTATACTCAATAAGTACTCAATAAAGGATGCTACTAATATTCTTTAATGCCTTCATTAATATAGGTAACTGAAAGTTCCACTGAGCCTTTCCCAAAATACCAGTATTTTGTAATTCATGATTTATGTCTTAATTGGGAAAGGTAATATGCAGCACATAATGAAAATTATGCTAGGGCACAATCTGTTGCTGAAAACACACAAATATTTATGCGACAAAATGTATAAAGTGGGATAAAGACTATAAATATCAGGTCAGAGTTTACTGCCAAAGAGTTTTTGGANATAGAGAGTTTGGGGAAAATGCTCAAGTTGGTCCAAGTGTACTAATAAGCACTTGTGGTTATGAGAGTTAACTGAGGCGCCTTCAGCAACTCATTTGTTAAACAGTCAGTTCTTTCTGAACAAAACGCAAGTCATTATCCACCCAAACAAGAAAATACTCTGCAGATGCATCTCCTACGCCAAGTTGAGTCTGTGCTATTTTAACCCTCTATTCAGTTGACAAATATCCTTAAAAGATTTAAATTAGGCAAACCAAACATTCCAAGGTCAAAGCAATAAAGGGGGTTGAAGTTAAAGCACTAGGTGAGTGATTAGGGGAAATTCCTTCTAGGATAAAGCGTGGATCACAGAAGACTTCCTTTAGTGGGGAGATACCTCCCCGGTGAGGGGCTGGGTGACAAGATGTGCAGAGATTTGGAGGACCACAGAGACCAAGGTTTTGTCGACCCCAAGGGCGGAGCTGGCTGCTCCCACCTCATGTCCGTGCCTCTCCACCCCTCTTGCATTCCCAGCCTTAAACCTAGGCAGCCTCCACACCCATCCCACTCTAAACATCCGGGTGTGGGACGACGTGAACTTGCTCACGTGCTTTACAAAGGCATACCCTAGCACTGCCTTCCAGGCTTGTGCAATGTTCCTCCCATGGCAGGCACTCGCTCTCTTCCTCTCCTAACCCCACCATGAATGCCTCTTAGTTTAATCCTCCTCGAAAAAGCAGCCCTGACTCCTGAGTCCTAGCCAATGTAACCTGTGGCTCTCACCTTCATTCACCATGGCTGTGCCTCACCTATCTGCCAGGGTTCCTTATGGTTCTATCTTGGACTTAGTTTCAGGGATCAGATCAAAGGACACTGTCGACCATTTCATGCCTTGATGAGCATCTTTACTTGGCTCCTCACAGCTGGGTAGGCCTTACCCAGAAGTGGCCATTCTTTAGCACAGGGGTCCCCGACCTCTGGGCAAAAGATCACTATCGGTCTGTCCCATTAGGAACCAGGCCGCACAACAAGAGGTAAGCCAACAGCAAGCAAGGAAAGCGTCATCTGCTGCTCTCCAGTGCTCCCGTTACTGCCTGAACAGACTTCCCCTACCTCCCGCTGCCNGTGGCCATTCTTTAGCACAGGGGTCCCCGACCTCTGGGCAAAAGATCACTATCGGTCTGTCCCATTAGGAACCAGGCCGCACAACAAGAGGTAAGCCAACAGCAAGCAAGGAAAGCGTCATCTGCTGCTCTCCAGTGCTCCCGTTACTGCCTGAACAGACTTCCCCTACCTCCCGCTGCCCTCTGCCGCTCCCACCACCAGTCCAAGGAAAAGTTTTCCACAAAACTGGTCTCTGGTGTCAAAAAGGTGGGGACCACTGCTCCAGCAGGACGCCTCAGGTCAAACGCACTCTCAGCCGCAAGTTGCCCGTGGGATTGCACCCCAGAGTCCTACAAGCCCTGTACTTGCCCAGCCTCAAGACTGAGGAAAGGGCCCAGAGTCAGCTACAGAGACATCCATGTGTCATGGATGGGGGCACTTACACGTCTGAAGCCAGGTCCTGGGGCAGCACCCCCACTGCAGACAGTAAACAGCGGCCAGGATGCCACAGCAGCAGCCTTTGCTTGGATAGGGGGAGGGAAGTGACCAGTTATAATGGGAATTGACATGAGGTTGGCTCATGGGTTACCAAGGAAACCAGCAGAGAAGCACATCCCTCACAGGCCCCTTTGATAGGCTATCACAGTGGAGACATTTTGATCTAAAGATTAGAGCAGCCATTAGCTAGGGCCTAGAGCATTATGGAGTCATTTTACTGATTAGGCGCTGTGAGAAGGTCATTCAGGTGAGGAGGGGGTAGGTGAAGCAGAGACTGATCAAGCAGGGGGTATACAGAGGGCAAGAAAACAAGGTCTTGCCTTACTAAGATCATGCAGCTATTGCTTCAACGGATCCTGATTTCTACCTTCCAGCAAAGGGGAAAGAAAACAGTAGTAGCTGCCCATTGCTTTTGTCCAGCCAGCACTTTACTCTCCTGTTAATAGACCTTTTTCTTTGGCCAGAGGGATGGGCAGCTGGTCCAGGTGGAACTAATCATAGTACCTGACTTTCAGTTCCCTTGGGGACAGGTAACGGGAAGGGGCATGTGTTCCTACAAGCATCAGTCAATGTCCTTCCGAGCTTAGAGAAGCTTGTCGTCTCTGACATTGAAACTTCAGCCAGCCTCTGTCCTGCGAAGGACAGAACAAGAGAGACGCAAAGGGTAGCAGAGCTAAGAGGTGGAGAATCCTTGGCTTAGTAAAATGAGCCAGGGAAACCTTTCCTTTTTTTTTCTTCCTGCTTTGGCGAGGGAGTGGCGAGTCAAGTGGGTTCTCTGTCTTTTGCTCAGTGGTAACGAATCTGCCTGCCAATGCAGGAGACACAGGTTCAATCCCTGGGTCGGGAAGATCCTCTGGAGGAGGAAATGGCAACTCACTCCAGTATTCTTGCCTGGAAAATTCCATGGACAGAGGAGCCTGGTAGACTACAGTCCATAAGGTTGCAAAGAGTCAGACATGATTGAGTGACTGAATACACACACAATTAATATAAAAGTAGACATTTACTGATTCTTCTACGTGCTAGCAATTGTACTAGAGTCTTTAAACACATCATCTCATTTTCATTTATCTTCCACAATAATCCTATTACCTTACCCCTTTTGATGGTAAGGAAACTGAGGCTCAGGGGGGTAGCGACTTGCCTAATGTCACACGGGTAGTCAGAGGAGGAGCTTCAGTTCACACCCAGTTCTACTGGACCCCAAAGTTCTGCCCTCTGCTTCACTACCTGGACTGCTGTTCAGCAATTGTTTCCTGGATGTGGAAAGACAACTCAGAGGATGAAAATCAACTGGTCCCCTTGAGAAATGAGCCCCTGAAGGAATTTCTGAAGCAATACTGCTTCAGGATGGCGACAAATCCCTTTGGGACATTTCTTCTTTTTGAAAATAGCTCTTTTACTCCTTCATTTCCACTCCTCTCCCTTGGTTCTCTACACTTTTGTTCTACTAGGAATTCTGGCCAAAGTTCAGACATTTCCCATCCCTAGGAAGGCCTCCTTCTTCTAAGATAATGAAAAGAAATCGTGATATTATTTGAAGGAGTGCAGGTTGGTACAAGGGTCAGAAGCTCAAAGTCTTTATCTTCCACACAGAGCAGTTCCACTCGAGTCAGAATGTCTGCAGAGCCATGACCATTGTAAGAAGGGAGCAGGCTATGGTTAGATTTACATTTTATTGTGAAGGGCAGACTGTAGGTGATTTGTATTCTAGATAAGAAAGCCAATTAAGAGAGATGGGGCCTGTAAGAGTCTCACTGGCAGGGCTGCCACTTGTAGGTTGTGCTCTGAGCTCAAGTATCCAACAAGAGGGGAAAGTGGGGCTGAAATAACCTCCATGAGCCAGGCCATGATCCACTCACAAAGCCATTTTTGGGGAGTGGGGCACTGTGGATCTTGCCCTAGTTTGCACAAAGGCACCCATGGGCTCATTGCTGTCTTGGTATTGCTGTCTTGGCTCATTGCTATATTCTGGGTGAAACACGATGAAGTCTTGAATGAAAGTAGTAGGTTTGGGATTAGAAACTAGGGAACAAGTTCACATTTGCCTTGTGAGTTTGAGGTACTTGCATGAAAACCAAGAGAGCTACATGATATCTCTCGAGAGATGTTTACCTCTCTAGAAATGAATTGAAGGCCCTGTCTAAAGTCAGAATTTGGAAGTTGCTAATGTACAACCAAAGGGTAGTTGGTGGGAATGTGGACTGATATTGGGTCTCTGCTGCAAAATGCAAAAGGCATAGAAATGCATTGTTATTTACTTAGCTGTACTAGGAGACAAGTATAAAGTTTAAGAAAAGAAATGATTAATGTTCAACAGAAGGTCCCTGCTGTATCAATTTGCCAAGCTCTTTGGCTCCACACATGAGCCCACCTAAATCTGAACCGTTAACATACACATAATGCAAAAGAAGTTGAACTTGCCTTTGCCTCATAAATTGCCTCTTCTCATACACTCTGCTAAGCAGTCTGGATGGATATAAACAGCTGTGCATTGCAAGAATGCTAGATATTCTTCACTGACAGATGGCAGCAATTCCCTAGGGTACACACACACACACACACACACACACACACACACACACACACAGACACAAAACCTCAGTAAGTTCAATAACACTGATATTACTCATCAATGAAGTTACTGAAATTGAGAGATTTAGAATCAGAAGAAGTCCTGCAATGGAAAACACACTTAAGTTAGCATTTCTTCCAGGTTCCATGCAGTTTTTTACTTTGGAGAGTTGCTATGAACAAAACCACTTTCCATTTTATACTTCACTTTTAAAGAAGAAGAAATCCTTTATCACAATCAGATCATTAAACGACTGTTCTCTATATCTCAGATCCCTTTCTGCCCTTGCCAGTGGAAGGACAAGAACTCTAAATGTGTATCTTCTTGGGAAGCAGAGCGGACAAATCCATAATGGAATGTGGCATAATGTTTGTTTGGTTTGTTAAAATGATCATGTTTGGGAAAAATTTCTCATAGAAAATATTACTAGAAAGTCTCACTAATCCATCCAACTTCAAGCCAATGTGAATACTTAAATATATTTGACTAGTTACTGTGATAGAAAGGAAATAGGGAATATCCAGATCATATTCTATACAAAACTAGTGATGACTTTGAAAGAAGCGAACTTTTCTACAACTCAGTTTAAATGTGGAGAACTACTACATCTAGATCTCAAGAAAACCTAGGACATCCTTCCACGGGATTATCCTTTGAAAATTCTTCTCAAGAGACACAGATTAGTTATGTTCTTCATAAAATCATATAATCTTAAAGTTAAAATGAGAATAAGACTGAATGCTGGTTGAGATGGGCTGTAAAGGTTGTTTAGTTCAATCACCTACCCAAGTATTAAATATTGAATTTCTTATACCTCATTCTCCCAAGTGGTTACAAAATCTGGGATAGAACATTTCTACAGATAGGAAAAGTCATGACCACCTGAGATGGTTCACTTCATTTATGAATAGGTTCATTAGAACATTTTTTTCCTTATATGGAGGCAAAATTGTCTCCTTAAGCGTTTTTCCTATTTGAGTCTCCCTAATTGGATATTGATAATGCCAATGAGTAGTTGAGTGTTTGCAACATGGCAGGCACTGCTCTGAGCAAATTACATAGATTCATTTAATTATTACTCAAGATATTCCTTTTGGATAGGTAAATATCGATATTAATATCAATTCCAATCTACAGAGGTGGAACACTCAGGCACAGAAGAATTAAATAAATTCCCCAAGACCACCCATTCTAAAAGGGATAGATCCAGGATTAGGAGTCAGTCATTCTGACTCCAAAGTATTAATACTACAATTTTAAAGTTGCCTAAATGATGCCAATTTGTCCTCAAAGTTGATAACCATGGATCTAGTCAAAATCTGTCATGTTTCAGATTGTAAACTTGTAAAAGGTCACATGGCTGTCAGGAGGCAAAAGACCAGACCTCAGGTCTCATGACTGAACAGTCTGGAATCATTTCCAACAAGTATTTTTGCCAGCCAATCTATGACATGTTAGCACTGCCCATCTCTGGATTTACTCTCTTTCTCATGAATTAAAATGTTCCAGGATGGACTTCCCTGGTGGCCTAATGGTTAGGAATCTGCCTGCCAATACAGGGGACACAGGTTCAACCCCTGGTCTGAGAAGATTACCCATTCTGTGGGACAACTGAGCCCGTGTACCGCAACTCCTGAACCCCCACTCTAGAGCCCCGGCAGCACAATGCTAAAGCCTGTGTTCCACGAGAGAAGCCAGGGGGCAATGAGAAGCCCACACACCACAGCTAGAGTAGTCTACAGGCACCGCAACTAGAGAAAGCCCGCATGCAGCAATGAAGACTCAACACAGCCAAAAACAAATAAGTAAACATTTTAAAAAATGTTCCAGGACATCCCAAACTCACCAGTTTCACAGAAAACATTCTACCATAGCCTAACGAAGCTCCTACTAATTCACTTTTTCATATGGGTAAGCATGAACATCATTTTTTATAATTCAAGTAGTTCTAACATTAACTCAACTTCTTGCTGGATTTTATATGCCAAACCCTTCCGATTTTCTTTCTTCAGATGCTTGTAGAGGTTTCTGGCAATTTATGCACTTGCTTTCCACTTGATCAAGTATATAGGACGTTTCATAAATCCATCACTTTGGTTCTTAAAATTTTGTTAAAGACAGCTTTCCTTTTCACTCTTTTCTACCTTGTTAAGTATTTTTTTTATTCATTCAACTACTTATTAAACAGATATGTAGTGAAGGTCTGGTATATTCCCTGACACTGATTTCTTATTCTTCAAGGCATTTTTCAAGACCTGAAATCATACCCTATATGTACTTGCTTACTTTATTGTTCATCTCCCTTCCCTCTGACAGAATGTTAGGTCCATGACAGCAGAGATTTTATCATGTTCATATTGTGTCCTTGATAGTGAAAGCACTGTCTGGCCCATGGTATATGTTCAATAAATATTTACTGAATAAATAAGTGAGTGAGTGAGTGAGTGAATAAATGAATAGATGGATGAATGAATAAAGAAGTGGACGGATGGATAGATGGTTGGAGAAGGGAATATCAAGTGTCTGACTCTGGAGATACAAAAAATGTGTTAAGTTTCCTACCTTAAAGGAGTTTGAAATCCTACTGCAACTGAGAATAGTAGATTCTAAGTTGTTCCATGGAGGTATGAACAAAGAGCATTAATTGGGAACTGCACGTGTGTGCGCTAAATCATCTCAGTCGTGTCTGACTCTTTGCGGCTCTATGGACCGTAGCCCCACTAGGCTCCCCTGTTCATGGGATTCTCTAGACAAGAATACTGGAGTGGGTTGCCGTGCCCTCCTCCAGGAGCTCTTCCAGGCCCAGGGATCAAACTTGCGTCTCTTATGACTCCTGCATTAGCTGGCAGGTTCTTTACCACTAGCGCCACCTGGGAAGCCTGGTTGGGAACTGAGGGGAAGGAATCTACAAGCTTGCCAGGAGAAGTCAGAGAAGGATCCATGCTGAAGCTGGCATTTGAGTTGGGATGTAAAGGAGGTAGGAAATTCACCCAGTGGCCAAGCAGGGCTGACATTTACAATGGGAAGAAGAGATAGCAAAGGGCAGGACTCTGAGCAATGAGGAACAGACAGAACTGGAGATTTCAGAATAATATTCCAAACAGAGTTTATCCACAGATTGATGCTCAACAGTGACTTCATCTGTTTTATGACCAGGATATGCTGGCAACCCACTCCAGTATCTTTGCCTGGAAATCCCATGAACAGAGGAGCCTGGCAGGCTATAGTCCATGGGGTCACAAAAGAGTCAGACACAACTTAGCAACTAAACAGCAACAATGTGTGCCAATAGAAAATACCCACTGTGGTTTCAAAGTGAAACTTACTCAGTTGTGTCCAACTCTTTGCAACCCCATGGACTGTAGCCTGCCAGACTCCTTTTTCCATGGAATTCTCCAGGCAGGAATACTGCAGTGGATTGCCATTCCCTTCTCCAGGGGATCTTCCCAACCCAGGTATCGAACCTGAGTCTCCTGCACTGCAAATCAATTCTTTATCGAGCCACCAGGGAAGCCCACTGTGGGTTGAAACCAAACTTTAAATGTCAGTAACTGACTTTGAACAGTTTACTGAACTTCATCCTCAGTTTCCTCATCAGGAAAATGAGGATTTAAAAAAGTAATTCCTTCACCGAGTCACTTCTAGGAATAAATAAATTAATATATATGAAGCACTAGTCATACAGTAGTTAGTTCTGCTAGAATGTGGCACAAGCTGGCTAAAAAATTCCTATGCAAAATTGCACATTAAAAACTACAGAGGTTATTGGAAACATAAGGATGGGGCACAATCCACAAAGACTTCATTAGTGACACATTAATAAAAAGAAAGGAGTCCAGTAAAAATAGTAGCAGTTTTGTACATGCTAAGTGACTAATAAATACTATAATACATACAACACTTTGAGAAGACCTACAGTTTGCTTTCCAAAATGGGCAGTGAGAAGAGTTATAACGTGGGGGTTACTGTGAAGTGGTTGAAGGAAGGTTATCTGAAATCAGCCTGGAAGTTCTACCACCAGACAAGGATGGGTGTGGGTCATCACACATGCTGTGACCTGAAGGAGCTGGTCCACATTTGAGGGATGTCTGTGTGTGCATTCACATGTACCTTGTATCTTCCTACTAGGCTCCATTCAGTTAGGTGCTATTTTCTGCATTCGCCTGGTATTTCTCAAGGACAAAATCAGGCACCATTAAAAATGAAATTTGTATTATGCTGAAGCTGTTCCCTAATATATTAGTTGTACTGGAATAAATCCACATTTCCAGAACTAGCATAACAGCAAAAATATTTTTAAAAATATTTAAAGTGCAATAATATGAAGTATCAAATAGCTGACAACACAAAGTTAATGGTTAGGGAGATTCCTTGCCTTCCTACTTCCCTGTGGCCTTTCAACCTAACATTTGAAATTCTAGGACTAGCGGTGCTTCAAGTTGTTGGGACCATTTCTTATCACTCACTGTTCCTTAGGCCAGAATAACCAACAAAGTACCTCTGAATAGTAGTCTAAATATAAAATGTAATTTAAAAGCAATGAACTCCACTTTCTCCAGCCCCATTCCACAACTGCCAGCTTGCTGTTGCACTTATAACCTGAGCACATATTACTGGACCATAGGGTAAAGGGGATTTTTTAAAAAGAGAACTCAGTTTTTAGGAACAGAAAGGATGAACGTCTAAATGGCCTTTTTTTTTTTTTTTTGGGTGAAAAAAAGAGAACCATTCAAAATTTATTCTCCAACAGACAGACAGCATCAGCAGGTAAAAACTACAGGGGTTTCTCCATAGATCATACATTCACAAGGCATTATTAAGCTTAACAAGTAAGAAAGCCTCTGGTCTATCTTCTGTAACAATATCGCTTCACAGTGTAAACAGGTACTATCATTGTGTTCACTTACAATTCCAGAAGGAAAGGCACAACTTGGCAAAACAAAACAAAAAAATTTGGGGGGGGGAGTCCTAAAGTCAGGTGCAATTACCAAGAGACAGACTTGAGAAATGCCACAATCCACTCTTCCAAACAGAGGGGCAAAGACTTCTCCACCCAGAAATGTGGGTCTTTCTCCTTGCTTGTTCAGTCTTCAAGAAGAACACTTCATCGTCTGCTTAATATCACATATACAAAAGGGGGGATTAAGAAGAAGGAAAAAAAAGAATCCCAACATCTTGAACTTCCAGCTGCTCCCACCAATACATCAACTCTTGGGTTTACCAGAGGGTCTAGGAACACTTCAGCGGTCATCCAATAGGAAAATAGAGACTATAGCTACAAAAATAACACATGAATGAGGGAGATAAATTAAAGCTTGCACATCCAGGACTCGCCTGTTCCAACTTGGTAGCCTTCATGCAATACTCAGAAGAAAAAAAAATTTTTCACAATTACTCGGAGTAAGTCATAATCAAGGAAATGTTGGTACAAATTAGTATAAGAAGTTTTTAGTATATAATAAGAAAACATGCCCTTCCACGAGTTTGTTTCTTCAAGAATGGACACCGAGCTCTTCAACAGAGCAGGCACTGGTGGACCAAATTATATCACCTGGGATGGCCATTTAAAATTTTTCATTCATTAAACAAACTAAAATTCTCAACCAATTAAATATTAGATTCTAAAACTTGAAGCCCCAGAGTCCAAAATTTTGGGAAGGAACTGATTCAATATGTGCATAAGATCTAATTAAAAGTACTTATAACATTGATCACACAGAATTTCAAGTAAATCTGTATTTTAAATCAATGTTTGTTTGTCTATCCTCACACAAGACATTGATAAATATAGTGACAGTCATATGAGAGTTTGCTTAAAGAAAAAGTTATACTGGACCTACCTAAGGTTTTGTACCTTCACTGGAGAAAAGGTAATCTAGATAACTGCTCTGTCCTCTCCAATCTTGCTTTTTCAACTTGAAAATGCATTTAAACACCCAGAGTCTTATTGAAAGGCAGGTCTTTACAGAACCTTTAGGGTGAAAACCTGAAAATCCTCCAGTTGGTGCGAGATCTTGCAAATTGATACATTTGTCAGAAAGAAGCACTTTTTGAAAAAAAACAGAGGTACTTTTTGAGATACAAAATTATGTTGTGATTTAATTCTGCCAACATGGATAGGATATTTACCCTGGTGTCTCTTCTAATCTGCATGAACTATATCCTTGATCCCATGAGACGCAGGGGAACCGGGAATTTGGCACAGACCAGGGCCTGACCGCTCTCCTCTCTGATTAATCAAACTCCTGGAAGCTTTTTGATTCGCTCATCTGCCAGGTGGCGCTACTTCCCTACTCTTCCCGGTAGCTCCGACGCCTTGCCTATCATCCCAACCTTTAGACGCGCCCTCCACCTTCCAACAGCTGCCTTCTGTTTGCCAACACATGCGCTTTTTAAAATCTCATTAGATATATAATGTTTTTGGCCAGGCATGTGTGCCAAGAGCACTGCGTCCTCCCTGGAGAACTCCCTAGAGTCTGGAATGAGGAAAAGCCGGGTTGTTAAGAGTGGGAAACAGGGAACCTGCTTATTGGTATAACGTTTGTCATAGAAACAAATCGGATGCTTCCCACTAAGTGTGAGTAGACCCTGGGGATGTTTGGATGCTGTGTATTTTTCCCCCAGTGATAATTAAACTGTAGTACTTGCAGCATTCTCAGGGCTGGATTAGCCAGTGCAGGCAAAGTGTATAATCGGTATTAATCTCCCAGAATGTCACTGCACTCTCCTATCAATCTGCATAAATTCTACTAGAAAACTTTAGGAAAAAAATGCTATTCAGAGCAAATGATGCATCAAATTCAAACAGGCCATCAAGATTGCTAATGGATTTTAATAGCAGCTATTACAGCATAATAGTATTTTCCCAACAGCTGTTTGTTGATACAATTCTCGGTTTACAGGACCTTTTTGTCCAATCCCAGGAGACCGCCAGCTTGTTCATTTATAATCATTTGGTTCCACCTACAAACAAATGCTACTTTGTTTGCATTTGGAGACAGTGAATGGTCTGCAGCTTTGACCTACTCCCACCTCATTCAATGAAACCAGCAGTGAATATTACAAGCTAGATTAATTAGTTAATATTTAGATATACTAACTATTGCCAGAATAAACACTGTCAACCGGCCAAATCAAAGAGAAGCTTCCACTGATTGCTTGGATACATTCTGAGTGATGTGAGTTGTCAAAACTGTCTTTTATGTAGAGTAGTAATGGCTCTAGACAAGGATTAAGTCTGAGGTGGGTTTTTTTTTTTTTTTTTTTTTTGGACTTTAAACCTTTTATTTTTTATTGGGGTATAGCCGATTAACAATGTTGCGGTAGTTTCAGGTGAAGAGGGAAGGGACTCATATACATACATATACATGTAGCCGTTCTCCCAAGAAACCCCCTCCCATCTAGGCTGCCACATAACACTGAGTACAGTTCCAAGTCCTATACAGTAGGTCCTTGCTGGTTATCCATTTTGGATATAGCAGTGTGTACAAGACCTTCCCAAACTCCCTAACTATCCTCCCCCCACCCCAGCAACTGTCAGTGTGTTTTCTAAGTCTGTAAATTCATTTGTATCATTTCTTTCATTTCTTTTTAGATTCCACATATAAGGGGTGTCATAGGATATTTCTTCCTGTGTCTGATTTACTTTACAAGGCTGAGATTTTTTAAACAAAAGGATCCATAAGCTATTCTGAGTTTTTCTATTGGAGATGACTAGTATTAGAAAATGCCCATAAATCATGGCCAAAGTGAAAGGCCTGATTGGTACTAATAATTGTGTTAATAATCAGGGTGAGGAAGAATATATCAATGAAACCCAAAGCTTTGTTTCTTATGGGATGGTTAAGAGATTAGAGCACTGTAAATAAATATTAGTTCATGAGTTCATGAGGAATCACCTAAGGAATGCGTTTAAAATGTGGATTCCTGGCCCCTACCCCAGAGATTTGAGGCAGGAGCCAGGAATTCACATTTTAACAAGCACTCCACAAGATTCTGGTGCCTGTCATCCACGGACCACACTCTGAGAAAATCTGAGAAAAACAGCATTAGTTTATAAAACTATCCCAAAAGTCTTAGTGCAGTTTTAAGCTTTAATGACTTCAGAAGTACACATGGTTTAACAAGTACATGAAACATGATTTGAAAGCTTACTTTTATTCTTTTTCTACTCATTCAGCTTTGTAAATTTGGAAAAAAATAATTTTCAGCTATAATTTTCTGTTTCCAGTGAACATTTGTTATCCTCAATCAGGCGATTTTAAAAGAAAATATAAAGTTTCAAAATTACTCAGAACTCTTGAGGCTCAAGAGAGAAGGGCTATATATATACATATAGCTGATTCACTTTATTGCACAGCAGAAACTATCACAGCATTTGTAAAGCAATTAATCTCCAATAATAAAAAAATTACTCACAACTTAAAAACTAGATAAATGTAAAAAAAGGAAAAATAATTACACTTCCAAAAGAAGTTCTTTTTAAGTTGATAGTTTTTATACATCTGACACTATTAATGTGTAAAACTGTACTAAGGCTTTCAGGGCAAACCGTACAGAACTTACTTAAACGTTGGATTATTGAAACTGAGAAGTAGCATTGAACCCTCAGTCCTGTCTAGCCACTAGTGGTTTGGATTTAGAGGCATCTGCATGCATAAATCTCAGTCTGGCAGGCTCTGGTGGGTCTTCTGGGTTAGTGCTGTGGACTTGACAAAGAATCAAGTGGGCACAACAAGAAGAGGAAATGATAGTCCTGAGGAGTTGGGGTATCAAAAAGGATGCAGGCATCTTACATGTTATCAGTTCAGTTCAGTTCAGTCACTCAGTCGTGTCCAACTCTTTGCGACCCCATGAATCACAGCACGCCAGGCCTCCCTGTCCATCACCAACTCCCGGAGTTCACCCAAACTCATGTCCATCAAGTCCATGATGCCATCCAGCCATCTCATCCTCTGTCGTCCCCTTCTCCTCCTGCCCCCAATCCCTCAGGGTCTTTTCCAATGAGTTAACACTTCACATGAGGTGGCCAAAGTATTGGAGTTTCAGCTTCAGCATCAATCCTTCCAATGAACACCCAGGACTGATCTCCTTTAGGATGAACTGGTTGGATCTCCTTGCAGTCCAAGGGACTCTCAAGAGTCTTCTCCAACACCACAGTTCAAAAGCATCAATTCTTTGACGCTCAGCTTTCTTCACAGTCCAGCTCTCACATCCATACAAGACCACTGGAAAAACCATAGCCTTGACTAGATGGACTTTTGTTAGCAAACTTCATAATCCATAAAAGTGCTTATATCTACATTATCTCATTTAACCCCTGCCATCCTGATGGGCAGGTAGCATTTCTCCCACTTTACAGATGAGAAGACTGAGCCTCCAAGGAGTTTCTGTGACTCGTCCAGAAAACAAACAAACAAACGAAAAACAGCAAATGGCTAAGAACTCAAAGTCAAGTCTCTAATCCTTCTCTGTGCCATGGCCACCCCTGACCAGGGGTCCAGATCAGGCAGTGAAGCCTGGGAGGGCTCAGAGGGCTCAGGAACTAGAAGTGCAGAAGATGGCAGATCAGAAGGTGCCAAAATGGGGCAAGATCTTGCTGCAGAGCAAGGTAAGGCTGGAGACACAGACTCCAGATCAGAAGAAGCAAGCCCTTTGGCTAGAGGCCACTGACAGCAGTGCACTCAGCGTTCTCAACCCCAGAGGCCTTGCTCACCTCCTTGTCTGGGTCTTGCTGGAGACAATTTAGGGAGGTGTCCTGGAAACAGTGCATCCAAAGTCACCTCTGTCTCAGCGTTCTTGTGTGACTGTGAATTCATTGTTACATCTCTTTGACTTTCTGTTGTCTCCTTGGTACAATTCACCTATTAATAGCTACCTCTCAGAGTAGTTTGGATTTTAAATAAATTAGTTATAATAAAATGATGCACCTGGAAAAGAGCTGATCAGTTGCATCTAATCTGAGCCCCAGGTGTAGAAGGGGAACTAACTTGCTCTTCCCTGGGTCACTGGCTATCGGAGCCTGCTGTCACTGCAGCCACAGCACCCACATAGCAGGCACACGGAACATTTTCTGAATGAATGAACCAAACTCATACTCTCCCCACGACACATCAGCTACTTCCCTGGGGGTCTTTATTTCTGTCACTGGTATTATCTTTCTTTTCCTTATCATCTAGGACAGAAATTTTGCATTGACTCTTTACAGCACCACCCATTCTTCCCCCATATCAGTACCAAAGATTCATCTTTTCTCTGACCACTGTTTCTGACTCTAATAGTTCTAGGTTGTATGCTAATGATTTCTGTGCAAAACTATCAGAACAACCTAACTGCTCTTCCCATCATTTCTTTACCCAGCATGCGGCAATCACATTAATCTTCTTAAATTTTACCATGAAGTTAGTCAAAGTCCTCAAAGAGTAAAACACAAGTGTCCCAGTGTTCCACATCATGGCTATGTTTTACCTCGCCAGCCTCACCTCCTATTGTGTCTTTTCAGACTTGCTCTCACCAGCCAAGCTGAACAGGCTCCCCAAGCACATGGTAGATTTACCACTTCCGTGCCTAGTAAGAAACCTGTACTTAACAAGATTCAAGAGGTTCATGAATGAACAGAATTGCCCAAATCCTTCTGGTCAAAATGACTATGAATAGATTCCTCAGTTGGGAACTGAGCTGAGCACTGCCCCACCCTTCCTCACTCCTTCCACCATCAGCTTCACCTCCTGAAAGATGCCCCCAGCTTCTCTTTTCTCCAGAAAGACAATACATAAACTGCTCAAGAGTAGAACACACCATCAAGAAAAGGGATGCGAATATGTGAGGAGGGCTTCCCTGAGGTCCGGTGGTTAGGAATCCGCTTGCCAACGCAGAGGACACAGGCTCGATCCCTGGTCTGGGAAGATTCCACATGCCACAGCTACTGAGGCCAGGAGCCCTAGGGCCCACGCTCCGCAACAAGAGAAGCCGCCACAGTGAGAAACCCGTGCGCCACAACTAGGGCAGCCTCCGCCTGCCACAACTGAAGGAAGCCCTCATGCAGCAATGAAAACCCAGCGCAGCCAAAAATAAATTATCTGAATTAAACAAAGCAATAAATGTACACTTTTTAATCTCTTTAAAACAGAAGAGTCTGTGAGCAAGAGGAACTTTTATTTGTGTAGGTCACACATGTCTCGTTTGATAAGGTGATATTTGCATTCAGTTCAGTTCAGTTCAGTCGCTCAGTCGTGTCCAACTCTTTGCGACCCCATGAATCACAGCACACCAGGCACTGCAAAAATTAGTAAGACATGTTCCAAGTCTTTGTTTGTAGTCTTTGGGCCCCAAAGGAACCAAACACATATTCTATTGAATTTGGGAACTCTGATTTTGTAGGCATGAGCTGGATATAATTTTGTCTTTAGGCCTCAAAGACCAGGGTTAAGTAACTGATTTTCTCCTTCTTGGGAGGATTTATTTATATATTTTTGGGTTATGTTTATTTTAGACATTTTATTTTTGGTCACTAGATGGCTCTGAATTTCCACTGGAAAACAAGTCATTAAAAGACTGATGAAGATACACAATTTTCACTAAATAATTTTAAAACATGCCTTTTTTTTGACTTAAGAAAATTGATCAAAGTAAAAAATATAAATAAAAAAGGAACCACAAGCTACAAATAGCAATGTGTTAGTTCATTTACCCTATCTAGCTTTCAGAATATATTATTTATAGCATGACATGAAATTTATGGCTATTGTTGGAGACGGAAATGGCAACCCAGTCCAGTATTCTTGCCTGGGAAATCCCGTGGACAGAGAAGCCTGGTGGGCTACAAGGCAAAGAGCTGGGCATGACTTAGTGACTGAGCATGAACTATTGTACTGGTTATAAGTGCAATTTTTAAATGACTCATAGATTATGATTCAAATACTGTTACAGATCTTCCTCAACATCCTGATAATCCCATCATGCACTGAAAATATCATAAGGTGAAAATGCATTCAGTATACCTAATCTACTGAATCTCACAGCTTAGCCTGGCCTACCTTAAATGTGCTTAGAACGCTTGCCTATAATTGGGCAAAATCATCTCACCCATAGCCTATTTACAATAAGGTGCTATCTCATGTAATTTATTGAATGCTGGACAGTAAAAGAAAAGCAGAACTTTGGGGGGGATCAGAATGGTTATTAGTGTATCCGTCTTTACTCAAGATCTCATGGCTGTCTGGGAGCTATGGCTTGCTGCCACTACTCACTATCACTAGAGAGTATCATACCACATACCATTAGCCTGAGAAAATATCAAAATTCAAAGTATGATGTCTACTGAATGTGTATTGCTCTCACACTCATAAAGTTGAAAAGTTGTAAGTTGAACCATGGTAAGTTGGGGACCACCTGTGTCAAACAATCAGGTCTATCATATTTTTCAAAATATTTCAAAATACTGTCATAGAACTTCCATTGCTTTAAAATATTTTCAAACTATACATCAACAGACCTGGAAGGTCTGGGACAAATTCCTTGATCATTTTTAAGGCTGACAACTTTAAACAAAAAGGACTGTTGGAAAAAGGATCTTTTAGCCAAATTGGAGGCTGCCATACTGGTGTTGTAATTCACTGTGCTATGCTCAGTTCACCCATAAAAAGTGTTGCATCTGAGTTCTGCAAGGATTCATTGTGTTTCCAAACACATTATAGTGCGGGTTCATACAGGAAAAAGTCATCCAAAGCCATCTCTGGATAACTTATTAATAAAGGAGGTAAGAGTGTGAGGTGGAGAAACATAGGGAGAGAGAGACTGGCTATGCAAAGACATTGTCTGCTTGGCTTGAGCTTTCTGGAGAAAACCCACCTTTAAAATTAACTTTTTTCCAGTTTTCCCAGTTGTTCTGCATCAGCCCACAGGTTTCATAGATATTCATTTTATCTCTTAACAAAATCAGAGAGAGGTTGTGAGATATTTGTTATAATTTTAATCCCATCCTCTGCCCATCCCTTTCCAAAGTCTCCAAGTTTATCCCATTTCTTTTATGTTTTCAAAACGTACGCCGTGCAGAATGACCTATTACACATCCTTTACTTCTGATTCTCATGTGTGGGTACACAGCAGCTGAAGACAGAATCAGACTGAGCTGCAGAGCAAGGCCCTTCTCCATGAACTTGACTGTTGACATGTGAAGAGTCTAAATGGATACACTTGGGTTCCAGCAACTTAGT
Source organism: Neotragus moschatus (assembly GCA_006410615.1). NCBI lineage: Eukaryota > Metazoa > Chordata > Mammalia > Artiodactyla > Bovidae > Neotragus > Neotragus moschatus. The sequence goes on from SJYA01001333.1 coordinate 2,258,605, forward strand.
TTGCCCCAGACAAACAACATAAGGTGCTTTTAGTTACATTCAAGATAAATCTCAGACAGGGCAATCTTCAAGTGAGAGCAAGAGATATTGGGCATATATTCTCTGCTTTGCAATGTTTTTTAAACTGATAAAAGCAGCTTCCATCATTCCGCATTGCATCTCTGCTCCAGCCCCAGTGAATGCTTGTCACCTCTGAAACACTTCTTTTTTTAAAAAAATAATAATTTTTATTTATCTATTTAGTTTTGGCTGTGCAGTGTCCTCATTGCCTCATAGCCTTTTCTCTAGTTGTGGTGAGCAGGGGCTGCTCTCTAGTTGCAGCGGGCAGCCCTTCTCACCGCAGTGGCTTCTCCTGTTGCAGAGCACAGGCTCTAGAGTTTGAGGGCTTCAGCAGTCACACACATGGGCTCAGTAGCCATGGCTCCAGAAGTCTAGAGCACAGGTTCAGTAGTTGTGGTGCATGGGCTTAGCTGCTCAGCAGCATGTGGGATCTCCTGGATCAGGGATCAAACTCACGTCTCCTGCACTAGCAGGTGGATTCTTTGCCACTGCGCCACCAGAGAAGCCTTGAAACACCTCTTGATGTCACATACCTGTGTTCCCTCCACCCGGTACACCATGATTCCCTTTCTACGCCACCTGACAAGTACTCTTCTTTCAAAGTTTATCTCCAGTGATAAGAAGATTGAAGTCTTCTGGCAGGGGTGGTATTACAGTGCAATGATAACGAGTCCAGGCATTGGAGTTAAGGCTATCTGGGTTTGAAGTCCAGTTATGTTACTTACTTGAGCAAGTAAATTTTAGTTCCTCATCCATCAGGTGGGATAATGAGAACTGATCTCACAGAGTTACATGAGGGTTTAAACAAGTTACCTGAAAAGGGCTTAGAGTAGTGCCTGTTGCAGTATAGGCTGAGTACACAATTGGTGTTGGGAAGTTATGTAGGAAGCTGTAGTACACTAAGTGAGTGTACTACAAGCTGTAAGCTAGTGTACTCTAGCTTACAAGTTAGCTGTTCTTCTGGAAGTGCTCACCCCAAGGATGAGTTAGATGTGGCTCCTCTCTACTATCCTGGAGGAAACACAATCATAAATCTGAGCACATCAACCAGAAGTTGACAGTTCACTGGCCCAGTTCCTCCAATGGACTGTGATGAGACAAAAACAGTGGGTGAGGTCTCATATGCCCCATCGCCAGGAGAGCATTTGGGTGTTATCTATCCTGCTCCCCTGCCCTCTCTGAGGAGTGAGAGATTAAAAGCCACATGGGTGAACACCAGAGAAGAGCGGATAGAGAGGAAGGGATGAACTGGGAGGCTTGGAATGGAAAAAGAGAGTAGCAACTGGAAAGATGGGGCGAGACCAGGGGATGGGACAGTGTGGGCAAGAGGAAGACTTCTTTTGTACTTAAGTAGTGAGATGTGTCCATGAGTCAAGGAACAGAAGAAAGGAAACACCAATTTGTTGCCATGGGCTATGCACTTACAGCATATTGCATCGTTTGGGAGATGCTACTAAAGATGGCAATTCCTGTCCAAACCAGGCTTCACTAGGGTCAGCTCTAGAGTTGACCAGTAGATCTCAACTTTGTTAAATTTGTAAGATTACATGTTAGGCAAAGTCCTCGTTCATTAATATATTCATTTATTCAGTAGAATATTGTGTATATTATGTATATTATATACAGAACAAATATTTATGAACAGCTTCTGTGGGTCAGGTATTGTTCGAGGTACTGGTGCTAAGGTAGCCAACAAGACAGACCACATCACTCCTCTCATGGGGGTGCATTTTAGTGCATGAAGTCAGATAATAGGTAAATAAATAAGTCGATGCTAATGGTAATTAAGTGCCAAGTAGAATACAACATACTGTGATGAGAGAGCATGATGAAGTGGAAAGGCAGGTTTAAATTGAAAAATCTGGGAATTAATAAGGTTATATTTGAGCTGACATCTTTGAATGATAAGAAATGGCCAGCTTCTTCAAACTCAGAGGTCAGAGTATTCCAGAATATTTCAGCGCATGCAAAGACCCTAGGATCAACTCAGTGGATGAGAAAACAGAGGGAAGTTGACAGAGCTGTAGCCAAGGGCCATGGGGAATGCATCTGAGTGTCAGGAAGGACTAGATGATGCAGAGATTTGAGGGTCATGGCAATGAGTTTGGAATTTATTCAAAGAGCTATAGGTCGAAGGGAGGGGAGAAGAGGCTCAAGAGGGAGAGTATATATATGAAAAGTGAAAGTTTTACTCTGCTGGAGTGAGAAGCCATTCCCTTCACCAGAGGATCTTCCTGACCCAGGGATCAAACCTGGGTCTACTGCACTGCAGGCTGATTCTTTACCATTTGAGCCACGAGGGATTTCATATATAAAATTTTGGGTGATTTATGTTGCTGTATGGAAGAATTGATGCTTTTGAACTGTGGTGTTGGAGAAGACTCTTGAGAGTCCCTTGGACTGCAAGGAGATCCAAGCAGTCCATTCTGAAGGAGATAAGCCCTGGGATTTCTTTGGAAGGAATGATGCTAAAGCTGAAGCTCCAGTACTTTGGCCACCTCATGTGAAGAACTGACTCATACAAATTACTCTGGTAATTTTATAGAGATTGGACAGCAAAATGGTAGGAGCAGGGAGACCAGTTACGTTATTGCAAAGGCCAAGGCAAGAGGTGGTGACTGTGACGACGACTCTTTTTGGACTAAACAAGTCATCAGCTTGGCTTCCTTGAGACCATTCTCCCTCCACTGGCACAGAAACTACTTGACCACAGGGGGTTTTGTCTGTTTCATTCATGACTACATACCCAATATCTAGAATAGAGTCTGCTATATAGAAACACTTGCTAAAAATGAATTTAATGAGAAAAAGGGACGAGAATGGTGCAAAGCAGAGTTAAAGAAAAAGTCAAAAGTTCTGTTTAGGACATGTTAAATGTGAGTTACCTAGACATTTAAATGGAGGTGCCAAACAGGCCAAGTGAGAGATGCAAGTTTTGAGGTGGGTAGCAGATATTCATTTAGGGATCATTGACATACAATCACCTAGAGTGGGCATGGAGTTGCAGAAAAGTAGATGAGCTGGAATCAAGCTGGGAACCCCAACATTTAGAAGTTAGGCTGAAGAGTAGAAGTCAGCAAAAGAAATAGAAAAGGGACTTCCATAAGATGGGAGGAAGAAGGAGGAACAAAACTGTGTCTTATAAGCCAAAACGAAATGGTTGTCATGAAGCAGGAAGCCATCAATTGATTTGAATGCTGCTGAGATACCAAGAAAGATACGAACAGGTAAATTACTCTTAAATTTGACAACAGAGGTTTTAAAAAACCTCGATCAGAGAAATCCTAATAGAATGGCAGGATTATAAACCTGCCTGGAATAGACTGAGAGAAGGGCATGGAGTGGTGAAAGGCACTATAAACAGCTCTTACATTTGCAATTCTCTAGCCATTAGCACACTGCTTGACTGGGTGGTTGCTCAATCTTTCTTGTANATGGCTGGATGGCATCACCAACTCGATGGACATGAGTTTGGGTGAATTCCAGGAGTTGGTGATGGACAGGGAGGCCTGTTGTGTTGCAATTCATGGGGTCGCAGAGAGTCGGACACGACTGAGCGACTGAACTGAACTGAGTGCCAAAATACAGTGCTTCTCCCTTGCAGACACCATTGCCCACTACAGACAGAAGTTGCAGTTGCCACGGCTTTTCAGCTATTGATATATAAAGGCTCTCTGAGAGATGGATTTTTCAGTTCAATGTTCACAATAATTTTGTCAAAAATACTTATTTAGTTGTTTAAAAAACCTACATTAGTCATTTTGGGCCACAGCAAACACAGCAAGACATAGTCTGATACTATGCAATCTCTTGTTATAGTTCCTACATATGTCTTGAGACTCTGGGAATTATTTGTCTCTAAGCTCTAGCAAACTATTAAAGAAAAACCAAGGACAGCCTGTGTGACTTTGCAAAAGTCTTCTTACCTGGGGAAGGGCTAACTGCAAGTTTTGACAATGTAAACTATTGATGGACTTCCCCAGTGGCTCAGTGGTAAAGAGTCCACCTGCAGTGCAGGAGCTGCAGGAGATGTGGATTTGATCACTGGGTGGGGAAGATCCCTTGGAGAAGGGCATGGGAACCCACCCCAGTATTCTTGCCTGGAGAATCCCATGAATGGAAGAGCCTGGCAGGCTACAGTCCATGGGGCTGCAAGAGTTGGACATGATTTATCAACTAAACCACCACCACGATACATAAAATAGATAAACAATAAAGACCTACTGTACATCACAGGGAACTATATTCAATATCTTGTTATAACCTATAATGGATAAGATCTTGAAAAGAATCTGAATACAGCACAGGGAATATTTTCTATATCTTCTAACTGGGTTGCTATGGGTTATTATCATAACCCATAATGAAAAAGAAGCTGAAGAAGAACATTCAGTTCAGTTCAGTTCAGTTCAGTTGCTCAGTCATGTCTGACTCTTTGGGACCCCATGGACTGCAGCACGCCAGGCCTCCCTGTTTATCAACTCCCGGAGTTCACTCAAACTCATGTCCATCAAGTCAGTGATGCCATCCAACCATCTCATCCTCTGTCGTCCCCTTCTCTTCCCCCCTTCAATCTTTCCCAGCATCAAGGTCTTTTTAGATGAGTCAGTTCTTCACATCAGGTGGCCAAAATATTGGAGTTTCAGCTTCAGCATCAGTCCTTCCAATGAATATTCAGGACTGATCTCCTTTAGGATGGACTGGTTGGATCTCCTTGTAGTCCAAGGTACTCTCAAGAGTCTTCTCCAACATCACAGTTCAAAAGCATCAGTTCTTCAGCATTCAACTTTCTTTGTAGTCCACCTCTCACATCCACACATGACTACTGGAAAAACCATACCTTTTTTGGCAAAGTAATGCCTCTGCTTTTTAATATGCTATCTAGGTTGATAATAGCTTTTCTTAACATATATATTTATATATTAATATATATTCTTATATATATATACACACATATGTATAAATATATGTCTAACTGAATCATTTTGCTGTACACTTGAAACTGATACAACATTGTAAATCAAGTATACTTCAAGAAGAAAACAAAAACTAGCAGTCTAACAAATGTGAGAAGCACAACCAGGTCACTTTTTGCTCTTTTCTGTTAACTGGAAAAGTTCATATTTGCTCCAAAACCTTTCTGTCTGAGAAAAGGAACAATTTATAGCAAGAATAAAAAACAAATCAAAGCAAGTAAACAATACAGTTTCTTACTTTGGAATATCTTACCTGAGATCCCACCACTTCTTCTATTTCCTATTACTTTATACACACTTATTTTTCTTAACTTATTTTTACTTTACCAAAGTGGACTTTGCTGTCTCCACTGGAATTCATGCAGCTCAAGGGATGGAATCCGTATATGTACTAATTGGGCAGGATTGAAACAGACAAGCCACAGTACTCCCTAATCTTCTCTACTAAAGAAGGAACAAACTGAAAGAAAAGTTTATTGATGTTGGACAATCTAGTCTTTGTTCACGTTACCTGACTTTTTAAATTATCATACACTCATCCTGCCATCACACCACATACAAACTATTCAACAATATGTCTTAAATAAATGTGTACAATAATCGTGTTGAATCTTAGCTTGCCTGCTCCTATGTTACAACTGGTTGTCAAAGAGAATTTAACAATAAGAAAACTTAGGAGACCTTGTGTGTTAATTAGTTTTGGCAGAAATAACCCCCTAAAAAGAGAGTGGAATGCAATTGATGAAATAAAACAAGTAGAGAAAAGGGAACTATAAAGAGAAGGAACAAGTGGAAACAAAATGAAATGACTGTGTAGGAGACAGCCGATCTATTTTAAGTCTACAGGGCTAGGAAAGGACAGGTATTTTTAAACTTAATTGGACTGTTTCAAATAACAACTAGATTATCTATTTGAAAACTTGGGCAGAGTACAGGGAAAGGAATAAGCTCATTTCTCTAAATCAGAGAGAAATTTTTTAAAAAATTTTAAGTTAAAAATGGAGGGGCCAGGTGAGATCTAGGACCTTTGGACAGTGAAGAGGTTGCAGATTTTAGGGACAGCAAAATGTAAGTTCAAATTCTATTAGCAGCTGTGAATAACTTTTTGTCCCTGAGCCTCAATTTCCTCATCTATAAAATGGGAACCCTAATGTTGACTCCACAGAGAGGTTGTAAAAATCAGAGATCATTTATGTCAAGTTCTTAGCATATTGGGATCACTCCGTGAATTACAAAATAATACTTCAATCCCAAAGAGGAAGAAAAGTCTCCCTGTCACTTGCCAAACTGAGCTGAGTAGGCTTAGACAGAAAATCAAGTATGCATGGGAAAACACACCCTTGTTCATTAGACACTTGTGTGAAAGATCTAATGACTAAACAGACAAATCTTATGATACTGGGACTGTAGACGAAAACAGCCAGCTAGCATACATCTCTTTGATATCGATGTTAAAGGAGAACAACACTACTGTTATATTTTTTCATTTTAAAAAGCATTTTCTTTCTCTATCCATATTTCAGGTACAGAAAGACTATTATCTCTTTACATTTGTCCTAGAATTCTTGAAGTTTTCTTCAGGGTAAACTTGATTTTACAACATCCCATTTCAGCCCAATCCTCCTATGTCTTACACCCTCTGAAAAATGCACAGGGACTGCTCACCTGGTCCTCAGGCCAATGACACAACTACACTTCTGACCCAAACTTGCTCTTGGCTCAGCACAACACAAGGTCCTACCCCTTCTATTGTAACTGCTGTCGTTATTCTCCAATCCTATCATCTCCATTCCTAGGGAACATTCCTAGTTCTATAGTTTACCTTTTTTTTCCCCCTAAAATTTTATTTATTTTTGGCTGTGCCAGGTCTTCGTAGCTCTGCGGCTTTTCTCTAGTTGCGGCAGGCAGGGCCTACTCTTCTTTGCAGTACACGGGCTTCTCGTTGCACTGGCTTCTCTTGCTGGGGAGCATGGACTCTGGAGCAGTCCCAGTAGTTGGGGTGCATGGCCTTACCTGCTTTGCAGCAGGTGGGACCTTCCTGCACCAGGCATCAGACCCATGTCTCCTGCACTGGCAGGCAGATTCTTTACCACTGAGCCACCAGAGAAGCCCTCTACACTTTCTTGTTTGCTTTCAATGAATTCCAATCAGTTTTTTGGGTATCAGATTTTGGAAAAGACAGGTTAAAGAATACTGACTTTATTTTTAAATGTTCATCCTTTATAACTAAACCAATTTTCAGTTTTCCAGAGTAATCAACTCATGAGAAAAAATTATTCAGTAAACAAAAGTGAACTTTGATTTCAGTCAAATATCTAGGGCTGTTTTACAAGGAGCATAAAGGTATGGATAATCAGTAAGGCCTTATAAGTGTTCCCTTCCAGACATTCAGTTTAGACTAGGTTACTGGCCAAAATACTAGGACCTTCATCTTCCTGGTCATTGTTGTGAGTTTTTTTATGTGATAGACTGAAGATCCCCTGAATAAGACACATACTATGATGACTGAATATATTTCCCTGTTGTAATCAAATATAACATAGTCACCAAAACAGAAAATTATAAAGCTAGCACCTGGAAGTTAACAAGAACTGTTAAGCAACTCAAAAAAAAAATGATACTAATTTTAGCCAGTAAGTCAAAATTTTAGTTTTCCTTTATTCTTCACAAGCATCTATAATTTCCATATGGTTTACAGATTTTTTTTTCTTATATAAGTTCTCATATTTCTCATTCTGTTTCTCTAGACAGCCAGCATTCTCTTGAGGCAGAAATGTGGTCTTCCATCCCAGAAAGATATGGAACAATGAATCAGCTCACTGACATGGGTAATTTTCTCTGAGTCTATTTTTGGGAGGGCTCTGCTGGGTCTTCATTCCTGGACAGGCTACTCTCTAGTTGTGCTGCATGGGCTTCTCACTGTGGTGGGTTCTCTTCTTGCAGACGTGGGCTCCAGGGCACGTGGGCTCCAGTAGCTGTGCCACATGGGCTCAACAGGTGTGGCTCCCGGGCTCTAGAGCACAGGCTCAATTGTCATGGAACATGGACTTAGTTGCTCCATGGCACGTGGAGCCTTCCAAGATTAGGGATTGAACCTGGGTCTCCTGCATTGACAGGGGGACTCCACGACTGAACCACCAGGGAAGACCTCTTACAGTCTTAAAAGCTAATTGTTTCTGGTTTGATACGGGGAGATGATTAAAGTGGAAGGCACTGGATGCCTGATGATAATGAGAAGAAGGCCCCCAAACTGGAGCAAGCCTGGAACAGTCAGAGGTGAGGGGACATTAGTTCAGAGTAAGCTCAGTAGCAAAGTGGTTTGATGAAGACTTGGGGTTGCAGAGGGTGGGGTCTGAGGCTCAGCCCAGATGTTTACTGGTGGTGTGAACTTGGATCACTAGATGGTCATTTCTCACTTCTGAGCCTCAGGGTCCTCATCCGTAAAGTGGGGTGATAATAAGATCTTTGGATTATTAGAAAGAGAAATGCAGACATAGAGAACAAAGGTATGGATCCAAGGGGGAAAAGGAGGGGTGAGATGAATTGGGAGATTGGGATTGACATGTACACACTACTGGTACTATATACAAAACAGAAAATTATTGAGAACACACTCTGTAGCACAGGGAACTCTACTCAATGATCTGTGGTGACCTAAATGCGAAGGAGATCCAAAGAAGAGGGACTATTTCTATATGTGCAGCTGATTTACTTTGCTGTACAACAGAAACTAACACAACATTGTAAGGCAACTGTGTTATTTTTTAGTCATTAAGTCATGCCTCTTTTGCAACTCCATGGACTACTGGGCTCCTTGGTCTACAGGATTTCCCAGGCAAGAATATTCTGGAGTGGGTTGCCATTTCCTTCTCCAGGGGATCTTCCCTACCCAGAGACTGAATCCATGTTTCCTGCATTGGCAGGTGGGTTCTTTACCACTGAACCAACAGGGAAGCCCCTAAAGCAACTATGCACTGTGCTGTGCTGAATTGCTTCAGTTGTGTCCGCCTCTTTGTGACCCTATAAACTGCAGGCCACCAGGCTCCTCTGTCCATGCGATTCTCCAGGCGAGAATACTGGAGTGGGTTGCCATGCCCTCCTCCAGGGGGTCTTCCCAATAGAGACTGAACCCGTGCCTCTTATGTCTCATGCATTGAAGGAGGTTCTTTACCACTAGTGCCACCTGGGAAGCCCTAAAGCAACTATACTCCAATTAAAACAAAAAAGCTAAGCTATTAACAAAGGCATTTCTGGTTCTGGGCAAAGACTAAGTACCATGGCTGTACAATATATTTTTTCCTAGTCGACCTCTTGAGTTTTCAGATGAGTCACGAGTTATCTTAAATAAAAGATATTTTAATATTTCCTCAGTGGTTCCTTCTCACTTTTGAAGGCACAATTTTATATGATAAAAATTTTGAAAGAATAGATGTCAGTAAAATATAAAATCAGATTTAAACTTTCTGGATGGGTAATACTCATGTTCACAGGAAATACTTCAGAATATGTACAAGATAATTAAATGGGCAATAGGTAAAGTAAAAAATTTAAACATTATTTTTTGAAGTATCTTAATGTTCCTTTAATTATTTGGTAGAGAATGGAAAAATAGCAGTTATTTGTACATAATCCAACCTGCAAGATTAAGGTTCTAAAGACTGAGATCTCTAAATGTATAATTTTCCTCAAAAATCAAGGTTCTATTGTGAACTATGACACAGATGTACTTCAAGACAAGTAATCTACTGAACATCTTTTTTTTCTGGAATGGACTTTTATGGAAAATATTAATTGTCAACATCTAGTCACTTTCAGCTCTCAAAATGCTTCCCCTTAAGAGAAGATATTAGATTCTCATATATATTCTTGTGGAAGGAAAGCATTGTGGTTTGGACTTTATAAGGTCTTTATTCAACATAAATCAATACCTAAAGAAATCTCTATAACAGGAATCTGGAACAGTGTCCCTGATGCTCATAAATACTCACTGTATTGTCTGAAATGACTTATCTCAGTCCTGACTGTGGGCTCAGATTTACTGTACAGTTCATCAACTTCTCAGCATGATGGATAATGAATGTTTCATTTACATCGCTAATTGCCAAGCCATGGTTCCCGCAACCTTTAACCCGTATGCTTTATCCCATTATCACCATATGTCAATATAATTGCATTTAACATTCCAAATGATAAACTTTCTTCTATGCAGGGAAATATTTTTCACAAAGAAATCATGTGAGGACTAGTGATAAAATACAAGTTTATTACAGGATAGGACAAGAACTAATCCAAAGGATAAGTAGATTCTCATAACTTATAAAATCCATTTTGGGACAAGGACTGTCGGTTACATAGTTAGGAAAAATAGTGGTATTTTCTTAAGGAATTATCTTTGCTAGCTTTTAATTCAACAGAGGCATGAAAAGAGATTCCCAAAGTGGTGCAATTAAATCATCAGGCCTATACAATATCCCACCAAAGTCTTTTTAAACTAGCTAGTAATAACTACATGATCCAATTATATTAATATTTTCTACCTTTATTTGGTTATCAGCCAGCAAAGCAATAATGAAGTAATAATCTCCTACCATGACCACTAATTCAGACTTAAATTTTCACTGAAAAAAGTAAAAAATATCAAATATCAAAAATCCTAAACTGGAAGAAAAGTTGTGAGATCAATTTGGCCACCTGTATTCAAGATTCATTTAAAACCAAGAAGCAAGATGAGGCTAAAACAAAGATGGTTTTTTTAGGCTTGGGCATCAGGTGATATCTGTAGATTTGCCCAGGGACACACAGACTGGACTGCAAAGCTGGGGCTGTGCTTGCTCCCTTGACCTCCAGGGTTTCCCACCTCAGCAAAGGATCCAGTATATCCCTCAACACACCTGAGAGTTATCTAAGGCATTACATTTCTCTCTAATCACTGTGGTCAGTCCATCAACATATACTGTTAGTTATAACTCAAAAAGTATACCTTAAATTTGTCTACCACAGCTCCACTGCCCCTCACCCTGCTTCAAGACATTGTCAGCTCTCCCCTGGTCTGTAATGGAAACCTCTATTCCATCTGTTTGTGTCCTTACCTTCTTCCCATTGTACTTTGCCATGTCCCTACCTTCTTAGAGTCTTTCACTAGCTTCCATTGTACTTAGAAGAAAATCTCACAAATCCACTGTTTACTGTGAGGCACGGGAGGATCTGACTTGACCACTTCTCCAGCCAAGTCATGCCATTCTCCTCCCTATGTGCACTATGACCCACTCAGTTCCTAAAGGGTGTTCTGTCAATTTTCTGAATGTGTCAGTCTACCTCCTATTTCAGAGCCTTTGCACTGCTGTTCCCTTTGCCTGCAATGCTGTTAACCTTAATCTCCTACTCTGGTGTACCTTGATTTATAAGCCTAAAAATGACCTTTTCAAGGAAGTTTTACACAACCTCCCCATGTAATGTAAAGTAGGTTATATTGCTGTTACCTTTTCTCACAGCAGCACCCTATGCTTTTCTTTTATTTTTTTTAGTTGCATCTTTGGGTATTTATTTCCATTTATTTTATTTTATTTTATTTTTGCTTTATAATACTGTATTCATTTTGCCATACACTGACATGCATCAACCACGAGTGTATATGAGCTCCCAATCCCGACCCCCCCATCCCCCTCCCACCCCATACCATCTCTCTGGATTATCCCCGTGCATCAGTCCCAAGCATCCTGCATCCTGCATCGAACCTAGACCGGCAATTCGTTTCACTTATTGTATCATACATGTTACAATGCCACTCTCCCAAATCATCCCACCCTCTCCCTCTCCCACAGAGTCCAAAAGGCTGTCCTATACATCTGTGTCTCTTTTGCTGTCTCACGTACAGGTTTAACATTGCCATCTTTCTAAATTCCATATATACGTGTTAGTATACTGTATTGGTGTTTTTCTTTCTGGCTTACTTCACTCTGTATAATTGGCTCGAGTTTCATCCACTTCATTAGAACTGATTCAAATGTATTCTGCTTTTCTTTATAATAGTGTTAGTCACTCAGTCATGTCTGACTCTATACAATCCCATGGACTGTAGCCCGCCAGGCTCCTCTGTCCATGGAATTCTCCAGGCAAGAATATTGGAGTTGGTAGCCATTCTCTTCTCCAGGATGCTTACCACTTGAAATACACATTTATTTGTATGCTTATTTGTTTAATGTCTAGCTCTCCCACTAGACTGAAAGCTCCCTGAGGAAAAAAAACGTGTATACTTAATCTCCTTCCATCCCCAGTACCTAGCACACAGCATACTGAATGGATGAAGGAGTTAGATAAAGTGGCTTATTTGGTTTTACCATGGAGACGTTGGATGGTAGGATGCTGAATGTAGGACGTCGGTAGGTAAGATAATCAGAGAGGACCTAGAAAATGTTGGGAAAGCTCAAATGTACTTCAGACCCCTTAGAGAAGTAGTGAGACAGCAGAACTTCAGAGGGAGAGAGGGAGTGAATGCCTTTACCGAGAGGAACAGTCTGCATTTTGATGAGAGGCAATACATCATTTTAGAGAGGCAATACAGTGGAGTGGTTAGGACCATGAACTCTGGAGCCAGACTCTACATCCTCATATGTAGATGACCTTGGGAAATTTCTTATTATCTCTGTGCTTTATTCTCGTTATTTAAAAAGCGGGCATAAAATAGAGCTTCTTCCCAGGATCATCATGAGGATTACCTGAGTTAATTTTTGTAAAACCTATAGGAGAATACCTGCCATGTGTTAAGTTCTATATAAATATATCAAACAAAAGTAAAATTTTGGAGTTAAAAGCAGTATATCTTTGTTTGGAGATTTTTCCTTGGGTGCTATATGTTTTATAGCTTAATGAAATATAGCACATGCATAGCACGGCTCATAGCTTCACTGAATTCAACAAGCCCCTTCACCACAACAAGACTGACAACACATACTTAGTGAATACCAAGTAAATACCAGTAAATACCAAGGTCAATAACCAAAGAGCTAGTCCACTCTGAGTCTCAGTGGTGATGCATTTCTGGATTATCATTGATTGAACTATTTTTCTTAGCACATCAAAGACTACTGGATGTCTTGATGGCTGGCATGAGTTACATGACAGAATGAGGACCAGACCAGAAGCCAGAAGTCATGGCTTTTAGCCACAGTCCTGCGATTACCTAGTTGTGTAACCTCAGCAGATATTCTAGGTCTTAGATTACTGTCTACGAAACAAGAACTTTGAATTAGATAACCTCAGTATCTTTCTTAACCTCTCACATTATGTGTCTTACATTTCCTTAGTTTCTTTTAAAAAGCCCAAAGCAGTGCATACAGAAGATATGGTAATTAAACAGAGAGGCACTGAGCCCAAAGCAAAGGAGACACCTAACAAACATCAACCGTATTTGATTATGCATTTTCTAACCAGAAGTCCTATGACCTGTGGGATCTGTGGAGGGGAGCTCAGGAAAATGGCATGTGTGGGGCACCAGATATGTGCCAGGCACTGTGAGAAGAGCTTTACAAAGGTTATTTCATGTGTTCCTGCCAACAGCCCAGTGAGACGGGTAATAACATTCTCGTGCTCCATGAAGCAACAGAGAGAGTGCTGGCGAGGCCCAGAGGCTGACAGCTCATGGATAGCTCCCCACAAAAGGTCAGGGAGTGCTGACATCTGTCATCTGTCCCTTCCATGGTGGCCTACGTTTCCAGGAGGAAAACAAGAGAGCCTGATGACTCAACCGACAGAGGCCACTCATCCGGTGCGGCTGAGACAACTGTTGTCACTGGAAACAGCAAGATGAAAGTGTAATATCTGAAGAGACATGACGTTGCATATTTTCTGCCCTTTTAGATACTCCACACACAAGTACAAAAGGAAGCACAGAAATAGCAACTTTATAAAGCAACACTGAGCACTAGATTTCCTCCTCAAAAATTCTTGATGGCCTCGGCATCCTCTGCTCATTTCTATCCTGCCTAGTTGCTGGCCTCCCGGGATGTACTGTCCATTCTCTGTGCCTGGGCTCCTACAGTCTGTCTGGAGCTCTTGGATTTATCTCACAGAGTCTATGATCCTTACTTTGGCTCCTTTCTTATCCTTGGGTGTTTGTTCTTCACTCTCCCACATCTCAGGAAGCGGCACCCTGCTGTCATCTTGGGACATCAACAAGTTTTGCCCTATGCCTTGTTTGTTGGAGAAGAACATTACAACATAAATTTATATGCTCCTTAATGTGGAAACAAGGAAATAGATCCCGTTATGGATGTTTATTTGAGAAATGATTCAGGATTTGAAATGTAGTCACTAAGTGAGCATTACCAATGAGAGAAATAGGCAAGACGGATTCACAAGACATGTAACAAACCAAACCGAATACTGTGCTGACAGGTGAACAAGCAGGGGAGGAGATAATCACAGGTCACAAGGGCAGGATTCTAGCCCCACTGCCTGTCCATGACCAAGCCTTCTCCTATTTCCTAGCCTCCATCTCCTAACCTGCAAAATAAAACATGACAACACTTGATTTCTAAGGCCCCTTCTGGTCCCAACATTCTCTGTAAAACTACTCACGTTAATTTTCAAGGTTTAGTTTCCAGGTCTGCAATGTGGCCTTTCTACGCCAGTAGGATAAAATTCTCTATTTGGTTCAAAGACCAAACATGTTCATGTTGTTGACTAGTATTTTATTGACTGTTTTTCCTAAAGTAGAGTACTGGCACAGTGCATTGATAAACTGTTTTCCATTGAGTCTCAGGCCCTTCCCAGGGCTATATTCAATAGCAGACACATGGTGATGATTATGGAGTGAGTTATCTGAGCACAAACATCCTAAGTGCCTTTGTCCTAAATGAAATTAACTTTTCACTTTTGTGCCCATTTCCAAGCTCAAAATGTTGTTCCCTCTAAGCCCACCAGATCAACTTTTTTTTTTTTTAACTGTAGAATACTATGCCACATGCAGCTATGGGAATTTAATTACATATTCTCTCTTCCACGTCCTTATGCAAATATTGTTTTAAATAATCACTGCTGTATATGTACCACAGCTTTCTTATCCATTCATCTGCTGATGGACATCTAGGTTGCCTCCATGTCCTGGCTATTATAAACAGTGGATATTACTCAGCCATTAAAAAGAATACATTTGAATCAGTTCTAATGAGGTGGATGAAACTGGAGCCAATTATACACAGTGAAGTAAGCCAGAAAGACTGATACAGTATACTAACGCATATATATAGAATTTAGAAATAAGGTAACGATAACCCTGTATGAGAGACAGCAAAATAGACACAGATGTATAGAACAGTATGGACTCTGTGGGAGAGGGCGAGGGCAGGAGGATATGGTAGAATGGCATTGAAACATGTAAAATATCATATGTGAAATGAATCACCAGCCCAGGTTTGATGCATGATACAGGATGCTCGGGGCTGGTGCACTGGGATGACCCACAGGGATGGGATGGAGAGGGAGGTGGGTGGGGGGTTCAGGATGGGGAACACGTGTACACTCATGGTGGCTTCAAGTCAATGTATGGCAAAACCAATACAATATTGTAAAGTAAAATAAATAATTAATTTAAAAGAATAAATAAACCAAACCAGAACAGCAAAATAAGTAATCACTGCTGAAACTAGAAAACTCTTGAGGCATACTATTGGTATTTTACAACCCCCAAATGACTGAGTCCTTTATTCCTCTCCTCTGTTTCTTTCCAGCACAAAGTTCAAATGCTTAGCCTTGCACTGAGGCTCTCCATGTCCCTGCCTCTCCATCTCAGCCTCATGTGTCATCACCATCACCTCCTCTCACATGTACAAACAAAATCTCTCCAATTTTTAATTCTCCAGACAAATCAGTCACACATTATTCTCTCTAAGAGGCTTTTCCTCGCCTCCTAAATCTTGAATGATGTAAAGTTTTTAATATAAGGTTAGCCAAAAAGTTCATTTGGGTTTTTCCATAACATGTTATGGAAAAATCCGAATGAACTTTTTGGCCAACCTAATAACGAGACTATCTTACCTCACAAAAATTAAGGACACTTACGGGATTTATTATCAATGAAATAGTAAATGCTGGGAGGAAATGTTTGACTCCAAAAGGTTTAGTTAAATTTATGGGATGGGATGCAAGAGCCACATAGGGAATTTTGTGGGGGCATGTCCCTAGGCTTTGGGAGTGGGGCCAAGACAGAGAATTTTTATATATCATTTATATATCATTCTATATAAAAATCATTCTATTTTATATATCATTCTATTCTATTCCATTTCTCTTCCATCCATACTCCTCCTCCAAGGATAAACAGAGACAGAGAAAGAAGGAGAGACACAGAGAGAACAGCCTACTGGTTGCAGAGAAGGCTCTGGCAGTCTAGGATCCAAGTGGCATCCGTGTTCTCCTCTGACTCCCGTAGCCTCTGGGTGAGCTGAATGTTTGGTTTTTTACAAAATCAAACAAGCTTTTTACAGAATCCATGCAATGCTACTCCCCAGAGGTAGCCTCTATCCATTTCATTCTATATGGAGTGCTCTCCAGAATTTTAGCAAATCCCATAGGTCACTTATCTCAACTTTGAGATGTCTTTATCCCCTTAATTGAGAGAAATAGGGCGCTCTTGTGAGCCACTATTGAGGTTCCCTCCTGGCAAAAAAACACTTACAAAGAGCTACTCAGGACTAGCTGTTCAGAGCTGTGTTGTGACTGTGAGCACGTCAGACTGCCTCTCTCTCTCTGACCCATTATTGCAGACTTAAAAACAAGCATGTTTTCAAATGGCGCTATGAGCTGCCAATGATGTATCACCATCATATCTCATTATTCTCCACTAAATGTGATAATAATGTGATCCGTTAACATAAAAAAAGTTTGACTTCACAAAAGCAGCTGGAAATGGACAACCACAATATGCATAAATCTAACTCCTACCATCGGCTACACACTGCTTGACACATATTGTTAGAAGCACCTCGCATTTGCAAGTTCTCTTAAGCAAAATACTTGCATTAGGTCCCAGCTGGGGCTGGGCATCAGGCAGCTTGGAGGAATATTCAGTTCTCAGCGGAAGCCAGATTTTGAATCCTCTCATCTTTTAGGACTCATTTACTAGGACCGGAGAGGATTCGGGCAGCTCAGGTGCTCCCACAGATAGCTCTGAACTTCCATCCCTCCTTGCTCATTGACGGTCCAATGAATAAAGGTTATCTTTGAACTGATGCTCATGGGGGATAAAAAAAAAAAAAGAAGAACTTTAAATGATACCAACAGCAGAAATCAGAAAAATATTAGATTTAAGCTTACACTGGTCAACAGAAACAAGGGTACAAAGGACTTTGAGAAATCACTGTCCTTGTCTCTATAAACCCCAGTCAACAGCAAGATCCAGCATAGGGATTCTGTCCATCAGCCCAATGTCATGAGTTTAATTCTCCTAGTACTGATACTAGCTTCCAACCATCTCTGGCTTCTTTTATTTGTTGATGTACGTTAGCTTCTAGCTTTTGCTTTCCTATTTTTATCTCTACTTCCAGTCACTTCCAGTGACTAATCCTTTCTTCAGTCACTTGGTCTTTCTCCCCAAGAACAACAAAAACTCACAAGTCTTGATTTCCATGGGCTTTCCAGGTGGTTCAGTGGTAAAGAACCCACCTGCCAAGCAAGTGGGTTCGATCTCTGGGTCAGGAAGATCCCCTGGAGAAGAAAATGGCCATCCACTCCAATATTCTTGCCTGGAAAATCCCATAGACAAATGAGCCTAGCAGGCTATAGTCCACGGGGTCGCAAAAGAGTTGGACATGACTTAGCAACGAAACAACAACACAACTTGATTTCCCTCCCAACCACTAACCTGAACACCCAGATCCTTACTGAGTATATTACCTTAGTTGAACTTCAGGTTATTTCAAACTCGAGACATTCCAAATCAAGCTCATTATCTTCTCCTCTTTCTTTTACTTCCTAGATGGTCTCCTTTTCATTTTTTTACTGATTGCACTTAACAGCACAATCCTCAATGGAGCCATGCAAATTAAAAACCCAGTGGCTCCTTGTAATACACACGTGCAAGGTCTGAGGGGAAACAGTCACAGGAGCAGAATGTATGATTGATTACACTATTTGAAGACAGGAGATCACTCTTGGACCTTCACAACCATCAAGAGCAAGACCGCAGATGCTCCCTGCCCCCTTGAGCCCTCTCTACCTCCCAGGTCTACCAAGAACTCACAGAATTTGCTGCTTCTGAGAACTGCAACTGGGAACTCATACTTTTATCTGTCCTATGAATTTGTTAAACTTGCTGAAATTTTTTTTTCAAAAATCCTGATTCCAAATGACTCTTTCTTACAGTGTTTTGGTATACTAGATCACTTTGATTCTTTGTTACAATTTTTCTTACTCTCTTATCAACAAAGTATTTTTATTCTATTATTAGATTACATCATTATAATATATATTACTATTTTATTCTCAAGTATCAATTTATTCAATTTAGTATACATTTATCCTTATTGCTGACTTTAAAGAATTTAATCACATGTCACATTTATTACCTTTTTTGTATATACTTGTATATATTTCATTCTTACTAATTTCTGTTCATTCCTTTTTTGAGGCAGAAAATTTCATATATTTCATACTTTCATCCCTTTTTATCCATACCCAAAAGCATTTCTTTAATTCAGACCTTCAGGAGCGCCATCCTGGCCTGTTTATGCCAACAACCTCTGCAATGCACCCATGGTCACTAGACTTTCCTGGACTCTAATCTCCAACTGCCCAGAAGAGAAAGCCAGATCTAGTAACATGGTACCTAATGTCCTTCACAGCCCAGTTTCTCCTTATCTATTCACCTCTGACTACAGATTTCTACTTTTTCCATTATAAAAAAAATAATTCACAGAAACCTCAATTAAGTAGAATTGGGAGACCAAGGAGGAGTTCTCACATCCTGTGATGATGGCAGGATCAATCAGCAAGTAGAAAGACTCCTCTTCTTTCCTGGCAAAAACGCGGCCAATGAAAAGCCAAGGACTTTGCTTATTTTAGCCGTCCCAGCCTTCTTTTCCCTCTATAAATGCGATCTCCTTCCCTCCATGCAGGGATTTACATGTAGCCACAGACCCCTAAGTGCAATTCCCTGTCGATCCCAATAAACCCGTCCTTGCTGGACAAATATCTGGCAGTCTGTTGGTTTCAGGCCAACACTACCCTGTAGCTACACCCAGCTTCTCGCCATTCCCAGTCACCATGCTTCCTTTTTCATAGGTGCCCTCACAACATTCTCTGTCTAGGATACCTTCTTCGACATGTCTTTTCTTCATCCTTTGAGTCTTTTCAAGAGTCACTTGCTTCTGAAAGCATCATCAACTAAGTTCTCTGTGCCCTCATCTGATTTTAAAATATTTGTACAACAGACCACGAGAACCTCAGAACTCACAGTACCCTACTCTTTGAAAATTTTTGTCCTCTAAGGACAAAGCATTTCCTAAGTAATCATTTCCTTAGTTTTACTGAAGGTATAAGAATCAGAACAGGATGAAGTCATCGATATTAACTTGCTAACCAGATCTATTCCAATCAAAAGAGACACATATCTTACCATGTAATGGTAAGACTTAGCACAAGTAAATGTATTTTTTAAAAACATTAAAAACATTTTGTGAATCTAACTGATAGTTATTATACTGGACCTTAAACTCACAAAGCACTCATTTCCTCTTTGTAAACCTTCCAGAGATGAAGCAGTCAAATGTTTTTAGAACCAGACTAGTCATGTGTCCTTGGGGTAAAACTTTCTCATCTGTAAAATGGGGATGTTGATGACCATGGTGATGATATCCTATTGTATTAAACAAATGCAGAGAAAGCACTTAGAACAGTGCTTCACACATTTGACGCACTTTGATGTGTTATTATGACCTACCCATTCTGACTGCTATGCTTAGTCACTCCAGTCATCTCCCATTCTGTGACCTCATGGACTAAAGCCCACCAGGCTCCTCTGTCCATGGGATTTTCCAGGCAAGAATACTGGAATGGGTTGCTATTTCCTTCTCCAGGGGATCTTTCCCAGCCAGGGATTGAACTCATGTCTCTTACGTCTCCTGCATTGGCAGGCTGGTTCTTTACCACTAGCATCACCTGGGAAGCCCCATCTGAAGAGGATGATAACCTGAATGGGCCTACATCCGGTGACTAGAGACTGCAGGGATCACAGATCATATAAGAAAGGAGCAAAACTTAGATTTGCAAGTACAGAGGGGCTGATCAGTTCCTGTCATGCAGGCTCAGACAGATCTGGTTCGTCAGACCAAGTCAGTTTCCAAATCTAAGTCCCTGTTTTGTTGTTTTGAGTCTCAGGAAAAGATGCATACATGAGCCTCCAGACGGAGTTACAGTCGCTGTCCTGACTTACTGGGGAGAGCAAGCAAAAACTCCTGAGAGTCATCCTCTCCTGGGAAGACTCAAAAAAGGGCCAAGTAGGAGCTGAAGTCTTCCACAGAATTTCCTTCAGGCTCCATGTTCATATTTTCAGGTTGACAATAAATTGTTTACATTTCTGCAGGGAATGCTTTGAATGCACAGCTTCAAGATAAGCCCCTTTATAAGTACATTGCCATCTTGAGCTAATACAAAAATCAGAAAACTTCACCTTAACTTTGGTGGTTGTTATAGACCAAATGCCTGTGTCCAACAACACCCTCCCCCTCACCCGCCCCAACCACCACAAAATTCATCTGTTGAAACCTAATCCCCACTGTGATGGTATTTTGGGAGGTGATTAAGGTTTTGAGTATGGAGCCCTCATGAATGGGATTAACACAATTATAACAGAGACCCTGGAGAGCTTCCCTTGCCCCTTCTGGCATGTGAGGATATAGCAAGAAGCAGGCCCTCAGGGAACACCAAATCTGCCAGTGCCTTGAATTTGGACTTCCTAGCCTTTAAAGCTGTGAAAAATGAATTTCTGTTGATTATAAGCCACCCAGTCTATGGCATTCTGTTACAGCAGCCTGAATTGATTAAGACAATGATGTTGTTGATATTCTTGTACTCATTAGCAGCAACCTACTTCCCACCCCTATTGCCAGGAAATCTGCATTTAATCAAATCAGAATCAGTGCAGGTAAAGCAAAGTAAAAAGTCTATAGTAGATCTTATAAAAATAAAGAGGAGACAGGCTGTGTTTTCCCATGTTCACTGAATGTGGATTTGTGTTTGCCATAAATTAGGCCTGCTGCGAGAATGATGCTGAGCTTCCCATATGGCAAATATCAGACTGAGACACACAAGTAGAAATTATTTTCATATCCTTGAATTAATTCGGCTCAGTTTATTTTGAGTGTCATCATATTTAGCAAGCATTCAAGATACAACATGGTCAGAAACCCAATAAGGCTCCCAAGTCCAATGAAAGACAGCGAACGACCAAACTTTCTGAGGTCAAGAACAGTACTTTTTTATAATTATTTGGAGTTCAAGTTTAAGACTGATTCTTTCACTTGTCTATGGTTATTACCGTGAAGTAGAATAGAAAGCAGAGGTCTGAAGGAGACTGTAAAAATCTACTAGAACAAATATCTAGAGAACCAAGGTTTCTTTTGTCTTAGATTTAGAGACTTTTCTCTCTGACACAAAATAGTTTTGGTTTTTTTTTCCCTTGGTATTTGGGTTTTTTTGTTTTGGGTTTTGTTTGTTTTGCTTTAGTGAACTGGAGAAGGCAATGGCATTCCACTCCAGTACTTTTGCCTGGAAAATCCCATGGGCAGAGGAGCCTGGTAAGCTATAGCCCATGGGGTCGCAAAGAGTCGGACACGACTGAGCAACTTCACACTAAATGAACAACTCAGGAGAGAAGCCAAAAGTGTTACTGCCCCTTTACCTCTGTCAGGAGCCTGCTCCTTGTTTTTGTGGAAAGTTGACTCTGAAGACTTCACAACCAAGAGCAACAAACTGCGATGCCGGATATGTCTCCTTTCAGTACCATTTTTCTGCTTTCCACAAACCTGGTTTGGATCCTGGTTTGGACACGTTCCTCCCTGCATAAGAAATCCCTGACCTTTTGCAAGCCTCTATTTTTTTAATCCACAAAACGGGGGTGAAAATACGGATCTACTGTCCAGCATCCTCACAAGGATTCAACAGGATCCCATGTGAGAACCCAATCACAGTGCTGGGCAGAGGCAGGTGCTCAGTTAAATCTCTCCTTCCTTCACTTCTGCCTTCTCCTCACTCTTCAATTAGTGGATATTCATAACTCATCTTTGGAGTCAAAATGTCCTTGACAGCCACTGTCTCTTGCCTTCATTTTGTGGGTTCTATGATCCGTTACCCCAGATTGGCCAGTGAGCCTGACGCAAAAAGAGGAAACCCATTTCTCCTTGATGACCTCTGAATATGAGTTAGTCTAAAACCTTTTAGCTAGAGCCAAATGTAGGCAAGCCCTGCTCCATATGGTCTTCATCCCCCAGTACACACATGAGAAGTAGGAATAATAAATTTTTGAAAAGATTTTTTTTGACATGGACTATTTTTAAGCTCCTTATTGAATCTGTTACAATATTGCTTGTTTTATGCTTTGGTTTTCTGGCCACAAGGCATATGGGATCCTACCTCCTGGACCAGGGATTGAACCTGCACCCCCTGCACTGGAAAGTGAAGCCTTAAAAATTAGACTGTTAGGGAAGTCCCCAAAATATTAAATATAGTAAACAGTGTGCTTTTCATTCCCAAGATTTCATTTAACTTTCTGGTTTCTATCTCATAGAAGTAGATCATGGGGCATCCATACTGCTGAGTAACAGTGAAAGGACTCAAGGAGTAGATGACAGATTGGAAAAAAGAAAAAGAACCAGACCACTCTGCCTCTAGAAGAGCCCCAAAGCTTCTAACTGAGGGAGGGAGAAAGAATCAGAAAGAGAAGGAAGAAAGCTTCAATGCAGGGAGAACTCAAGGAAGGTGTGGACAGGACCGGGAAAAGGGCTGAGCTGGGGCTGGGAAGGAGGAAGGTGGAAGGAGCGGAGCTGAACACCTGAGATAGGCTGGAGCCTCCAGGAGCAGCACTGACCTGCGGCCACTTCCCAAAGAGGGCGCGAGAAAGCAGCCAACAGCAGGATGCCAACTCCCTGCATGGCACAAGGGCAGAGGCTGTACACATGTGGGGTGCAGAGGAGACAAGGACCATAGCCTCACAGGGAGCAGGTGAGAAGGATGAGGGGCAGCAGGAGTCTTCCCCACGTTCCCCAAAGGGGCATGGTTTGGGCAAACAGAAATAGGCCTGATGCTTGGAATCGAACACTCTTGCCATCATTATTCCAAAAAACAAAGAATAATCCTATCAGAAAAAGTATATATTAGGGTTTAAATACACAGAAGTGGCACTAGTGGTAAAGAACCTGACTGTCAATGAAGAGTCTTGGGTTTGAACTCTGAGTTGGAAAGATCCCCTGGAGGAGGAAATGGCAACCTATTCCAGTATTCTTGCCTGAAAAGCTCCATGGACAGAGGAGCCTGGTGGCTACAGTCCATGGGGTCGCACAGAGTTGGACATGACGGAAGCAACTTAGCACAGCACAAGGTTAAGTATCTTTACTAGTTTGGGTCCTTAGTTCATCTTCTAAATTAGGAATTTGGCTATTTTCTTAATACTTGGTAATCACTCTGCATTAATAATACTATAATCTGTGAATAATTAGTAAATATTTCCTCAACTCTGTTTTTTACTTTGGTTTTTAAATGTAAAGGGTTTTTCCCCTTTCTAGATTTGGGCATTATTAGGTTAGCTACCCACAGAGTGCTAGCATTCATTGTGTGCTGGCTTGTACTTCATTTCAGTGACATTCTCTTTAATCTCCATGATGTCTCTGAAAAGTGGATCTTCTTCATTTTACAGACATTAACACTGATGCCTACGGATAGGTAACTTGTCCAAAGATAAAGTGTTAGTAAAACGAATTGCTCAAATCCAAGGTATTTCACCAGGCGGGGTTTGCTACATCTGCATGGATAATATACAGATAAGAGAGAATGCAGATGGAGCTTTCAGGCCATTGAGAGGGGTTGAAGGGGTTGAAAACTAGTGGAAAGGGCTGAAAATTAGTGGAATAAAAGGATACTCTTTGAAACACAATGTGATAGGTATACAAAGAATAAAGTGAATAATGTAAGTCATACTGCATACAGTAAATAATAAACATGATAGTTATTACTCCAAGAGAAGGAATACAGGCAAAAGTTATAAATGAGTTCTCTAAGGAGGGCAAAAGGTTGACACATGTTCAGTGGAAAGGGTCCTCAACGACTAATGAGAACAATGAAATCACTCCAGCTAAGGTAAGGTCATTCCTGCCAATCAAGGGACCATCTCATTAGAACCTCTGATGGCAGTACACATTGTCTGTGAGCGTCTTGGAAGTGCCTTGGGATGGTGAATCCCTTACCTCTGAGCTTTCTGGAAGTGGCTCGGGATGGCGAATCCCTTACCTCTGTGTAGCTCCATACAGACAAGAAGAGAATGAGAAGAGAGCAGCAACTCTAGGTATTATTTATTCAACCACTATAATATTACTAGTATGAATTGGCTTAGATTTGGAATATAGATTTTTTATTCAAAGTCTATAAAACACATTGAATTTACTATCTCCCATTCCCACACAGAGCCCTTGACTATTCTTGAAACAAACCAACAAAACAAACAAAGCTCAGAGAGGGGTGACATGGTTAGCTTAAGTTTACCTAGTCAGGTTATTGCAAATCTAGGTCTAGAATTTCAGTCTTTTTCTTTCTACTTGATAGTTCCTTGTTCCATATATAGAATTTTAGCAAATCTGATATTCCTTCCAGTCTGACTTTCAAAAAGGAATGAGCCTTTAAAGACATGATGAAGCTACCCAGTAAGGACTTAGGCAACCACAGATACTCTCTGGCTTCTTAACAAGCATTGCTTTGTCTAGAGCCAGGCAAGTTTCTTTCTTTTTTGTTTTAAATAAGACTAGTCACTATCATTGAGCACTTAATACATATACACAACTACCAAATATTTTACACATGCTAAATCATCAAAACAATTATATGAAGTAGATTTTTAAATTTTTTTCCCACAGATGAGATATTGTGGTTTTGAGAAAATAGATAAATGTGCTCATAAAGCGAAAGGCAGAGGCAGGAGCTCGGACTCAGGCCATAGGCCGTATCACTTGGGAGGCATCAGAGGCAACAGTGCTCAGCCTCTAGACATGGACTGCTGGGGCTTAAAATTTTAGTTCCCGCACCACCTGAGGCTGAGTAACCTGAGGAGATTATTAACACATATCCTCTGTAAACAAGGTATTCATTAGTTCCCTGGTGGCTCAAATGGTAAAGACTCTGCCTGCAATGCAGGAGACCCAGGTTCAATTCCTGGGTCAAGAAGATGCCCTGGAGAAGAGAATGGCTACCCACTCCAATATTCTTGCCTGGGAAATCCCATGGACAGAGAGAAGCCTGGTGGGCTACAGTCCATGGGGTCGTAGAGTCAACACAACTGAGCGACTAACACATCCATATACCCTCTGTAAGTCTGAGACATCTGCTCCATACAATGGGATTATTAACAGTAACCACTTCATTGAGTGGCCATAAGAATTAAATGGGACAAATTACATTAAGTTTGTAATTTGTAAACACAGTGTCTGGAACACACACACCATTTGATACACAATACCAATGATTATTACTATTCTCCAAATGACTGGTATGTTGATCTAGACCTAATAGAAAGAAAAATACCCCTAATGCTCTTCTGCCTGCCATGAAGTAAGGCAGGAGGAGGTTATGGACACTGGCTGCTCTAACATATGGTCAGGGACAGCAGACAGTCCTTACCTGTGAATAGGGGTATAAGTGAACAACACTAGCCCGGGTGGCTGGGGTCTAGCTGCTGGATGCAGAGAAGGAGCACTGTCCAACCTACATGATGAATTTATATAAACTGTAAATAATATTTACGTATTCAGTGTAGGACTCAGCCACAGGCACTCAGGTGACCTAAAATCAAGTCTACATCCTCCTGGATAATGGCACCATCAGTAGTGGGGGTCTTCCAGGACATTTGCATACTATCAAAGCACCCTAACTTGACAGTCACCAAACTGGTAAGACCCAGACAAATGTTGAGAGGAATCAAGCACTTGACACAAACTCCTGCCTTTGGAAAAGATTCTGCCTTACTTGTCTCTCTAAGGTCATTCTGTAAATTGCATCTTACCAGATACCACTGGATCTTGAACAGACAAGACAATACTCAGACCACAGGGAGTTCAGGACTCAACTTGGCTTGGTTTGTAATACAACCTAATTTTGAGTTGTGATGGCCCCTGAGAGAGCCAGGGTAAGTTCTGGCTTACCAGAAGTGATGTGCCCATCACATTATCTCTACCTTATGATTTCTTGTAAACAAGTTTGAGAAAGAGAGACAGCATGAGGAAGGACAAAAAAGGGCAGACGAAGGAAAGAGAAAGAAGTATAAATATTTCATTCATACAAAAAGCCAGACTTTCATTAACACCATCCACATATGGGACTTTTAGTGAGTCATTTATCCCATTTTTCATTACTCATGATGATTATATCCCATTAATTCAAAATCTTGGGAGTACATAAAAATCATATATAACTGTATAATTAAATGACCAGAACTAATTTGGTATTGAATTACTCACTTCTGTCTGGACTCTGACCTTTCATATTGAGAGAATTTCTCAAATAAATTGATATTGAGATGAAGGGACTATTGTAAAACAACTGCAGAATCTTATAAATCAAAGGGAACTTTGTCCCTTAGATTTGTCCCTTTGTCCCCTATAAATCAAAGGGAACTTGGATTTATAAGTTGGAACTATTTGGAACTGTTGGTTGAAACTATTCCAACACTTCATAGATGCCTCATTTTGTTTCATCCAGATTCTAATATTATGTGTATAATCTGTGTACAAATCCTATTCAAAAGATATGGGGGTCATTAATAAAACTGTGCCACATACATCGACAAAGAAAGCATGATATTCTTCTAACAGTGACCAAAGCTACAAATCCTGCCAACTCCCAAAGAATATTTTAAACAACTAGGAAGAGGGTCTGCAGAAGCTGTCATGGACTGATTGGCTCAAAGACCAAAAAAAAGAACAATATCATTGAATGACAAGGAACAATTATTAATAAAATAAAACTTCACTATAATGGCTCCCCTTACACTCAGGAAAAGCAGGAAAAGAATGGTGAAAATGATATAAATAAATGCAGGGAAAAGGATCTGAATGAGGAAAATAAGGAAGCTTAGAAGACAGAACTGGAGCTGGCAGAGGATCAAGAGACTGATGGATTCACTAGGACTGAATTCACAGGGGACAATTCAGTGTGGGCGCTGTGCTATGGGCTGGGAATTCACAGGAAGAGCAAGAAGACAAAATTTCCAGACTCAGAGTCTCAGTCTAGACGAGGGAGACAGTTAAGCAAACCAGAGATTTTACAATAAAGGGATAAACACTCTGATCGAATAATATAAACAGAACTAGAAGAGCAAAGAGGAAGAGCTCCCAATTCTTGCTCAAGTATCTCGAGAGAAGCAGGTTCTGCATCTCAAGGGCTTAGGAGTCAGCAGGCAGGCATGTATGCTTTACATTCCTTCAGTCGTGTCCAACTCTTTGTGACTCTATAGGCCGTAGCCTGCCAAGATCCTCTGTCCATGGGATTCTCCAGCCAAGAATACTGGAGTGGATGGCCATGCCATTCTCCAGGGGATCTTTCAGATCCAAGGATGGAACCTACGTCTCTTATGTATCCTGCATTGGCAGACGTGTTTTTTTTTGTTTTTTTTTTTTTTTTTTTTTTTTTTTTTTTTTTTTTTTTTTATCACTAGCGCCACCTGGGAAGCCCCGTAGGGAGGCAGGAGGAGGAAAAGCAGTGGTGGTGAGAGATGTGTTCTGGAATGAGCACAGGCCACTGGAGGACACAGAACCCTCAACATCACCTGTGCGTCATTCCCGCGGCAGGAATGGAGAGCAGGAAGAAGGGTAGAAGATGCAGCCGAAGTAAAACGGAAGCAGGACTTGATTCAGCAGGTGATGGAGAGGCACAGAAGGGTTTTGAGCAGATGAACAGTATGACCCAACTTGAAATCTAGAAAGTGAAGAGGAGGAATTAGAGAGGGGTGCATCTAAGGGGGCGGAGAAGGCAATGGCACCCCACTCCAGTACTCTTGCCTGGAAAATCCCATGGGTGGAGGAGCTTGGTAGGCTGCAGTCCATGGGGTCGCTAAAGGATCAGACACAACTGAGAGACTTCACTTTCACTTTTCACTTTCATGCACTGGAGAAGGAAATGGCAGCCCACTCCAGTGTTCTTGCCTGGAGAATCCCAGGGACAGGGGAGCCTGGTGGGCTGCGGTCTCTGGGGTCGCACAGAGTCGGACACGACTGATGCGACCTGGCAGCAGCAGCAGCATCTAAGGGGGGAGTGCAGAGCAGAAAGGAGCATCTGCAATACAGTTCAAAGGATGAAGAGCAAGAGCGTGAACTAAGGTAGAAGCATTGGGCCTAGGAGGAGGTGAGGGCTTTGTGAGTCTTTGGGTGACAGAGGGGACAGGACTTCATGGATGTTCGAAAAGAACTTGGTAGAAGGTGAAGAGGGTCAGAGATAAAGGGCAGAGAAGGATGCAAGTGTCAGGGTCCACAGCAGGGAGAAGTGGCCACAGAGAACAGGGAGAACTCTCGTGAAGGATGTGCAAAGAAACAAGCATCGTAAGAGGGCAGGAAACGGAAAGGATTCTGTGAAAGAACTGTGTCAGAATGTCCTGTTTTTTAAAGCTGAAAAATATTCCATTGTATGCAGGTATAAATTTTGCTTGTGTGGATGGACACGGATTGCTTCTACCTCTTGGCTACTGTGAATAGTGCTAGTATGAACATGGGTGAATAACTGTATATTTTTAAATATGAAGTGCTTACCAGGAAGAAAAAGGCTAAAGATTAAGCATCTGAAGTTCTCAGGGACCTACACCGGGCACCTCAAACAGTCACAGAAAGTTCAAGGCTTCCTCTTTATCTCTACCATCCTGAGAGAGTCCTCAAGCATAGTCCTCAAGACTAGGCTACAGATCTAGGAGCGGAAGGTTTTTGTAGTAAATGGATGGTGTGAAAATCTCTCTTTCCTTGGACTTGACTTTCTCTGACTCCTGCAAACTGAAAATCTTAAGATTCAGGCCACTGTCAGGAGAGGCACTGAGGAAAGGCACTTCCCCAGTCTATCGTCCTGCCTGGTGCTAACTTTGACAAAAGAACTCCTTAGAGCGTCACACAGGATCCAGTCCAGGTCACCAGGCTAGAAGACTTCATATGCAGGACAGTGATATCAAAACTTAAGATCAGTACTTCCAACGACTGTGCCAGGAGCAAGCCAGAGGTGTGCTGCCAAATTTTGATACGTGTGTAAAATTTATTTTTGGCTCAATTGGGCATACAGATTTCTAGAACAGAGTCTTAATGGAAGAGTGAACAGGGAGGCTATGAGATTCAGAGTAGGGGTAGGGGAAGGTGTAACTTTTTCTAAGTTAAAAATAGGTGAAGTAAGCCAGAAAGAAAAACACCATTACAGTACACTAATGCATATATATGGAATTTAGAAAGATGGTCACGATAACCCTGTATGCAAGACAGCAAAAGAGACACAGATGTATAGAACAGTCTTTTGGACTCTGTGGGAGAGGAAGAGGGTGGGATGATTTGAGAGAATGGCATTGAAACATGTATAATATCATATAAGAAACGAATCGCCAGTCTAGGTTTGATGCAGGATACAGGATGCTTGGGGCTGGTGCACTGGGATGACCCAGAGGGATGGTATGGGGAGGGAGGTGAGAGCAGGGTTCAGGATTGGGAACACGTGTACACCCGTGGCGGATTCATGTTGATGTATGGCGAAACCAATACAATATTGTAAAATAGAAAAAAAATTTTTTAAAATAGGAGTCACATTGCACCACGCTGGTTCTAGACAAAGTACACCTATGTATCAGACTATGAGAACATTAAAGAACTTTGACCCATGAACAAATTCAGCCAGAGTGGCAGGATGATGAATGTTCTGGTCCACAACTGCAAGGGCAAACAAAATTGTGTGTTCACTCTGGGACCCCTTCATTGATACCGTAAACTCTGTTTTGTGCAGTAACAATTGTGTTGAAATCAATATTGACTTAGAGTACTTTGTAACTTATTGATTCTCACATGTGACACCTACCAAAAAACCTAAAAAGCATTCAAAGGCCACAAAAGAGATGAGAACCACTGCCCTAAAGTTTATTTTCTTGAAATGTCGCCTATGTGGCAAATAGCCCCCTGAAATGCAAAGCAAAAGCAGTAGCTAAGAGATCAATTTAGATTAGAACTATCAGAGACGTGATTGATCATTTATTTGGAAATAGCAGAGCAAAATGAGTATGAGGTTCTTGGGTTTTTTACTGTCATTTATGGATGTTATTATTTTAAATTTAAAATATCCAAATTCCAATTCAACTTTTTAACCTCTAACTGTTAGCCCAAAGCACTATAGCATGTTTTCGACAATGGATTGCTAACCTCTACAAGGTTAAATAACTTTTGTATCCATTAGTGCTTCAGAAAAAGGAGGACACTGAACCCGAGTCTTTTGCATACAGACTTCATCCCTGCTCTGAGCCTCAGGCCCTCTGTTCACCTGGATTGACAGAGAACCAAGAGCAATTTTAATCTGTTTAACATTACTTGTAATGTTGGATTGTGTGCATACATTGTCATAGAATGGAAACCAATACTGGATAACATATGAATAAATTACAAGATATTTTACACTTAACATTTTTCAAAAAACACCTCCTGCTGTTAAAGTCCATGCCCCATAAACATCATCAGTAAAGCAGTGATAAAAGCAAGGATAACAATCTGCACATGATAAATTGGTCAGATTTAGAGAAGTCAAAATAAGCAGCATTTTCCTCAAGAGTCAAATGCAAAGGTTACATGAACATGCTCCCAACTGCCTTTCTTTGTGTAGTAGATTATAAAACAGTGATTTCACTTGTATTCAGAAACAAACATGAGTAAAAGACATTAATCAAGCTCTAATAGCTAGCTGGGTTTCCCTGGTGGCTCAGAGGTTAAAGCGTCTGCCTGGAATGCAGGAGACCTGGGTTCGATCCCTGGGTCGGGAAGATTCCCTGGAGAAGGAAATGGCAACCCACTCCAGTACTCTTGCCTGGAGAATCCCATGGAGGGAGGAGCATGGTAGGCTATAGTCCATGGGATCACAAAGAGTCAGACACGACTGAGTGACTTCACTTCAATAGTTAGCTAAAAAATATTTTAATTGAACATTTCTAGATATGATAATATTACATTAAGACTGCTTAAAAAAGGAAATACTAACTGCATACCTTTCAGAAAGTTTTTGCTTTCTTTGAAAAAAGTAGTCACAAATAAAATTGATTAGCAGAAGAACATTAGAATATACTTATACCAGAGTCTACATTTGCAATATGAAACAGATATAGAAATTTTAGCATGGATACAACTCACCATCACTTAGCAGGTTATTAATGAAAAGCAATAAAAACTAATTGGCATCACTAAGTAACTAATTCTTAAAATGATGATTTCTTTAATTAGAGCTATTTCTACTGAGCAGACATCAAAGCTTTTCTTATGTTACTACATTTTAAAACATGTAATATTTAAATGAATTGGAAGCATTCCAGAATCTAATCTAAAGAAGACCATATCTATCTTTTAAATCTTACCAGATTATAAGTTATTAACCATAATGGAAATAATTTTCATTTATCAATTTAAAATACAATTTCCTCTTATCAATGTAAAAAATAGAGAAAGTCTAAAGGTAAACTCTTACAGTAACTACCAGATGGATGCCTGCCTGCTAAGTTGCTTCAGTTGTGTCTGACTCTTTGCGACCTTATGGACTGGCCTGCCAGGCTTCTCTATCCATGGGATTCTCCAGCCAAGAATACTAGAGTGAGTTACCAGATGGATCCAATAATAAATATGATCAAATCATCTAGTGTGATACAAAACATACCCTGCCACTTTCTTTCTGTAAATGTGGTACTGGAAATAAGATTAAATCAGTAAAGCTCCTCAGTTAGTCAAAGCCATCAGAACCCGGTAGAGTCGATGTTCAGAATCTGACCTAGGGCATCAATAAAAAAACCTAGACAAGGACCCTTTCAATGGTGCATAAATGTTATGTCATTAATCGAGCTTAGATTGTAACAGTCTATTCTTGTAAGGTGACAAATTAACCATATGACTACCTCATGGATGACAAAACTAAGACATATTAAACTCTGTGGGGTAAATACACCCATAGGCAAATCTAATAGACTGACATTTTTAATACTAATTGAAGCTGATTGATTTACGTTATTCTACATTTTCAACTCTCCAAAATGATGTATTTAATGTTTTATTTTTAAACACAATTAAAAAATAATATATAAATATATACATACTGCAAATGTAATACAGATAACAAATTCATTTAAGCCCATTTATGCACATTAGTAACACACCATGTGGCAGAGAGACTAGGACTACAAGAAGACCCCTTGGCGATTTATTTTATATTAAATCCCTAATGGCCTCTCCTTATCTTTGCAAAAATATGCACGAAAGTCCAGACTATGCAGCCATTGAAATGAATGGTTATTTATTTGCTAAACGAGAACCCTATGTTTAATGTTCCTTAGACATAAGGTAGTCTGGAAAAGTCGCATTCCTACAGTTCCATACATCATTTATTTTACATACCCTAACTTCTCACAACAGGCAGCAGAAAAATATCTCTGAACAGCATTATAAGTTGCTGAGATTTTTGTTTCTGATTCCATTACTGGAAGATTAAATGTTAACATGTTTACTTGCTTCTTTAGCAACAAAAACAAATTCATGTACCATTGTGGTGCCTGACACACACAGGAATATAAAATGGAAGAGAGTTGGCAAGCAACAAAATCTAAAATCAAACAAAGGATGACTATCAAAAGTTCACACTTGTAAATAAACCTTAATTAAATACAAAGGAGAAAGCATCATATACTTTAAACTTGTCCGCAAATATATACACTCATGATTGGAAAGTTCTAACAGTGGATTCTTACTCTTTCAAAGAAAGAAGCTTTTTTTCTTCTCTTTATGTCACTTGGTTAAATATGACCCCAAACTTGGTCCTGCACATATTAGCTTTTAACATTCATCTTAACATCAATACACTTTCCTATCAAGTATGGTTCAGTTTTGAATCACTTTGCGTCAGGTTCATATACACAAAATGTTGCAGGCCTAGGGATATCCTTAGTGAAAGTCTCTCAGTAATGTCTGACTCTTTGCAACCCCATGGACTATACAGTCCCTGGTATTCTCCAAGCCAGAATACTGGAGTGGGTAGCTGTTCCCTTCTCCAGAGTATCTTCCCAACCCAAGAATAGAACCGGAGTCTCCTGCATTGCAGATTCTTCACCAGCTGAGCCCCCAGGGAAGCCCAGGGATATCCTTAGAAGATAAGCAAAAACACACAGTTTGCCACCTCCTTCTCTGCTTTCTCCATCTAACTTCCAATAGATTCTCATATAGTTAAAATTGAGATGGTTTTTTAAGAAGAAAGAACTCACAAAGGAACTAATACCTGGCATAAAGGAATGTATGAAATGGGGGAGGGACAAGACCACCTTATCTTAGAGGAAACAGTAGCTTGGCTTTTCTATATGTATAGATATGCAGTGCAAGAAGAACTAGAAATATGCAGTTAGTTCATGCTGTGGGGTTAGTTCTTGCCTTGATCCTATGTTTAAAAAAACAGGCAAATCTCATGATTTTTCTGCATGGTCTTAGGTAACAAAGCTTCTCAGGCATTTCACTTGCAAGATGAAGCCTAAGCTGAGTAGCCAAAATTGCAATCTTTAGCAGAGTTAAATTTCTACCTCCCCCAGCAAGGCTAGGTACTGGTGGGACGGAACGTGATCTTTCATTCTTTCCTCACCTTACCTTCAACTCCTTATTCGTCTTGCCAACTGTACTTTCTGACCAGTTTGGAATTGGGAGCATGAAGAAGGTAAGATGAAGTCAGATAAGCAGGAAGGTTATTATTTGGCGTACTTTCCAGTGTGGGCTTCCCTGGTGGCTCAGATGGTAAAGAATCTGCCTGCAACGCAGGAGAACAGGGTTTGATCCCTGGGTCGGGAAGATTCCCCTGGAGAAGGGAATGGCAATCCACTCCAGTATTCTTGTCTGGAGAATTCCATGGACAGAGGAGCCTGGAAGTTTACAGTCCATAGGGTCGCACAGAGTCAGTTGTGATTGAGAGATTAATACTACTTTTCTGTGTAGCTAAATTTTAGAGTTCTCTGCACTTCACAGGTGGGTCACCTTCATGGGCTTCCTGTGGGTCTGCACTTGCGCTCATCTCCTAACTCCCTGTGCTCCTGGATGGGTGGAATCCACTTCTCACATCCCCCAGTCCT
Organism: Neotragus moschatus; assembly: GCA_006410615.1. NCBI lineage: Eukaryota > Metazoa > Chordata > Mammalia > Artiodactyla > Bovidae > Neotragus > Neotragus moschatus. The sequence goes on from SJYA01001333.1 coordinate 2,293,195, forward strand.
GAAGAAGCTGGCTCTGACTCCAGCTTATCTCAGGTGAGATCTGCTTTGTTTTCACTTCAAGTCAGCCCACTTGTGCAATATCTATTAAAAATAATGCACGCTGGCTCTCTTGCACACATAGCCCAGATGTGGCCTAGTATAAATAGCTCTGCACCCACTACTCCCAACAATTTTCTTGGGGTGAAAGTGACTGCCTGCGGCCACCTATTCTATGTCCTACGGTCAACATAGGTGTCAGCACATTTTTGTCCTTTAGATTTTCCAGGCAAGAATGAAAACATGCCCACCGTATCTCCCAAACTGAAAGGGGTATCTATGAGTCTCTCTGGATGGCCTTTCAAAACATACTGTCCAGGCTCCAGGGAAGGGACTGACGACTCCCCACCAGTCACATGGGACACTCCTATCTCGAATGTCTCCTCTTTTATATTTCCAAATTCAAGTCCTTTTATTCCCTCTTAGATGGTAAGAACCTCAAAAGCCTCAAAATCAGATTTCATCTACTTTTGAAAATTTTACAAGTCTCACAGTTGACTTTTTTTTTTCTGTTGTTGTTATATTTTATTTTCCAAGTAATACTGATTAAAAATATTTACACACCTACTTTAAAGTCCACAGTTTAGCACTCTTATTTGTATGGCTTTAAAAGTTATAGCACAAGATCTTTACATTAAGGACTGGGGGAAAAGATTCATTCAAAACAAAGCCTGATATATTATATACATGTTTTTCTCTGTCCTTTATTTTAAATACATTAATTTTTAAATGATGCTCATCTTGTTTTCATCTGGTGGTAAAATATTAGTGCAACTTTTCATCAAAATAAAGTTTACCACAGATATAAATGAATTCTCCCAACTGAAAATGGCCCTTCAGCTGCCATTAAATGAAATTTCTCAACCTAAGTGAAAAAGAATTTGTCGCTGTCATTATAAGAAAAAATATATAAAGTACTACAGCATCACCTACACTGCTTACAACACAAATTTTAAAAGAATTAGAGATGCTTTATAGAAGTTTAGTTGGTTTTGAAAAGGCACATGAGTGTGTGTATGTGTGTGTGTGTGTGTTTTTAAACATTCTAGCAATTTTCCACCACCACTGTTTCTGTTGCAGAGATGACGTCTATAACCATCAATCAGGGCAGACAAGAATGTTGTTTGAACTAAAGGAAGCCAGAAGCCAAAATTTAACTGCACAGTAACAATCCACTTTTCTTCATGCAGTCTTGTTTCCTATATATTCAAATTTTCTAACATGCATCAGAATACATCAACTTGTATTCTAACGATTTTACGTTTGATTTTGCAACATGGGTCGGGGGAGGAAGGACATGACCAAGGAAAGAGAGTAAGAACTCTTACCACAATGAAAATATACATTCGTACCCAACTATATAATAAGAATATAATCCATTTAAGTTTTCCAGAAATACACTTCTCAAAGCTTCCCATTCACTTATGGGAAAGATCTCTCCTCTGTGGCAAGTGGGGGGAAATCAGTCTATTTCCACAGAAACAGTTCAGCACAACAGGAAAGAGTTTAACTTTGGTCCACATGTCTGTTAGCATAAGGACAGTCACACTGCCCATCATCAGTTCAAAAACCCAACACATAAATTTAAAAATATACGCATTTGTTATTTCATTCTAAAACTTGCATAGGTGTTCTGTTCTCATTTCCTGCCTTTTCAGCTTGGGAATCCACTGTTGATTTGGTTTCTAAATCCTCAGCATCTTCATGTTCTTCTATACCAGCCTCAGCAGCATCTGCTTGGGTAGGCTCGCTCTCCTCTTGGTTCATGATTTCAGGGGTCACTTGATCCAAGTCTGCTTCTAGGAGCTCAGTTTGCACTTCCACTGGCATCTGATTTACCCATTCAACATGCTGCTCCTCTACGTGGACTTCAGTACCTTCTTCAGTCCGAATTCGCCCCACTTCTAGATAACTTACCTGGACCTGCTCTGGAAGCTCACTCACGTGCGACTCGTGCACTTGGCTGTCTTGGAGCAGATTGGATGGGCCTGTTCCACAGTCACTTGTGCTGAATCCACCTGAACCTGGAGCAGTGGTAACACATGCACCTTCCCAACTTGTTCTATAATAGTCATTGACGTCACAGGTTCAGTTTGCACATGTGTTTCTACTGAAAGAACTTCTTCAGTTACCAGGCGCTCTGAAATATGAGTATCACTGAGATGCCTCCTTAATTCATTTCCTTGCATAAACCACAAGTCACACAGAGAACAATGGTTGGGTTTATCTCCAGTGTGTAGCACCAGGTGACCTTTGAACTGGTCCCAGCTGTTAAACACACTATTACAGACCTGACATTCATAAAGCTTCTTTCTCCCTTTTTTTGCTCCCACTCCAGTCTGGCACGCAGTCAAGTGACATTTGAGGGTACTATTTCTAGCAAATTGTTCATGATAATTTGGACATTCAAAAGGTTTTTCACCCGTATGTTTTCAAAGATGCTCTTTAAAATGTCCGAAGTGGTCAAACTGCTTCTCACAGTACTGACATATGTGTATTTTTTTCCCAGTTCTCTGCTTCTTACTGACTCGACCTTCTTCAAGGTGGTAACAACTGAGGTGCTGTATCCATGCGCTCTCCTGAAGATACCTTTTATTGCATATTTCACGCTTAAAACTCTCAGTGGAGTGTGATTTCATGTGTTCCTTCTACCTGTTTGCTTGGGGAGTCAGAGGCACAGCCGTCTTCATCTTTAATCTGCCCTTTTCTATCACNGACCTTCTTCAAGGTGGTAACAACTGAGGTGCTGTATCCATGCGCTCTCCTGAAGATACCTTTTATTGCATATTTCACGCTTAAAACTCTCAGTGGAGTGTGATTTCATGTGTTCCTTCTACCTGTTTGCTTGGGGAGTCAGAGGCACAGCCGTCTTCATCTTTAATCTGCCCTTTTCTATCACCTTGGCGGTACTTGCTGGTAATATCTGCCAACAATGCCAGAGCGGAATCATCAGAGGAACCTGTGCTCTGAATGTACTTTATGGACTGCTTGGCAGAAGCCACTTCCTCCAACATTTCGATGCCTTCCTCTTCCACTTCGATTGTGCCTTTGGCAATCTCCACCTCAATTTCAACAGGTTCAGATTCTGCAGATGGCAACGACTCAGTAATAAGATTGAAGTTTCTGCAATCTTAATCTTTCTTTTTTTTTGCTTCACTTTTCCCTGTGGTATTTTCCTCTAGTGGAGCTGAGTTTTCTTTGTTTCTGACTTCAAGCGCTTTTATAGCTTCTAGCATCTGTAGAAATTCTGCTGCTTTCCATACATCATTGGCTTCTTCTCCTTGTATCATTAACTTTGCTGTATATGTGAACTCAATCAAATGATGAAAGGCCATTTTACTAACACCGTCAACAATCAGGGTGATGTCAGTAAACCGGTCCTGCTCTCGCTGTTCACTCAGTCGGTCCAGGATCATTTTATGATGTTCAGGGAACTCCTGAAGGCATTCCATTGTCTCTTCGGCCTCCATGGCCATCCGGTTGCTGTCGATGTGCTGCGTCACGGCGTCCACAGTTGACTTTGGAGAGGGTTATCTATTGTCTCCATCCATCAATTGAACATTTGATTGAATGTATCCCTGCAAGTCGTCTTCCTTTGGTCCCTGTAGAGCGGGTCTCCTTCCTGCTCCACTCTGCTCTCTGGCAGTGCACGCCCAATGACCTTCTGGACAACATCAAGAGTCTCCTCTAGACTCTGGTTTCCCGTTGGCTTCAGCCAACGGGAAACCCGAACAGGTACTGGGAAGGAGGGAGGAGAGTGATGGCAATGAGTTTAGTCCTCTATTTCCTTTCGTTTGGGATCACTCTGAACTTGGACACTCCTTGAAAGGCTCTTCCTGAGATAGCCCTATCTTGTCAACCATCTCCTTCCAGGTTCTAGAAACTTCTCCCTTCCCTTTCCTTTCAGGCTTAGGGTAACAGACCCTGGGACACTAACCTCTTCCTAGCAGTATCCCTCACTCTGCCTTCACCTAATAAAACAACTCACTTTATTAGACCTCAGATTATATTAATTGAACGGGCCACCTGTTTCTGCTGGGCCTGATACTATTTTGTTACAAGTATGAAGCTTGAGATGTGCAAACATATTTTTCAAACTAAATTATGCCATAGACAAATATGAACTTGCCCAGTTTCATATTGCTTAGGATTTTTCCCCTCAAGTATTTATTTATTTTTAATTGGAAGAAAATTGCTTTACAATGTTGTATGGGTTTCTGCTGTACAACAATGCAAAAAGCCGTATCACCTCCTTCTTGAGCATTCTTCCCCTCCCCCTGTGCCATCCCTCTAGGTCATCACAGAACACCAAGCTAGGTCCCCTGTGTTAAGCTTAAGGGTTTTGAATAGACATTTCTAACCTGATCATCCTGTCTTTTTACTCTTTAAAATTTCCTGTTTTTATGAATTCTTGCAAATTCAAAGCAGATCTTTATAAACTTAAAAAAAAAGAAGTTCATAAAACCTTCTCTACTACTGGAGACCTTTAAGCCTGAAAAGAAATCTGGATAGCCCTGAAACCTAGTCACATTGAAGGAAGCAGATTTATCAGCTAGATCAGTTATAAAGCAAGAACTTCACTTCCTGTCCTCTCCCAGCGTTCATCGGTAACGTGACTCTTGCAGTGGCCTTATTAAGAACATCTGATAGAATGGCCTTCTTCTGAATAAAATCTAAGACAATCAAAAGCACAAAAATGTTACTTGAGAAACATAAGAGAGTCTTCTCTGGAGGTTCCAGTGGATTTTAAGTGATTAACAGATTATTTCCAGCTCCTCCCATTTGGGGGTGGAGTCTCTTTCCTCACTCTGTGTGGGCTGGCCACATATCATGACTTGTTTGGATCAAGAGAATGTGGCAGGACCTTGTGGAACTTCAAGAGCCCAAAGTTCTTGCTTCTACCATCTTGGAAGGCTTCTGCTCTCAAGTGAAGAAATCTGATCTGAACAACCACATTTAGAGAGAGGTTCAGCCACCTAGCTATTCATTCTAGCCTTCCCAGCTGAGACTCCACCCACGTGAAAGAGGCAACCCTAGATCAACCAGTTCAGCAGAGCCAACAGCTGACTGTAACCACAGGAGTAAGTTCAGATAAGACCAGTAGAATTATGTGAAATGATGAATTGCTGCTCTTTCAAGCCACTAAGTTTTGGGGAAACATGAACTTTCTTATCTCTCAAACCAGAACTTATCTCTCGTGAATTATGTCCACAGCCAGCTAATTCAGTAAGACAGTTCCAGAAAGATACAGACGAGGTAATCATTGATGGTAACAATTAGCTTCCCCCTCTGTGACCTAACAAAGAACAATTAGGAAAGACTGAGAACTTTGGAATCAGATGTCCCTGGATTGGAATGCCCACTCTGTAGTTTATTTCCTTTTTCTGAGTCAGTTTAATCACCTGCAAAATATAATAACGACCAATGTACATCCTAAGGAAGGCATCAAGATTTTAAAAGATAACTAATAAAAAGCAGCTAACATAGTACTAGAAATCTGATGAATGCCACTTTTCTTCCTCAGTATCTGTGTATATGTGTCCAAAAGTTGGAACTGGAATCAAGAGGCTCTAAGCCAACGGTACTCAAAATGTGGTCTATGGAACAGCCAACATTAGCCTCATAGGGAACTTATTGGACACACAAGTTATCAGACTCAGTCCAGACCTACTGAGCCAGAAACTCTGGTGTCTGTATTGGACCATTAAAGCCAATTAAAATTACCAATCACTCATAAGTTTGTACTATAGTATCTAGTCCATATTTCATCATATACTAGCTACTCAATAAAACTGTTTGATGACAAAAGATTATGTTAGTGGGTGATTACGTAAATGGATGAGATGAATACATGCTTTCAAACTCTCCTCTTAAATCCAGATCAGCTAGCCTGACGTGTTACAATCTGAGCTGGTATGTCAATTACTGTAGGGCAGATTGGGAGCCTCACTGTTAGGGTTCCATGAGCAAGTAGGTACAAGATGACCTATTTGGTTTTGGTTAAAATGAAAGCACACTTAGAGACCAAAACAACGGAGAGTCACCAGCAGTTCAGTTGTTCTTGGAATAGGCATTATAAAGACACTGAAAATTAGATTTCAAAATGGCATCATGAAAAGAATGCTAGTCTAAAATGTTGGAAGGCAAAACATAGCCACAAATACTCCATGTCATGAACTGCCATTTCTAGAATAGCCTTTTATAGTTAATTTACAAACTGAAGATAATAATGGACCTATTTCAAAGGGCAGTCATGGAGGTTCGAGAAAATAAAAATAAAATGAATCGTACAGCTAAAGGCAAAGGAGAAAAGGAAAGATATACTCATATGAATGCAGAGCTTCAAAGAATAGCAAAGAGAGATAAGAAAGCCTTCCTCAGTGAATAGTGCAAAGAAATAGAGGAAATCAACAGAATAGGAAAGACTAGAGATCTCTTCAAGAAAATTAGAGATACCAAGGGAACATTTCATGCAAAGATGGGCACAATAAAGGACAGAAACGTTATAGACCTAACAGAAGCAGAAGATATTAAGAAGACGTGACAAAAATACACAGAAGAACTATACAAAAAAGATNTGGGAAAGACTGAAGGCAGGAGGAGAAGGGGATGACAGAGGATGAGATGGTTGGATGGCATCACCAAGTTGATGGACATGAGTTTGAGCAAGCCCTGGGAGTTGTTGATGGACAGAGAAGCCTGGCGTGCTGCAGTCCATGTGGTTGCAAAGATTTGGACAACACTGAGTGACTGAACTGAACTGAAACACTCAACAAATGCCGATACTACTATATCTATTTTTAAATTTTGAAATATTTGAGATATTGACTAGTGCTACCCTATGAATACAAGGAGCATTAAATTATTCTTTTGAAGCACTAAAAGAAGACAATTACCAAATCCTAGTTCTAGCACCTTATTCTGTTTTACCTTTTCTACCACTAGGTGACACCACCAACCTACCATAACCCACTCTTTCCCCACAAAGTCTACACAACCAATCTTTGCAATCATTGTTTATTAAGGAACAAGATGTCTATTCTGGAAAGAATCCTAAATTACTCTTTTGTTTGAAGCTTCTTATTTATTTAAATTGCTACTGGGTATTTGGTGTAAATTTATTATTTCAGCTCAGGAGGTACTAAGAGTCCTGTTACTTAAAGGATCATCAGCATTTACCTACACGGATGGGAAAGGGGCATCCACCAGCCCACTTCACTGCTTCTCTTTTGAACAAGTTTCTTTTATCACATAAAAAAGGAACAATTTTCCTGCCTGCTTTTCTCTGACAAGTTGATACAAGGCAGTAATTAAACATTAAAATATTGCAGATGAGTCACAGGAGTGTTACAGACAAACTAATTTAAACTAAGGTCAGGTCTCCAAATCAGCAAAATAACTTCAAAAGCAGGTGAGGGAGGAAAATAAGTGAGAGGAAAGGTAAGTAACAGCTGCTATTAAAAGTAACGCTGGGCAGCTGAAACTGGTCTGAGTACATTCCTAGAAATGTAATTAGCCAAATCCTTTCAGAAACTAAACCATCAAAATGACATTACAGTACACTTAAAAAATGTATTTACAGAGTGAAGGAGCAGTCATCCTAGCATAGGGCTATGTCCTGAGGGTTTCCCTTCTTGTAAAGAAAGATGCAGAAGAGAATTAGATATTATTCTATACAAAGTTCAAACTGTCACCAATATATTTTGTGAAATGCTATTTCTTAATTCCCTCAGCAGTGCTGAAGTTGAGAATGAATTAATTGAACAGGCTATGTTCTGGTTTCTTTGTCATTTTATGGGAAGTTACAATGACTAGAACCAAAGCACACCTATTAGCTCTCCAAACACCAACATGTATTAAATGGTCTTAAGAAGAGAGCTGCCGAATTCTACCATATCATGGAGCTCATTTCTCAGGAAGGTGGGCATGGATGCTTCATTTCCTTCACAAGGCAAGGGTCAGCTTACTGCTCGTACTGAAGGATTTCAGTAGAACAGAATTGCCTTCTTATTACTTCTGAAGGTCTAACAATGTATAATTTTTATTCATCATAAGTTGCAGTGATACATTAATGTATTCAAAATGCCTTCTTATAATATGCCCATTTCCCAAAGTGATGGTGAACTTACAAGAGAGGTTCCCAAAGAAGGTGACAGAAGTACCAGAAATATCACATTTAAGTGAAGAGCCTTAGACATTTTGATGACATATAGAAAGACTGTTCTTATTGACTTTTGAATTACAAATAATTAAGAAGTTACTGGAAGAAAGTGTGGTAATACCTAGGCAGGAGAAGTGGCAGTGAAGAATGGATCAGGGTTTCTGAAAAGGAGCAGGGGTCATATGGAAAAGGAAAAACTATGAAACTTACAGAGAAAAGGAGAGACAGGAAATGACTGGGAAAAAAAAATTGTGAAAAATGTGGTTCAAAGAAGGTTATGAGGTCTCACTAGCTCAGCCCATGATGGTAAAACCTGGGAGAAAACTGGTCACAAATCAGGATACATTACTGAATGTCTTCAGCTGAATAGAAGAGACCAGAGGGGGAAGACAGGCTTTTAGGACAAGAGCCTTGGTCCCCAGCATGGGAGGTGACTAATGAGTAGAGGCAGGGGTAGCTGTGATGTTTGTATCCAAGTAGGACTCTAAACACAGAGAAGGCGATGATGGCACCCCACTTCAGTACTCATGCCTGGAAAATCCCATGGACAGAGGAGCCTGGTGAGCTGCATGCAGTCCATGGGGTTGTGAAGAGTCGGACACAATTGAGCAACTTCACTTTCACTTTTCACTTTCATGCATTGGAGAAGGAAATGGCAACCCACTTCAGTGCTCTTGCCTGGAGAATCCCAGGTATGGCGAAGCCTGGTGGGCTGCCATCTACAGGGTTGCACAGAGTCAGACACAACTGAAGCGACTTAGCAGCAGCAGCAACAGGACTCTAAACAAACTGTGGAAACTTCTTCAACAGATGGGAATACCAGACCACCTTACCTGTTTCCTGAGATACGTGTGCAGGTCAAGAAGCAACAGCAGAACCAGAAATGGAACAACAGACTGGTTCCAAATTGGGAAAGGAGTATGTCAAGACTGTATACTGTCACCCTGCTTATTTAACTTCTATGCAGAGTACATCATACAAAATGCCAGGCTGGATGAAGCACAAGCTGGAATCAAGATTGCCGGGAGAAATATCAGATATGCAGATGACACCATCATTATGGGAGAAAGTGAAAAGGGACTAAAGAATCTCTTGATTAAAGTGAAAGAGGAGAGTGAAAAAGCTAGCTTAAAACTCAACATTCAAAAAACGAAGATCATGGCATCCAGTCCCATCACTTCATGGCAAATGGATGGGGAAACTATGGAAACAGTGACAGACTTTATTTTCTTGGGCTCCAAAATCACTGCAGATGGTAACTGCAGCCATCTGAAATTAAAAGATGCTTCTTGGAAGAAAAGCTATGACCAGATCAGACTGCATATTCAAAAGCAGAGACATTACTCTGCCAAAAAAAGGTCTGTCTAGTCAAAGCTATGGTTTTTCCAATAGTCATGTATGGATGTGAGAGTTTGACTGTAAAGAAAGCTGAGCGCTGAAGAATTGATGCTTTTGAACTGTGGTGTTGGAAGAGAGTCCCTTGGACAGCAAGGAGATCAAATCAGTCAATCCTAAAGGAAATCAGTCCTGAATATTCATTGGAAGGACTGATGCTGAAGCTGAAACTACAATACTTCAGCCATCTGATGCGAAGAACTGACTCACTGGAAAAGACCCTGATGCTGGGAAAGACTGAAGGCAGGAAGAGAAGGTGATGACAGAGGATGAGATGGTTGGATGGCATCACCAACTCGACGGACATGCGTTTGAGCAAGCTCTGGGAGCTGGTGATGGACAGGGAAGCCTGGCATTTTGCAGTCCATGAGGTTGCAGAGTCAGACATGACTGAGCATCTGAACTGAACTGAACTGAGGACTCTAAAGACTAATTACCCAGTGCACATGACCCATTATCTGTAGCTGCAGCATGGCCCTACCCACTCTTAATCTAGGCCAAGATTATTAACTGTCAGAAATACAATATCACTGACTGAAGTGCATAAAATCAGATAAGTAAATTAGGAATCATAAATTAAGATCCTACTTTTTCATTTTTTTTACATTTATTTTTAATTGAAGGATAATTGCTTTACAGTAGTGTTGGTTTCTACCAAACATCACCATGAATTGGCCATAGTTTTACGCATATTCCCTTCCACTTGAACATCCCTCCCACTTCCCTCCCCAACTTACCCATCTAGAGATCCTGCTTTTTCTTGATTCACAGAAGAAAGCCTAGAACCTGATGACACAGTCTTGGGTACCAGGAGCAATCCCTTTCCTTGGTAAGTGGTCTCCAAAGTTGGCCACCTTCAATTCTTCCCTCCTTAAGGGCATACGCTCCACCTCACATCAAGAACTGGGGTCCAATGCTCTTGAATTGGGATAGTTAACATTGTTAAAATTGTTATACTACCCAAAGTGACCCCTAGCAAATTACCCACGACATTTTTCACAGAACAAGAACAAATAATCCTAAAATTTAGATGGAAACANTCCCTCCTTAAGGGCATACGCTCCACCTCACATCAAGAACTGGGGTCCAATGCTCTTGAATTGGGATAGTTAACATTGTTAAAATTGTTATACTACCCAAAGTGACCCCTAGCAAATTACCCACGACATTTTTCACAGAACAAGAACAAATAATCCTAAAATTTAGATGGAAACAGAGAAGACCCAAAATTGCTAAAACAAACCTGAGGAAAAACAACAAAGCAGGAGGCATAAGCCTTTCAGACGTCAGACAATATTACAGAGCTACAGTAATCAAAACAGCATGGCACTGGCACAAAAACAGATATATGGATCAACAGAATAGAACAGAGAACCCAGAAATAAACTCACACACATAAGTTAATTAATCTTTGACAAAGGAAGCAAGAATATACAATGGAGAAAAGACAGTCTCTTCAGCAGGTAGTAGTGGGAAAGTTGGATAGTGGCAAGTATGTCAATGAAATTAGAACAAACCCTCACATTATACACAAAATAAACCTACCTGGCTTAAAGACTTAAATATAGGATTTGACACCACAAAACTCTAAGAAGGACTTCCCTGTTAGTACAGTGGATAAGAATCTGCCAGCCAATGCAGAGAACACAGGTTCAATGCATGGTCTGGGAAGATTCTACATTCCAAAGATTAACTAAGCTCATGCTCCACAACTACTAAGCCTGCATTCTAGAGTGCATGAGCCACAACTAGTAAAGCCTGAATGCCTAGAACCCATGGTCCCTATAAGAGAAACCATCTCAACGAGAAGCCCATGCATTGCAACAAAGAGTAGCCCCTGCTTGCTGCAACCAGAAAGCCCACATACAGCAATGAAGACCTCATGCAACCAAAAAACAAACAAACAAATAAATAATTTTAAAAAAACTCTTAGAAGAGAACATAGGCAAAATATTGTCTGACATAAACTGTACCAATGTTTTCTTAGGTCAGTCTCCCAAAGCAATATAAATAAAAGCCAAAGAGGCAAGGGAAACAATGAAAAAAACAAAAAGACAATCCTCAGAATGGGAAAAAATATTTGTAAATGAAATAACCTACAAGGGGGGTTTTCGGAGAAGATGGCGGAGGAATAGGATGGAGAGACCACTTTCTCCCCAGTAAATTCATCCAAAGAACATTTCAACACGGAGGAAAATCTACAAAACAACTTCTGAATGCTGGCAGAGGTCGTCAGGCATCCAGAATAGCAGAACGTTGCCTTCAAAAACAGGTAGGAAGAATACAAAAGATGGAGAAACAGACAAAGGAGCTAGGGAGGGAGCTCCNAAAAAAAAATAAACTTGATCAAAAATGGGCATGCATGCTAGGTATTTCAGTCGTGTGTGACTCTTTGCGACCCTACGGACTGTAACTCGCCAGGCTCTTCTGTCCATGGGATTCTCCAGGCAAGAACACTGAAGTGGGATGCCATGCCCTCCTCCAGGGGATCTTCCCAAGCCAGGGATTGAACCCATGTCTTTTATGTCTCCTGCACTGACAAGTGGGTTCTTTACCATTAGAGCCACCTGGAAAGCCCCCATATGGGCAGAAGATCTAAATAGACATGTCTCCAAAGAAGACATATAGATGGCCAAAAAACATATGAAAATATGCTGAACATCACTAATTATTATTCAGTTCAGTTCAGTCTCTCAGTCGTGTCCGACTCTTTGCGACCCCATAAATCGCAGCACGCCAGGCCTCCCTGTCCATCACCAACTCCCAGAGTTCACCCAAACTCATGTGCATCAAATTGGTGATGCCATCCAGCCATCTCATCCTCTGTCGTCCCCTTCTCCTCCTGCCCCCAGTCCCTCCCAGCATCAGGGTCTTTTCCAATGAGTCAACTCTTCGCATGAGGTGGCCAAGGTATTGAGTTTCAGCTTTAGCATCAGTCCTTCCAAAGAACACCCAGGACTGGTCTCCTTTAGTATGGACTAGTTGGACTAGTTATTACAGAAATGTAAATCAAAACTACAATGAAGTAGTAGCTACACCAGCCAGAATGGCCATCATTCTGTCTGCTAATAAATGCTGGAAAGTGTGTGGAGAAGGGAACCCTCTCACAGTGTTAGAATGTAAGTTGGTGCACCTACTGTGGAAAACAGTATAGAGCTTCCTCAGAAAACTAAAAACAGAGTTGTCATATAATCCTGGAATTCAATTCCTTAGCATATATTCAGAGAAAACTAATTCCCAAAGTTACATGTATCCAGTGTTCACTACAGCACTATTTACAACAGGTGGGCCATGGAAGCAAACTAAATGTCCACCAACAGATGAAGGAATAAAGATGTGGTACATATATACAGTGAAATATTAAACCATAAAAAATAATGGCATGATGTCATTTGCAGCAACATCGATGCACCTAGAGATTATCATGGGTAGTGAGGTAGGTCAGAGAAAGACAAATACCATATGATATCATTTATACATGGAATCTAAAATATGATACAAATGAACTTATCTATGGAAGTAAAACAGACTCAGAGACATAGAGACCAGACTTGTGGTTACCAAGGAGGAAGGGGTAAGGGATAGGGATGTATTGGGAGTTTGGGATTAGCAGATGCAAACTGGTATATGCAGAATGGATAAACAACAAGTTCCTACTGTACAGTACAGGGAGCTATATTCCATGTATTGCTTTAGTCGTTCAGTCATGTCCAGCTCTTTGCAACCCCATGGGCTGTAGCCTGGTGGGCTCCTCTGTCCATGGAATTCTCCAGGCAAGAGTACTGGAGTGGATTGCCATTCCCCTCTCTAAGGGATCTTCCCAATCCAGGGATCAAACCTGGGTCTCCTGCACTGCAGGCAGATTCTTTACCATCTGAGGCATCAGGGAAGTCCCATAATGATAAATCATATGATAAACCATAATAGAAAATTATATGAAAAAGAATTTATAAGTATATAAAACTGAATCACTTTGCTGTACAGTAGAAATTAACACAATATTTTAAATCAATTACACTTCAATAAAATAAATGAAAAAAATATACAAAAAAAGAATTGGGGTCTAATTCCCAGTGGTGTGCTTGCACTGACTTGTACAGGTTGATAACAGATGACTAAAATTTTCAGGAAATTTGAAAACCCATCATTTATAAATTAAACACAGCCATTACAAAAATTAAATATTACACATTATATAAATCATATTAAAAACAAGTCAAATTCTCAAAACTCATTGCTTCCTAATTATTCCTATACATTATCTATGTTCTTGAGATTATTTACATCTATTGCATCTGTTATACACTTTAACGGCATTACTATTTTATTTGTAAAAAAAAAAAAACACCAGATTGGGAAGTGTATAACATGATGATGACCTATTCTTCATTTCTTTTTTGGGACATTACCTCAGATCTACTCTTTTAGCCAGCTGTGTTTTTTTTTTTTTTACAAAATATTCATTTATTTATTTGGCTGTGCTGGCTCTTAGTTACAGCACATGGCCTTTTTCAGTTTTGGCATGCGGGATCTAGTTCCCTGACCAAGGAACGAACCCAGGCCCCCAGCACTGGGAGGTCAGAGTCTTAGCCCCAAGGAAGTCCTCTCTAATCGTGTTTTGACAATATCACATTGGTACCTTGAAATTGCCCATGGTAAGAGTATTTATGTTATGAAAATTGGCAAACACTACAAATCAAAGCTAGCTTAATTGTTTTATTGATTTTCTACAGCAGATGTTGGCAAATTATAGCCCACAGGCCATACTCAGCCCACTGCTTGTTTCTGTATGCCGATGAGCTAAACGCTTTTCAGTTGTTATAAGTTCCCACATAAAATCCTCAATTTTTCTTTTTGGCAAAATTTAAAATATTTACTATCTAGCTCTTTTCAGAAAAATTGTCCCTGTCTTAACTTAAGAATATAATGTAGGAAAAGTTATTAATAATTACACACTTAAAATGGATTGTGTTTCTAGCCATCACATTGTGAATAGCATAAAAAAAATATTCTGAGGACACGTTATTCCAGTATTTGAAAACTATTCTTTAAGTTGGAGGAGAGGTCATTCATGTTGTTACAGACACAGTTCAGAAAAAAGAGTCTTCATTGTTTCGTTGTTTTGTTAAAAAGCTAAAAACATCAACCACATTCTTACTGGAACTATACTGGTTTATCAATTGGTAATACAAGAGTTGCATTAAAATTAATTAACTCATACTGTAAGAATCAACTAATACTATAGAATTTACAATAAACAGTATATCATTTATAAATTGTGTGCCATATATCCTGCATACCAGTAATATGTGTGGATACACACACACACACACACACATATACATTTTTTTTTTCCCCAGAGAGAAACATTTGCCAGCAACCACTGCTAATTCTATTTTATCATCTATCTGGGCTGACCTTAAGGAGCTGCATGACCAATAAAAAATGACGGAAGTGATATGCTGAGATATTTCAAATTATGCAACAAGAATTGAAGCTTACATCTGCATCTTAGAAAGCTCACTCTGTGGCTCTCTCTTGTAATCTTCGTGTCAGTCTATGAGAAGCCCGTGCCTGGCGAGTCGTAAACAACCTCACAGGTAATTACCATCTAACAACTGCACGAGAAACCCTGAGTAAACACTACCCATCTGAATCCCCGAAACCCAAAGAACTATCAGAGATAATAATATTTTAAGTCTCTAGGCTCGGTGATGGCTTGTCAAAGAGCAGCAAATAATTGGAATGCCATTTTATTTTAAGAAGAAGCCAGTGAGTGGGGAGCCAGGTGGACTCACCACCTCAGGAATGCTAAGCTGGAGTATCCAACCCTCTTTTCTTCCATGTCCTTGGTGCAAAGTAGATGATGTATGGATATGTTGGGAGTGGGGATGTAATAAAAAGAAAGAATGGCTATGAATAATATATATTTTCATACAAATTTGAATCAAAGTGTCCACCAGAGATGCAACAAGTAAAATACCATCAACTGGGACACTGACTCTACCTGTCCATTCACCAGCAATCAACTTGCCTGGGCTTCGGGAGTTTTTCCCACTGCCTTCTTTGTCTCTGCCTCTGCACCCAGTCCAATAGTCTTGTTTGAGGTTCAGTTCAGTTCAGTCGCTCAGTCGTGTCCAACTCTTTGCGACCCCATGAATTGCAGCATGCCAGGCCTCCCTGTCCATCACCAACTCCCGGAGTTCACTCAGACTCACGCCCATCGAGTCCGTGATGCCATCCAGCCATCTCATCCTCTGTCGTCCCCTTCTCCTCCTGCCCCCAATCCCTCCCAGCATCACAATCTTTTCCAATGAGTCAACTCTTCGCATGAGGTGGCCAAAATACTGGAGTTTTAGCTTCAGCATCATTCCTTCCAAAGAAATCCCAGGGCTGATCTCCTTCAGTTCCTTCCAAAGAAATCCCAGGGCTGATCTCCTTCAGAATGGACTGGTTGGATCTCCTTGTAGTCCAAGGGACTCTCAAGAGTCTTCTCCAACACCACAGTTCAAAAGCATCAATTCTTCGGCGCTCAGCCTTCTTCACAGTCCAACTCTCGCATCCATACACGACCACTGGAAAAACCATAGCCTTGACTGGATGGACCTTAGTCAGCAAAGTAATACCTCTGCTTTTGAATATGCTATCTAGGTTGGTCATAACTTTTCTTCCAAGGAGTAAGCGTCTTTTGATTTCATGGCTACAGCCACCATCTGCAGTGATTTTGGAGCCCAGAAAAATAAAGTCTGACACTGTTTCCACTGTTTCATCCCTTAAATTCCACACAGCCTCTTGATGGGGCAGTGTCCTCAGAGCATCTGGTCTCATTATCTCATTACCACTGCACAGTTGCCCAGGAAGTCAGTGGGGGGATTCCTGGGTCCTGAGGAGAGTTTATGCCTGGAGCAGGCTCTGTTTTCTTTCTTTCTTTTTTAAAAATTATTTTTGGCTGCTCTGGCTCTCTGTTGTGGCACATAGGAACAGGCTTAGCTGCCTCATGGCATGTGGGATCTTAGTTACCTGACCAGGGATCAAACCCGAATCCCCCCCATTTGAAGGCAGATTCTCAACCACTGAACCACCAGAGAAGTCCCCAGGCTCTGTGTTTTCTATGTTCCTTCTTTTCTACCCCCTCCATGTGGATACATTTCTATAGCATTTCAGAGGAGAAGGAGAAAGGTCCAGGACACCCTCCCATGGCAAAAATAGCACAGCACATAATGAGGAAATTTATTATCTCTAAATGTTAAGTATTGAGTTATTTTGTACCACTGAAGGAAATAAATATAGAGAAGTATGGTTAGCTAGGTCAAGTCTTGAGAATCCATCTGAAAGTGGCCAATAGGTAAAAACAATGAAAACACCAAGTTGCCTTTAACTTCAGTTTACTGCAAATATAAAGCGGGAATTTCATCATAACGTACTCTAGAGAGACTCGTTTGTAGACTTCATCTGGTATCTTGAAATATTTTTGGTCATCTGCAAAAGGAGCTACCTACCTACAAACTGTAAGGATTCTAAATATTAAACGCTTCTGGTGCTGAGGACATTTTTTTTCGGACAAAGTGCTGTTGCCACTGATATGATAAACCATTTTTTAAATAGGGAATTTCGAATCCCTCATTTCAGTTATGTCTGGTTACCAAGAACTGCTCATAGCTCAGAGTAGGAACACAAGTCTACACTCTAATTTCAGGTATCACTTTTTCATTATGCCATTGTCCTCAAGAAACTATGAATTATTAGCTCTGAATTAGTTTCATATTGTAATTTACACTTCAGATGACACGCACACACTGATTGTTAAATTCACAAAATGAAAGCCACCTAATTGTGTTTGTCATTTGCTTTACACTCCTTTGGACTCTTCAGTCAGCTGTGAACTGAGAACTCCTAACACCTCAACTGCTCAGAATTTCATTATTAGGAGTTAAAATAGTGCTCAAAAGTAATACTGTTTCATTTTCTTTTTAATCTCTACCACTAAAAATTTCCACTGATTGGGCTGCTCTCTATTCTGAACACAGATTTTTAAAAGTTATATCACAAGCAGGTAAACCAGAATACCCGTGTCCTTGAATTCTAGAGGCAGGCAGAGAAAAAACATCAGAATTCCTTCTTTCCTACATCATGTCCTATCCCTGATCTCATAGTACTATTTATTATTATTATCTATTTGACTTATTTTTCCAAATCTCCTCTCTCTGAGGAACTGATAATTATATTTACTATGAATTCTTAGAGGTTACATGGATTCCCTGATAATTCAGTTGGTATAAAAATAAAAAAATCCACCTACAATGCAGGAGACCTGGGTTCGATCCCTGGGTTGGGAAGATCACCCAGAGAAGGGAAAGGCTACCCACTCCAGTATTCTGGCCTGGAGAATTGCATGGACTGTATGGTCCATGGGGTCTCAAAGAGTCGGAAATGACTAAGCGACTTTCACTTCACTTCACATGGTATTTACAGGTCAAAAATTAAAATGATTTTTAAAAGAAGCGAAGATATGAACACAAAGAGGAAGAGGCTTGGTACAGAGTATGGAGAACACGAGTTCCAACCAAGGGTTGCTTGAGGATGTCTATCTAAGCTGTCTGACACCTGGAGTTCGGACAATGACTGACACCTGATGACTTACCAGTGAGCCCTTGAGTGGGCATCATACCCCACATAATGAACACAGTGCTTGGACAGAACAGACCCAGACTTTGGTCTCAGCTCTGCATTAGACAAATGGTTTAACCTTCCCAGATTCCAACACCCTCACTTCCAAGATGGAGACTGTGGCAGAGACTGGCTAATTGTTCATCAAACTCGTTCTCCTTCTTGGCAAGTAACTAGACTGCGTTTCTCAGCCTCCCTGCAGTCAGATGTAACCATGTGACTGGGCCAATGTAATGTGAGAAGGGACAGATGCTATGTTCTGACAAGATCCATAAAACCTTCCAATTTGGGCCCTCCAAGTTCTCCATCTTGAGAGATAGGATGGAGATATCTCAGGCAACCTTGGGAGCCACGTGTTAAAAAGATGGTCTCTGAATCACCCCTGGCCACCCAACTGGAAACACTAAACTGGATTTTGCTGCATAACCGAAAATGAATAAGTTATGTACTGAGTCTTTGAGATTTGGGGTTCATCTGTTGCTGCTGTTAGAGTTACCTTAACCAATACAGAGGTAATCATATCCCCTCTTCCACATGGGGTTGCTGTGAGGATTAAATACGACAATGCTTGCAAGTTCACTGCCTGATCTATCGTGAGCATGCATCATCAAATGTCAGCTCCTTCTCAACAAGTAGGAGTTGGAAGCCCTGGACCCAAAAGGAAACAGAGGCAGTGGTTACACATAGTTCCACTGATTTGCTGAACAGGTTCAAAAAACCACCTCTAGCTTAAGTGTCTGGCATTTTAAAGAATATGCTAATCAAAAGTAATATCTACTTCCTTAAATATCACTATACATTTTATGACAGAATAAGATAGGTAAATACTCAAGGTACTTTCATTCCAAACTCCCAAAAAACTCCAAGCTCAAACAATGAAAAATCATATTTGATGCTTAAAATTGGTAAACCAGGTTTCAGACTGGTTCTTTCAGTCTGAAATCACCAGTTACAGTGGTGCAAAGATACTTCACTGCAGTCTGAGTAGATGTTCAACTTTTACTAGGACGGAGTTTATTGGGAATTGGGAGTAATTTCTGGTTTGTGTTCTGAATGCTAAGGGAAAAAGGTTGCTATTTTTCCCTCTGCAGTGTTCCAAGGTGCAGCTCATCTGGTAATCTCTGTGCGGGGCAGAATGAGTCAGAGGTCTGAGTCACTTTACCAGAACGCATCCCTTGTGTTCTATTCCAGGTTTCAAATAGCATAGTGTCTGGTCATGAGGGGGCCCCAGGGAGAAAACAAGTTGGAGCTACTCCCTCGGACTCCAGTTCCAAATAAAGGAGACAAAACTTCAAGAGTTAGAAATTCCCACTGTTTCGCACTTAAAGGAAACTGATTTAAGATAAAAACAAGTGTGAGTGATAAATGAAACGTGCTTAACGGACAGTAGGTTCATTCACAGTCTTATTCTATGTTGACGTGCTGACCTTCAGCACTTCAGAACATGACCTTATTTGGAAATAAAATTATTGTTGATATAGTAGTTAAGATAAGGTCATTATACTTGGGCCCTAATCCAATATGCCTAAAAATGGTAAAATTTGGAGACATACACAGAGGGAAGACAATGTGACAACAAAGGCAGAGACCAAGGTGATGCCTCTACAAGCCGGGGGACACCAAAGACTGCCAGCAAACCACCAGAAGCTCAGCAACCGCACGGGTCAGATTCTCTCAGCTTTCAGAAGGAACCTCTTCTGCCAATAGCAGATCTTGGACTTCCACCCTCCAGACTGTGCCATAATAAAGTTATATTGTTTAAATCACACAGTTTGTGGTGCTTTGTTATGGCAGCAGACTGATATAGTATATTTATGGGATAATTCATAATGTGATTAGTCATAGCAAAAGTGATCAAGTCAGTGCCTGGTTATTGTTCTTCCTGAAGAAAGATGGGTAATGACTCTCAGCCTTTTGGGAGATGCTTAATGGAGATGTAATAATACTTGGTGTTGGCAAGGGAACTATTCATGTGGTATTGCCATGAGCAATCTCATTTGCTTCAGTGGCACTGTACTGGACTGGAAAATTTTGTCCCCTTTCCTTAACATCTAGATATACTGCTTTACCAGGAATAAAGTAGGTCCAAGATTTATAATCACTCCATTCTGCTGACAAAAGCATAAAGGCCAAGTTTCTCCCAGTTAAGCACATGCTTTAATATCCATAAATTCTCTTCTTTTTTCCCCTAAGGTTTATTATTTAAAGTTTTCAACATAGATTTTTGTTTTTGATAACCTTCTACTGGTTCCTCCATTAAAATGAAGGCTTGGAACAAAATCAAAACCGTCCATATCTCTTTTCTGATAATCTAGTTGACAAACAATGAAAAGGTCACAAAAGATCAGGCACAACCATAATGAATGAAATAGATGCCAATATGTGGAGTATACACCCCACAGGATGTGTGTTGTGTTGAGACTCAATGAACTGGAAACCATGTGAAATGGGACGGCAGCATCTTTTCCACAATCCTAGCTTCCAATACTCTGCAAGAATCAGCACTCTGGCCCTGCTTCTGATGAGACCATTTTACCTACTGCTTTTCAAAGTCATACTCATTCTGACCTCATATATTGAACAAAGCACTGAAAGAGTATTATTGTAATTATTTACTTTGAAGGGTAGATTTTTCTGTAACCTCTGCTATGCTGTGCTTAGTCACTCAGTCACATCTGACACGTTGTGACCCCATGGACTGTGGCTCACCAGGTTCCTCCATCCATGGGGATTCACCAGGCAAGAGTACTGGAGTGGGTTGCCATGCCCTCCTCCAGTGGATCTTTCCAACCCAGGAGTTGAACCCAGGTCTCCCGCATTGGAGGCAGATTCTTTACCATCTGAGCCACCAGGAAAGCCCAATAACACTGAAGTAGGTAGCATATCCCCTCTCTAGTGGATCTTCCTAACCCAGGAACCAAACTGGGGTCTCCTGCATTGCAGGCAGATTCTTTACCAGCTAAGCTACCAGGGAAGCCCCTTCAGTAACCTATATAACCTTAATTAGAACAATGATCATTTGTGAGATGTACTACAATACAAATGAGAGACAAAAGGTTTAGCAGCTTTATCTTTATATGGTAGAATTAACCCATCTGTTAAAGGCAGTGGTTTCTAAAGCCAAAACCAGTGCTTCCCTCCAACGAACATGCTATGTGTGTCGCAAGGAGACAAATTCTTCTCATTTTCTCAATGTTTCCATCCAAAAAAATTAACTGGGTCACCAGGCAGATAAAGGTCATGACTTACAACTATGGAGCTGCAGCAGTGCAAAGGGCCATTGAAAAGGAAGGAATCCTCTTTTTAATTGCCCTGATATCACACAGAACTTCTAGGTGGTTCTTTCCAGGGACAAGTAACCAATTCCATTTTTGAACAGGTGGAGAAGTAGTTCTACTGACAAATATATGGGCTATATTTTACCCATCTTATCTCAGCCTTCAGCTATAGTTGAAACTGACTGGAAGGAAACAAAGTAAGTTGTTTTCGATGCAGATAGATGGCTTTGCTTTCCTAGCTGACTTACTTAAATTTAAAAGGAAATAAAAATCAGATATCAAAGGAACAAAGCACAGACACCAACATGGATTTGTGTTTACCAAGTACCTACTATGTCTCCAGCATTGCGCCAGGAAATTAAAGAGAGATAGAACTCAACGATGCCATCTTTATCCCCAGTTAACTTAAAATGTTGTCTAACTATGACTAAATATTTAAAGCAAGTTCAAAATTAATGGAAGATACAGTATATATTTAAGTCCTAAGTTAGTCAATTTTGCAAGTGGTAATAGGAAATGGAGAATTTCTAGGAGTCATCAGAAAGTAGCTAGGTCTCAACCATGCTTTGGAGGACAAATGAGATTTAGAAAGCCATAGCAACTAAGGACATTTCTTTGAGACTATATCTAGATTTAAAGGGCAATTAGACAGTTGTTCCAAAATACACAAAATAAGATGGTGGGATTCTATCAAGATTTTTTAAATGCAGATGGGAAAGGAATGTTGAAATCTAATCAAATACAGACAGAGATCATGAAAACACCACTGTATCACAGCTCTATGGATAAAACCAAGCTCTGCCCTTAGCTTGGGGATTTTTCCAACTAAAAGCATAAACAGTGTACATTTTCCCTTCCAAAGAAGATACACAATGTTACTAAGGAGTTCCTTCTCCACTGCTGAGTCATCCTTAATATCCACACAAAAGTGAAAAGCTCTCATTCAGTTGATTAGAATTTAATCTACATACCCTTCTTATATGTATAAATATTTTTCTCCATCCTCCCAGTAGATCATATAGCTCTTCCAGAGATGTATTTAGTGGCCTGAATAATTACTGGACCTCTGTGTAAATTACTTTCAAGATTAAGATGATCTTTTTATCGCTTATTCACCTTGATATTTACAGTTTAACATATCTGACAAAGCTATTTGTATACACCTATATTATAAATGAAGGTATCTTAAAGCTACAGTAAGTCTATAATAATAATAGCCTTAAAATAATTTGCCAGCTACAGACAGTTCCCTAAGCAATTACAAGATGCTCTATGTTAATTTAGAAAGGAATTCCAAACAAGGCATTTAAAACCTAATAAGCTGCCATTAAGTGAAGGGAAACAGGAAGAGGGAAAGAGAAAGAAGACCCTAAGGCTTGAACTGGGAGAAATGATTCTCAGAGTTACTGACCCTTGCAAGATCCATGTCTTCCTAGCATTTCTAGACATAAAGCAGATTTCTAATTGAGGGTGATTATCTGGTTACTACATCCCAAATTGCCTGTATTTCCTGCATTGAATCACATCTTCGTCTAATTATATGGAGCATTTATCAACGCAAAAGTCCATAGAAACAGTTGAGTTTCTACATGCAACGAGAATGTGTACTATATACTATGAGGCACTACTTCACCATTACATGTGAGAGTCTTTAGTGACAACACTCTACCCCCTGGTTCTCATACGGATCTACAAGTCAAACTAATTATCAAAACAACAGAAACAATTTTACAAAGAACTCACAAAAAAAGAGTCTGGTATGCTCTTGGGTTTTTTGTGGCATGGAACCCCTACACATGCCCTAGAAATATACACAGTGATACGTAATCATTACCATGAAACAAATTTGAAAAATAGCAATATACAGTTCTAAAACCTAAAACACCAAGTCCTATTCAGCAATTTTTATTCCCATAAACTTGACTTGATAGTTCAGTGCCTCAATTAAAGATGGATCACTTGATCAAGGCAATGTAACAGCAAAAAAAAAAAAAAAAAAAAAAAAACCCAAAAACTCAGACTTCTACACCACACAAATGTGCCTCTATAAAATATAATTCCGTTAGTTAGGCTAGTTAGGATTAACAGGCAAATCACTGAAAAGCCCCAAAGTAGACAAAAGACAGTTTACCAAGGAAATACACAAAACCAAGAGCTATATTCACTCTAGATCATTCATTTAACAGATTGGAAGGAAGGTCTTAATTCTAGAGTTCTCACCATTGATTATCAAAATGACATGGATCCAAAGAGCTTACAGAATTCAAAGAACAACTTAGTTTCATAGAAAAGATCTACAGATAATGCAGGGTGGGGCACAGATAAAAGAAGTGAACCTAAATTTCCTTCTCCAAACACACAGATAATCACTGTTGCTAAATAGGTTACATACATATAAATACACATACATGTATACACATGTGAGTCTGTTTTGTTTTTCTGAGATGTTTGTTTTGTTTCATTCTGAGATGGATGAAATGGCACTCATCTTGGGAATCCAGGTTTGTTTGGCATCTTTCATTGGTTTAGCACAGTGTTTTCATCCAAAATAATAAGGCACATTTCTAGTCAAATATATCACAAAGAAACATTTGCAGCAAAAGACAAACACTAACTATGCAATAGAGAGAACTGTTCCAGTTGCTCAAAATGCAATTGTGTAAAATCCATCATTGCCACAAAAGCTTTCCCACCCTTACCTCCAGAGTCATGTTCACAGTGCTAATGGCCACTTTTATTTCTCCATCTGAAAGTTCCTTTAGATTCTTCAGCATTGTCTGTTCAATACCTAAACCTGTGGGTAAGAGAAAAAACATTATATTTGAGGGAGATTTTTGGTAATATTAAGGGATTATTTGAAGACATCACCCTCTTAATTTCCCTCTTAATTTCCCCTCTCATATCTCTTTTAACCCCTCTCATATCTCTTTTAACCATAATAAACACACATGAAGGCAAAAAATCACATAGTGATAATATTTGCATCAGTGAGGATCCCAACAGGAAATAGAATTCACCCCTCAGGATGCCAAAGAAGATTCTGTAATGATAGGACACATACAGAGATGTGGGTGGGACTGAGAAAATTAATAAGAGAGGCATCCAGATACTAGCAGAAGTTCAGGTGAAGGAAACAGATATCTGGAATAGTAGAAGAGGGGTTGCCAGAAACCCCTTTGCTTAGCACCAAAACAGGAAGGGAGCAGGGAAGAAATACAACAGTCTCTTCCCCTTCTTTTGACTCCTTTGCCCTATATATTTCTAACTCTTCTGTGGACCAAATCCAACTGAAACTAGTAATCTTCAGGGGAGCCCAGAAGATTAAATACTCAGAGGTCAGACTGGAAACCCACAGCAGACAGAAGCAGAGAAGAGAAGCGGAGTAGGTAAGAAAAAACGTGTGTGTGTGTGTGTGTGTGTGTTAATTGCTCAGTCGTGTCCAACTCTCTGCAACCCCATAGTCGCTGGCCCACCAGGGCCCTCTGTCCATGGGATTCTCTAGGCAAGAACACTGGAGTGGGTTGCCATGTCCTTTTCCAAAAGGAACTGTAGAATAAAAGAAAGTGAATTTGCTCAGTCGTGTCCAGCTCTGCGACCCCACGGACTGTAGCCTACCAGACTCCTCCATCCGTGGAATTTTCCAGGCAAGAGTACTGGAGTGGATTGCCATTTCCTTCTCTAAGAAAAACCAACATAACCATGCAAATAACCAACTAATACCTAAGAAGGCCAAAATTTGCTTTCAGGATGCATTTAGGAAAGCCTCCATGTTTTCAATTGTAATTTTACTCACACTGCACTTCATAAATAAATGACCCATAAAACTATCATAATTAAGTTGGCCATCCTTGTAACAGGCTTTAGCAATAGGAGCTATGGGATTTCTTAAATGATGGGAGAATAATCCAGAAGGGATAAATTATCTAGACCTGCATAGTTTTAGTCAGCAGACCAATGTGCTTCAATAAAATCTATCATGGAAAACAGGAAAGGGTCTGGCTTCATACTGAATTCTCATCCTACATTTTTACAACAGAGCATGTCTAAACTCTTGAGGAGACCTATACTAAAGCCAGTAAAGCATGTATCTCCTTCTCAGATGTACATTAAGATGGCACAGTCAACTATTATTTGCCAATTATTAATATTTACCCTCTCAACTTATAACACTATCAATCAGAGCAGAATGGGGAAACAGACAGTTACTAAATATTTCTTTTCCACTCAAAGATTGAAAAGCTGCCATCTATCATACTATAGCATAAAATGATTTATAGAATATACAGTGACATGAAAAGTTTGATCTAGTTTTGAAAATGAATGACAAAATGCATATCATCACGCGGCTACACGTGCACATATATCCACACACGTGCATATGTAAGAGAAGGTGTGTCAGGCGTGTCGGTGCCCCGCCCACATTGCCTCTGACTTTCAGGCCCCAGCAAGTCGCTCAACCACCGGCACCTGCATCTCTTTTCCAGAGGGCTTTCTCTGGCCATCAAAGCCCACCCCAGGGAAATTAACAGTCCTTGCAACTAAGCAACCCTCAACATTCCAGTGGTATACTCCTAACAAAACCTGATTCATGGAGTTAATTTCTGTGCTGTCAATACTCCTACCATGGCTGACTTCAACCTGCCAACCCAACATCAACCTGCACACAAAATACCTGAAAATTCAGCAGTCAGCTCTTGGAGCTCTGATAAACAAATTCTAACATGCCACTGTACCTACCCCTCGGGTAGGAAAACTCTGCAGTGCAATTTTACACTCTTTTTCAGAGTTCCTTAGTGGGATAAAGGCCAGATTTCCCACAAAGATAACTTGCTGGTTAAAGTGCTCCAAGCCCTATCAGTGTTTGCTGGGATCACCTCCCAAACATTGCTTTGCTTCAGGCTCTGCCCCTGCAGGATTCCAAACTAAGGGAGAAAGCTGAACACTTTAAAGACTGACTGACCTGGTTTAAATCCTGGCCTGGCCACCTGCCAGCTGTGTGTGTGATGATGTGAAAGCAAAGATGCCTTTCTGTGCTTCAGTGTTTTCATTTGAAAATTGGGGATAACAATTCCACCTGGCAGGGTTGTCATGGGGACTCAGTATGAAAATTCATACAAAGCTGTACCATCAGAACTTTGTGTATATTAGACACTTAATGAACTGTTGCTGTTATTATTACTATTGCTAAACAACTGAACCAGGGAATCCACTCTCTTGACAAACCCTAAACTTACAGAATAATTTTATCTGCATAAGAGTCTTCTCTTATTTTTTTCTCAAATTCATTTATGAAATCCCATTGCACTTGACATTGTTCATGCCATATTCTCAAAATAGAGCCCTCCTAGCACTAGGATTTCCTGTAATGATGCATCCGGGGTGCCTATTAGATGCATGAATTAACCACACATCCAGGTACGAAGGCCTCAGAGGAAAGCCTGTAGTGCGAACTATCTACTTCCAGGTGAGCCACCATGATGTTCCTAAAAACTTTGCCCAAGCATGAACATTAGGGAAGAAAGTGAAGGCACACACACAAGTTCACCTGCTGGGGCCCAGCAACAATCCACACCCCAAACCTGCCTTGGTAGCTACGACACAGCTGGGGGACAGAGTCACTCACCCTGAGCACTGGATTGGGTCTCCTGCAGGATGTTGATAATGTCCTCTCTTGGAGGTAAGCTGGGAAATTTTTCTTCCAGGATAGAAAGAATTTCCTCCTGCTTTTCTGAGATCTTCTTGGGCTCCATGGCCATCCACTTAAAAAGGATGCTACCTGAAAGGCATGAACAAAATCACCCTCAAACTTTCTAGTCAAGCTAGCATGGGGCTCAGGAAAGTCAGTGTTTTCTGGTCTCTCGAACTCTGCTTCCACTTCCAGATTCCTGCCTGAACCAGGGGCCTCCATTGTGTAATATTCAAGAGGCAGTTTTTAGAAAACTCTTCAGACACTGTCTGTCTTGCCTCACTCTTCTTCAAGTAGTAATCTCAACAACTGAATTGAGTGTGGTACACTCTACGGCACAGTTACAGATAAAGAAATAAAATACACAAATACACAAAGTACACAAATACACAAAAATGATACACATTAGTTTTAAACATTCTCAGGATGGAAGTTAATGATAAACTATTTAAAAATATTAAATATGACTTAATATTTCTATTTAAGAATACCTTTAAGAGATCACAGAGAAGATCATTTCATTCATCACGTTATTGATTTTATGTAAGAAATCTCTCCTCTTAACAATTAAATGATTTCCTAGCCAAAGTGTCAGCAGCAGAAGAATCTGATAAGGTAGTGAATCTTGA
This sequence comes from Neotragus moschatus, assembly GCA_006410615.1. Taxonomy (NCBI): domain Eukaryota; kingdom Metazoa; phylum Chordata; class Mammalia; order Artiodactyla; family Bovidae; genus Neotragus; species Neotragus moschatus. Next base: position 2,321,047 of record SJYA01001333.1, read on the forward strand.
ATCCATCCCCAATCTTCCAGGTACGACACACCGTTTTGAAGCTGTTTACTAACATCTAATTATAATGATTAATAAGCTGGGTCTAACCCACAGGTTTCAATTACAAAGCACTTCGATAATATGAATGACTAACCTCTCACAATCTTCTAGAATTTCTATACATAATCTCACCTTAAAAGGGAAGAGCCACCACCTGTCATATGCCCTTTTCCTGTACCCTGGGCCCAGACTAACACAGAGTCATGGAGGGGAAGGAGGCTTTGCTTAGTGATGAATAATTAAACTGTAAAAATCCTCAAAATTACTGATTAATCAGGGTGATACATCTCTCTAGCTTTCAGTGTAGCCTAAATGATAATTACAGTGGTAAAAATGTAAAAGGAGAAATAAACTAGTGAGCGGGAGAAAACTTCGGTACATAATCTTGACATCTACCTGGAAATCTACAGTACATAGAGATTAGATACACATTCACCATTAAAAATCCTGGAAAATCCCCAAGCAAGTCATCTTGGAACAGAAATAATGCTATTTTACCAGCGTATAAGGTCATATACTAAAATGTCAATAAATGTAAATATCATCATGAGAATAAATACTGCCAAATACATTTAAAGCATCTTATTCATTCATTCATTCCTTTAGCAAAAAACTGCTAAGCACCTATTATGAGCCAAGTGCTGTGCTAGACGCTAATGATTTATGACTGGAATAATGCTAGCCTTGCTGCTTGAAGCTTATAGTTGTTCAGGGGCTACAAATAAGTAAACAGATAAATATTCTCTCGTTTTTTAAAAATTTATTTATTTTACTTATTATTGGCTGTGCTGGATCTTTATTGCTGCTCACACTTTTCTCCAGCTGTGGCAAGCAGGGGCTACTCTCTAGTTGCAGTGCAAGGACTTCTCACTGTGGTGGCTTCTCTTGTTGCAGAGCACAGGCTCTAGGTGCCTGAGCTTCAGTAGCTCCAACACGCAGGCTCAGCAGTTGTGGCTCACAGACTCTAGAGTGCACGATCAGTAGTTGTGCACGAGCTTAGTTGCCCTGAGGCACGTGGGATCTTCCCAGACCAGGAAGCGAACTCGTTCGTGTCCACTGCACTGGCAGGTGGACTCCTACCCACTGGGCCACTAGGAAAGTCCCACATACATTTTGAATATGAGGGGGATAAGAAATATCACTGAGGAAATACACAGTACTCTGAATCTAGGCAAGAATTTAGGGGTCATAAAAGGTTTCCTAGAGAGAGTTAAGCTAAGCTGAGACTTGAATAATAAGTGACTTAAGGCAAGGGCAAGGTAAAGGGAGACCGTGACCCAGACAGAGCATGTGTACAGGCACTGAGGTGAGAGAAGATTTGGCCAGTTCAAGGAATGGAAAGTAATTGATTAGAACCAAGCAATAATAAAATTACCCAAAAACAGAGATGATAAGATCATAAGAATCACAGATGACATCGATGATCATAAGAAACACAGATGACACAGATAAAAGGTCTAAGATAGATGTAACAGAGTTCCACTTGGAAAGGAGAGAGAAAGGGGATGGAACAACATTTGAAAAGAGTAGCTAATCATTTTTCAAAATTAATGGAGATTATTCTAATATTCAAAGTAAATTATGAATCCAAAACAGAATAAATGCAAAGAAGCTACCTCTAGGCTGCTGTTGCTGCTGCTAAGTCGCCTCACTCTTGTCCGACTCCGTGTGACCCCATAGACGGTAGCCCACCAAGCTCCCCTGTCCCTGGGATTCTCCAGGCAAGAGTACTGGAGTGGGGTGCCATTGCCTTCTCTGCTACCTCTAGGCACATTTTAGCAGTAAAACAAGCCCTTATCTCATCTAAAATGATGAAAGTCAAAAGACACTGAAATTACAGCTTCAAAGTGCTGATATTAAAAAATTGCCAATATTGAATTCTTCCTTGATAGCTCAAGTGGTAAAGAATCTGCTTGCAATGCAGGAGACTCTGGTTCGATTCCTGAGTCAGGAAGATCCACTGGAGAAGAGATAGGCTACCCACTCCAGCCAGTATTCTGGCCTGGAGAATTCCATGGACTCTATTGTCCATGGGGTCACAAAGAATTGGACATGACTGAGTGACTTTCACATACATACATACTGAAATATAAGAAAAAAGGAAGGCAAAATAAAGACTTTTTCAGAAATATAAATTGGAAGTATTTGTCACAAGAAGAATTCACACTCAAAAAATAGTAAAGGGAGAAGAAAATTATTGTAGATGGTAGCAAAAAAAAAAAACAGGAAAAAGTATTGCAGAATATAAATATACAAGTAAGAATAAATCAATGTTCACTGCATAAAACATTTATAATATGGAGTTTAAAATATATGTGTAATTAAAATACATTTCAACAGCAACAAATTGAAGATTGAACTTCAGTTTAGAACTTCAAGTAGAGACAAATTTCTCTAAGGTTCTTGGATTATCAAGTGGTAAAAATATTGACTTATCAGTGGTAAAAATATTGATTTATAAGATAAATTAATGGTATTTTGTAATATTAATTACTACTAAAATAATTTTCTAAAAAGGAATTCATAGCTAATAAGCTATTGGAGGAAAATGTAATAGTAAAAATCCTTATTTAGTGTAATAACAGAAAAAAAGATAGAGAAAAGGGGGAAATCTGAGACAAGTAAAAAACAAATAGCAAAATGACATATTAAGCCCAAACGTAAGAGCAACTGCATTAATATAAAGAGACGATGAATGTTCAGTGGGTGTGGAGTTTCAGTGTTGCAAGACGAACAAGTTCTGGAGCTCTGCTGCACAACAATGTGGGTATACTTTATTGAACTGTACACTTAAAAATGTTTAAGCTGGTAAATTTGATGTTATGTATTTTTTGTTGTTGCTCGTTGTTCAGTCGCTAAGTTGTGTTTGACTCTTTGTGACCCCATGGACTATACAGTCTATGGAATTCTCCATGCCAAAATAGTGGAGTGGGTAGCTGTTCCCTTCTCCAGGGGATCTTTCCAACCCAGGGATCAAACCCAGGTCTCCCACATTGCAGGCAGATGTTTTGCCAGCTGAGCCACCAGAGAAGCCCAAGAACACTGGAGTGGGAAGACTATCCCTTCTCCAGCGGGTCTTTCCAACCCAGGAGTCGAACTGGGGTTTCCTGCATTGCAGGCGGATTCTTTACTGAGCTACTTCAATTAAAAGACAAAAATTATCCAACTGAATTTTAAAACTACAATAGCAATATACTTTTTACATGAGCACACCTTAGATATAATGATACTGAAAGACTGAAAGTAAAAGAGTAGAAAAAGATGTAACACTGGTATAACATACTAACATTAGATAAGCTAAGACAAGAAGCATTACTTCAGATTAAGACAAATATGTGCTTATTATTAAAGCACCAACCTTCAGGTAGATACATCAATCCTAACTTTACATGAACTAATAACATTACTAATAACTTTACCTAATAGCTTCCCAATATGTAAAGAAAAAGTTGACAGAACTGGATGAAGAATGAGATAAATACACAATCTCAGTGGGAAATTTTAGTAGACATCTCTCAGCAACTCTAAGAACCAGCAGGAAAAAAAAATCAGTAAATATATAGATTATTTGAGCAAATGAGTAACAAAGTTGATCTGACATAAATTTATCATTATCAACAACATCAGACTATACTTTATCTTCTAACACAAATGAGACATTAACCAAAATTGGCCACTTGTTGAGACAAACTTCAACAAATTTCAGAGGATTACAATGAGCTATCTTCTATAGCCATCATGAAAATTGTCTAAAAATCGATAAGAAAACAAAACTAGGAAATTTCCAAAGGTTTGAAAAATAAACAATATACTTCCAAATCACAGTAAAAGGAAAAATCACAACATAAATTAAAATATATTTTAATTGAATGATATGAAAATGCTACATTTAAACTTATAAGATGCAACTAGAGCTGTGTTGAGGAAATTTTATAACCTCAAAAGCATGAGATGTTAAAAAAATAAAAACAGCTCAACTAAAAAAATGTAGAAGGAAAGATATAAAAAAGATAAGAGCAAAACTTAAAAACATAAAAAAGAAACACATATAAGGAAAATACAACAAAATACTGATTCTTGGAAAAGACTAATATGGTTTTTGAAAATGATTAAAAAACAAAATGATAGAAGGTATAATTTTCCAATATTAAAAATGAAATAGTGACATACTACAAATTCTAATGACTTTAAAAGATAAGTATAGGGGACTTCCCTAGTGATTCAGTGGCTAAGACTCCACACTCCCAATGCATGGGGCCAAGGTTCAATCCTTGGTCAGGGAACTAGGTCCCACATGCCACAACTAAAGATCCTGCGTGCACCAACTATGACCTGGCTCAGCCAAATAAATAAATATTTTTTTAAAGATAAATATAATCTTAATAGCTTTTAAATTTTAGAGGAAACGGACATTTCTGGAAAAACTCAACTTGCCAAACTCATAGGAAAAGAAATTTAAAATTGGGATGGTTTCCCATTTAATTTAAAATGAATCCACAGTTTAATATCCATAGTTCCACACATCTAAGAAAACAATATAGTAATTTTACATACATTCTCCTGAAGATTGGAAAGAGAAAACACTTCCCAACTTATTTTCTGAATCCAGCGTAATCTTCATACCAATACTCAGTAGAGACAGTACAAGAAAGAAGAAGCGGAGGCAGATCTTTCTCATAAGTATACTTGCAAAAAAATTTTTAAAGCTAGACCCAAATCAAGATAGAAACATATAATAGGATATTGAATTGTCACCAAATAGAGACATTTTAGGAACTAAAGGGAAAGTTAACATTCCAAAGTTAACATAATTCAGTGCCCTAGTAGAAGAGAAATATCAAATGGTCACCTCAGTAAAGGTCTAGTTGTGAAACTACTTGATAAAATCTAAGATTTAATCATATTAAATCTCAGCCAAGTAGAAATAAAAGACAACTTCCTTAATTTGATGAAGGGCATTTGTAAAAACCAAGTAAGGTTATGGCTAATTCACATTGTTGTATGGCAGAAACCAACACAATATTGTAAACATTTAAAAAACAAAACAATTTAAAAAGAAAGAGGGGAAAAAACCAAATAAGAAAAGCAAACATTATCCTTAACTGTGAATTATGAAAGACTTCCACCTCAAATCAGGAATTAGACAAAGATGCATGCTATTTCTACTTAACACTGTAGTGTGAATCCTAACCAGAGAAAGAAGACAGGTAAAAGAAGCAAAAGTGTAAAAACAAAAAAAGGTGAAAGCGTAAAGAAAGAAAAAGAAGAAATAAAAACTGACTTCTTCATAGATGATATGTGTATCAACTTAAAAATGAAAATACAAATAAATTATTCATTAACAAATGAATTAACTAATTAATAATACAAATTAACTTAAGACAGTAAATAAATTTAGCAAGGCTGCTGGGTATAATGTCACTAATACAAACTCTTGTATTTCTATAAACAATCTTGAGCAATTAGAAAATCAAAATTTAAATTAAACTGTAATGGCATTAAAATATAAATATTTAGTAATAAATTTCACAAAAATATGCCTGGTTTATAGTCAAACCAAGATTCCAATTTCTTCAGTTTAATGATTTTAATTTAAAAATACATAAAAAGGCAGTATTCAGAAATTAATCTAACAGGTGTTGCACTAAACAGAATCCTACAGAATAATTCAATGAAAAGGAACTTCTGACATAATTTTGACTTGACAATTAAGAAAGAGATGATGTTCTGATGTAAGTAGGAAAAAAATAAGTCAAAAAGATGCTCACCATACTGAGTCATTTTTACTGCAGAAGAAAGGCTATGGCCCAACTTTATTCAAGGGACTCATCTATAGTAAATTTTTCTACTTCACTCTAGAGGCCCATTTAGTAACATACTTAAGTTAAATATCAGTAGCAGGATGCAGAGTAGCCAAAAGCACCTCTTAGCAAAATCAAACCTATTTTTCACATAGGAGTTGATGTAACTTCCAGTTAAATCTGCAGAACTAAAAAAATCCTTAAATTCATATACATGTATACAAAAGTCTCCCAGCTCTTCAAAGACCATGAGAAATTACCAACAAGAAACAAAGAAAGCAATTATAATAAAATAGTAAATATTTCCCTCCATTAGAGAAAAAAATCAACCACATATTCTTTGTTCTGAAGAATGGAGAAGTGAAGGACCTCTTCACAAAAGCAACTGCAGTGTATTAATATTAAACAAGAACCAGTCCAGGTTCGATGCATGATACTGGATGCTCGGGGCTGGTGCACTGGGAGGACCCAGAGGGATGATACCGGGAGGGAGGAGGGAGGGGGATTCAGGATGGGGAACAAGTGTTACCTGTGGCGGATTCTTGATGATGTATGGCAAAACCAATATAATATTGTAAAGTAATTAACCTCCAATTAAAATAAATAAATTTATATTTTAGAAAAACATGTTGGACTATGTGATAATCATCTAAAAAAAAACCATGAACTAATGAAGTCAGAAGTTCTTTGGGGAAAATAGTCACCATAGTCAAGGTATATTCTGCATGATAAATTCTTTGCAGAAAAGAAAGGATGTAAACCTCTTTTCTGTTTCACATGGGATCGTGTTTTTCAAACTGAAACAAAAAAATTAAAGGACAAATAATGCAGAGGGGGAGGGGGGAGGGAGAAAAAAGGAGAAAAAATGGAAAATACAATTTGTATTTTTGACTGCAAAGGGCTAAAAAGGGAGCAAGTTATTCAGCTGCTTAGTAATCTTATAAACTTAAAATGCCTAAATTTAAGAAATAAAACTCATCTTTATAAGGCAAGAGAAATAATCAACACTCTAAGGTTGAGGAACTGTTCTGGTTTTATATCTAGCAGAAAAAATATTCTATCCCCTTCCCCCAACTCAGGCCATGCCTCTTCCTAAGGAAAACAGCCAGTGTAATTCCTTCTGGACTTTGTAACCATTTTGGGAGATGATTCACTCTCTGAGCAAAAGAGGAAAAAAAACGGTCTGGCTCTGTTCCTTTCCCATTAGACCTCCTTAAAAGGATCTTTTTGAAGCTGTTAATCCAGGCTATGAAAATAGCAAGCAACAATTCTTTATTAACGTTCAAATGGAACAACCAACAGAAGGAGAGAATTATTTCTTTAAAACCTAGGGCATCGTTTTTCCACTTTCTCAGCTAAGAACAATTGCTGTTATTGGTTTCACTATTCAAGTTGTGGCTCTGTCAAGGCATTCTGCAAAGAAAAGAAACATGAAAGGTCGAGTGAGCTGTGGTCTTGATGGAAACCTGCCTGGTAATCAGTGATTGCAGTCTCATCATTGCCAGCTAGTTCTGGAAAGTACACACACAAATACACAAGTGAGCACACAAATACATATGTGGGCACACAAATCCTCAGTGCAATGATTCAGCAATTTAATAGACCTTACATATGACAATAGCCCTCTAGTAAACACTTCTGCAGAAAACGAATACAGGTTGATGAGTCTGACAGGTCTATAATTGTTTGCTTTTGGTACAAACTCAGGGCGTAACCAAACACCAGCTTTAGGCCACCATGACTGTTTGTGACTTTTAGACAGAACAGATGGTAACTTGTTTGAAAATAATCATAAGCCTTGGAAGCAAATAGTAGGAGGAAGAAAATAAGGAGAGGAAGAAGAGATGAAAAGTTAGGAGAAAAGGAATAAAACAAAGAACAAGAACCACAACAGCAAAAACATTGATGGGGAGGGGATGAAGAAGTGAAAAGACAGATTTCCAAAAACCAAGGTCATTTATGATCTCATCTGAATGAGCACATTCTATTTTCAGATAATTTCTTATACAAATAATTAGAAAGCAATCTCCATGAGTCAGTCTATGCCTTTTCTGATGAAGCTGATGCTCATGAGCTGCATCCTGAGATTTCTAAATCTGAGATACATCCTACTAAAAGACAACATCAAGATCTAACTATTGTAAGAAGTAAAATGCAAATTATGTCAGCTTTGTCAAATGCCCTAAAGAGCCTGAACACACAGTAGCCACAGCTGTGTCACCTGTTGGCATTTATCCATAACTGTCCTGCCAAGGTCCAGATGACAGAGTGACAGGGGAGATGATTAGATAAACACAGCAGGTTACTTCTTCACTGGCAGCTTGATACCTACTTTTAATAGGTATACAAATGATCTTTTAACAGCATCCATATTAATGAGGTTCTACCCCCATATTTGAATATAATATCATCCCATCATGCAAACATTCTGACATGTAGCTAGAGCAGTGAGTACAAGACTAAGACTATGAAAGACTCCAATATGACTAATTTTAAGTGTTAATTTCCTATATTTGGAAAAACCACTGGCCTGTATAGAAAAAGAGGCTTGGAACAGAACAGTCTAGTCTTTACTAGACTANACTTCCTACTTTTGCATTCCAGTCCCCTATAATGAAAAGGACATCTTTTTTGAGTATTAGTTCTGAAAGGTCTTGTAGGTCTTCATAGAACAGTTCAACTTCTTCAGCATTACTGGTCAGGGCATATACTTGAATTACTGTGATATTCAGTGGTTTGCCTTGTAAATGAACAGAGACCATTCTGTCGCTTTTGAGATTACATCCAAGTACTGACTATGATGGCTACTCCATTTCTTCTACAGTGGAGCAGTGAACAAAACATGTATGGTCTCTTATCTCATGAAGCTTATATTCTGGAATAAGGGACCAAGAGAGAGAAGGAGATACAGAGATAAAACTAAGTAGATGGGTAGAAACAAGCATTTGAGAAGGAAGGTACAGTTTATATAAATCCTCAACAGTGGAAGAGTTTGGCATATTTGAAAGGATGAAAGGCCTCTATTCCTAGAACACACAATGGGAAAACAGGAAAAAAGCATGAAATGATGTTGGAATTGGCAGGGGCAAGATTGTGTTGTGGATTGTAAGGGTGGAATGCGTGGATTTTGAGTATGATGGATTTTATGCAGGGGATTGACTTAACTGGTTTATACTTTTATGATCACTTTGTAAGCAATAGATTTTATAAAAGAAACAGGGCAACAGTCAGGCAGCTATGGCATTAGTCAAAGAGAGTAACTTGGATTAAAATGCTAGTAGTTATCATGAGAAAAGTGGATGGATGCAGGTTATGTTTTAGATGTAGAGTCAGCAGGACTTGTCAAAGCATCAATGAGGAGGGAAAGATAAAAGAAAGAATCAAGTATCACTTTTAGCTTGAATGGCTTGAACAATTGGGTGGCTGTCAGTACCTTTTACTTCTATTAGGGAACTGGGATAAAAGTAGGTGTGGAGGTACAGGGAACCCAAGGGTTCCATGATAGCCCTGTTGAAGTAGTGGTGCTAATTCGACATGCAAGTGATGTCAAATGGGGACTGGAAATTAACCTGCAATTCCAAAGAGAGGTCATGGTTAGAGATACAGGAGTCATAGCCTGTGTGTTACATTTAAGATTTTGGAACTAAATGAGGCCATTTAAGTACTATACAGATAAAAGATGCCCCCAGGACAAAGTTCTAGGGTACTGCAATATTTAGAAGTTGAGCAGAAGAGAAGGAACTAACAAGCAATACTAAAAAAGAATAGGCCCAACCTTTTTGCACATTAAGGAATACACTGAAAATTACAGGGTTTTCTTTTTTTTCAGTATACCAGGCTAAGAGGCATACTAAGGGTCCTCTCCAAGGACTGAGGCGATCAATATCTTGGCTCAAGAAATCCATTTACAGCACGCCAGCCTCAGCATGATGGAGTTTAGGGTGTGACCATGAGAATGAAAGGCAAAGAACAGTTAGACTGACAAAGTACTTAGTTTGGAGTATATTCAGGGTTTTTGGCACAAAGTTTATAATAACATATCTTCCATAGAGATCCAATTATGATGCTTTCAAGGACTATTTCAAGTCTTGACTAAATTTCTTTCTTTTTTTTGTTTTTTTTTTTTGTCTCATGATTACTCTAAGAGTTTGCAAAAGTATTTTGGTTCTTGGCACTTTTCTCATGAAAACAGTAGAAAAGGACCTCTAATATTATACAAACATGCGGTCCCTAAGAAGGCTTGGATGACATGCAAGTCTCCAAACCAGCGACGTATTTGCTTCAATGTATAATTAGTCAAATCTTAACTAAATCTTTAACTTCATGACATCTGGAAACAGACATTTTTCAAACTCTTTATGGCAAAAGTGTGGGTAGAAATTCGCATCCCTTCAAGACCTAGAAGAATGCATAATACATGGTCTAGAAATGCGTGTCAAATTAATGATCATTTTGAGCACCCCAAAATGCAAAATAAATCATAGCTGTTTCTACAGAAAACGCTTTAGAAAGAGTTACATTATGAAAATAATGAATCCTAAAATTATGTATAGGCATATAAAAAAGACTTCCCTTTTAAACACTCCTTTAGGTTTGGTGTTAATACATGATTAGAAAGCCATAAAATCTAATTTTCAGTTTAGTGGGTACAGCAAAATTCAACTCGATTCCTTTCTTGTATTTATTAAAGTCAGGAGCTTTTAAAAAGTGGCCATTGCCCTTCTTGCTCCAAACAATCAAGTTACCTTTTTAAAGTCAAACTCCTGGGATCATCATTCTTCAGTTCATCTTGGCCAAACTGTTCCGAAATGCTCCATCTCCCCTCCACATAATGTATACATGCATACACATGTGCCACACTTCAGTCAAAGGTCTCCAGAGCTCTCTTTCTACTATGTTAAACCACCCATGTCTTCTACCGCCAGGCTTCAGTAGCCTTGGCCTTCTCATGACAGTGTCTGTGTTGGCAGTCTTCACAGGTAAAGGGACTGTATCTGTCCAAATTCCAATTTCCAAGCAACAAGGAAGTGACAGTCTTATTCCGCCAGCTTCCCAAGGCCACTTCAAACCCAAAGTTATGAAAAATCTCTGATGATGAAAAAAAAGCAAGGTCCTTTACCATAGTTCTAACTCTTGGCAACTCTGCAAACTAAAACAAAGGTAACTAACAAGAGGCTCTAAAGTGCAATATCCATCAAAGGGTTGGTTCCTCATGTCCAACTGGACATGTCACGTCCAATTCTTGGCAACCCCACAGACTGTAGCCCGCCACACTCTGTCTGTGAAATTCTCCAGACAAGAATATGAGAGTGAGTAGCTGTTCCCTTTTCCAGAGGATCTTCCCGACCCAAAGATCAAACCTGTGTCTCCTGCATTGCAGGCAGATTCTTCACCATCTGAGCCGCAAGATTCTAATTCCCTAAATCTGAATGTCACCATTACTACTGTCATCATCAGCAACAAAACCATATCTTTGTTCCAAGCACTACAGCTTGCTATTACCTTATTACTTATGGAAAATCATGCTGAACTGTCCATTGACTACATTTTTCCATACGAAATGACACATGTATCTTTTTGAACAATAAACAAAACTTCTTAGTTTCAAAATAATTAAAAAACATATTCTCTAGTGTTTGCCTGCACCACACATTTTCACTGTCAAACAACTTCTCTTTTGGCCAAGATCCCCAGTTGCCTTTATTTCCCTTCTGTTCTATCAGAGATAAATGGTTGTGGTTACTTAGTTTAGTTAAAGGCACAGTTCCCCAGAGAGCAATTTTACAGACGTCCATAGCCAGAGAAGTATTTAAAACAAGTTGACTGGGGCCATTGTTTCTAAGACATTTATAGGAACTATAGAAGTCCTGGACCCTTTTCCCTCCAAATTCTGGTGGAGGCAGAGGAAGCAAAGGAAAAGGGGGGAAAAAAGCCTTAACGGAGTTGTCACCATATTCTTGGGCTTCTCTTTCCTTTTTAATTCTTGCAGCCGGTTAATCACTGTTTTTCACTTCCCTGTGTCAAATACTCCCGAGAAAAACTTGGTCTATTACATTCAAGATGGATTGTTGAAAGGAGGAAAAACAGCTTTATATAAAACCCCAACTGTCCTACATGAGACAATATGGAGTTTTTGTGGTAATTTTGTGGCACCAAAGTCAATGGACAATTTCCAGCTTAGAAACCACTATTTAGAAGTGATAGACCCCACTGAGGAAGATGAAAAAGAGATGAGGAGAGTAATTGAAGACAGTGTGCTGAGAACACAGTGCTTAAAGCTAACTGGGTGAAGATGGAAAACACTGCCTGATGGGGAGGGAAGGAGGTGGCAGTTTAACCATCAAAGTCCTGCACAGTATCATCAAAAGGAAGGTAGGTGACTTTGCCATCCAAGCAGTATTATGTAAATGAGCACGGATCAGTACCAGGAGACATCTCGATGAAGGAGTGTGGAGTTCTGGCCCATACCCATGCTGTCGTGGAGTGGGAACATTTAATATTCCTGTCTGGTGAAACAGCAAAGATCCTTCATGCCTATTTCTAAATGTACACTTTTAATATTCAATATAATGCTACTTTTTAACAAACTCCTTACTCCCTGCCTCTCTGCTGAAGCTTCCTATGGTCTTGAAAGGGACTGTTAACCCAAGAATGGATCGCACTCTTTATGCATGAGTGAGTCTAGAGATGCGCCATTAAGCCTTCCAGTATTTAATGGAAAGAGTCATCTCTCACCTCTGAGCAGATGAGCCAGCTGCTCGGTGATGAGCTCGGGAGCCTCCTGGAGGATCTCTTTCACCACCAGAGACGACGAAGACTCTCGGAACTCAAAGCCGGCCTCGCCCTGCTCTACCGGATTAATGACCTTGACAACTGCTGATTCTAAAGTTTTGTCCTCACTGGAAAGCAAATGGAGGAAAGGAGGAGAAAGAGGGCATATTTTCTTACTTTCTAGAATTATTTAATTTCTGTTTCCACACAAATGCTTCCTCTTAATAACCAAAAATAAGTTCATATGACTTATTCTTTATGTGTTTTCACATTTCATTTTAGTTAATTACATCCCCAAGAGTCTTTGAAGACCTTCACACCTTAGCACTTCCATCTCTTGTTTGGCTGTTGGAAAATAATAATAACAACAATAATAATCATTGCTATAGCTAACATTTATTGACTTTCCAGTACAGGATGGACTCTGTAACAAATACTTTCTCAGTATTATTACATTTTATACTATAAACTGACTCTACTCAATGGATTCTATTAAAATTCTTATTTTTACAGGTGGGAAAAAAAAGCACGAAAAGGTTAAGAAATGTGACCATTACAAACACAGAGAATACGGCCAATACTTTGTAAAACTGTAAATGGATTGTAACCTTTAAGTATTGTGTAAAAATAAAATTAAATAACAGTGACCAAGGCCACATAGCTCGTACGACTGCTGCTGCTGCTGCTGCTGCTGCTGCTATTGCTATTCAGTCTGACGCTTTGCAACCCTATGGACTACAGCCAGCCAGGCTCTTCTGTCCATGGCATTTTCCAGGCAAGAACAGACATGAGTTGCCATTTCCTTCTCCAGGGGATCTTCCCAACCCAGGGATCAAACCCACATCTCCTGCTTGGTGTGTAGATTCTTTACCACTGAGCCACCTGGGAAGCCCTAGTAAGTAGACTACTTATATTTAAACTCTTAACTATCTGGATCCAAAACTTACACATTCAGTTATGTTGCTGGAAAAAAATACTTCTAGCTTATTTATTTCTGCATCATTCTTTTTATATGCGATATAGTTGGCTTTTATCAAAGGCAGGGAGAAAGAGGTTGATAAAACTGACTTGATTCTGTCTGCCAAAACTCAAAGAATAGCAATGAAGGAAATGAAAATTGCAGTTTATTTCTGAAAAACATTCTATTTCATAAACGATCCCCAAACAAGGCTTCACAGCTTCAGTCTCAAAACCAGAATAAATGTTTCCATTTTAACTGGTAACAAAACTCTTTCTAAAATCTTAACTGACACAAATTTCATAGTTCCCTTCCTTGGCATCTTGCATTGCTTCTTTCCATATCTCCTAGTGTTATAGTTAGTTTGAAAAAGTTAACACACAAATTTAGTCAAGCACATGATCAACCTGAACAATGATAATGGAAATCAGTCAAATAACCTATGAATAACTCTCAGCCAGTTACAACTAATTAATAAGTATTATTCAAAAGAATTTCGAGTGTTTTGAGTATCATGGGGATAAAAACAACCCTACAGAGGCAGATCATTTTCCAAACTCTTTATAACTGAATGAACTTCGCAACTGACAATGCAATGTATTCGTACCTAAATATGCTTCCTTAGAAAGTTAGATAAAAAATCAGATACTTGTACCTTTTATTTCATATATCAGAGAAGGCAATGGCACCCCACTCCAGTACTCTTGCCTGGAAAATCCCACAGACGGGGGAGCTTGGTAGGCTGCAATNTGAACTTCGCAACTGACAATGCAATGTATTCGTACCTAAATATGCTTCCTTAGAAAGTTAGATAAAAAATCAGATACTTGTACCTTTTATTTCATATATCAGAGAAGGCAATGGCACCCCACTCCAGTACTCTTGCCTGGAAAATCCCACAGACGGGGGAGCTTGGTAGGCTGCAATCCATGGGGTCGCGCAGAGTCGGACACGATTGAGCGACTTCACTTTCACTTTTCACTTTCATGCATTGGAGAAGGAAATGGCAACCCACTCCAGTGTTCTTGCCTGGAGAATCCCAGGGACGGGGGAGCCTGGTGGGCTGCCGTCTATGGGGTCACACAGAGTCGGACATGACTGAAGCGACTTAGCAGCAGCAGCAGCAGCAAGGTCCATGTCCATGCATGAATGCCATATCAATGATTAGAAAATGGGCAAACTGTGCAAAAACTATCACCTCATGGCTGAGATGTTTAACTGGGGACTCTTCACTCACTAGCAACAGAGGGCTTATCAAAATGGGACTCTTTGTGATGGGTTGTAAGAACTGTGAAGGCACTGTAGATTCATGCACCAGTTAGCAACTCCTAAGTACTTACTGAAGGAAACAGATCTGTGTTCTCATCCAAACCCTTCTATTAACTGCATGTGGTACTTTGGGCAAGTCATTTGCGAATGGGTTTCGTGTTTCTTGTCCATAAAATAAGGAGTTCAAATTACATGAACTTTATAGAATCCATCCTGCTTTTATATAAATTCTATGACTAAAGGAGCCAATGATTGAATGGATTTCCTATCCCATGTACATAATTTTCCATTTCACTACCAGAATTTCTTTCTTAAGAATTTTTCAGTTTTATTTAGAGTTAATTTCAATCTTCATTATACATTTTCAGCATCAGTATAAAGGACTGTCGCATTGCTATAAGAAAGTGTTTGAAATGATTTAAAATTAAAATTTTGGTCTATTTTATAAGTATTTTCCACTCAAAGATGTCATATCTGAACTGCCAAAGTAAAAACAGAGGCTTGGCATAGCCCAATTTTGCTGTAAGAGAAAAAACACATTCCCTTTCTTCGAAATGTCCTCTGCCTTTCATACATCTTCCCAAACCACAAAAAACCTGAACACGGTAATACTTGGTGCAGAAAAATCTTTTATAAAATATCAAACCTCCCTCCAGAGGCTTACCTTGCCAGTACGTTGCTGCCAACAAGTGTTAGAGATAACTTCCCTTCATTATTTAGCTGATGCAGATTAATTTCATCTCGGAATATGTGGAATGATTCAGAGATATTTAGCTCTTCTAAAATAAACCTTGTTTCAGTGAAGTAATTGAATTCAGTTCTTGGTATGTTCAGCACGGGCAAACAGAGAACCCCTGGTGGACTGACCTACCAAGAAAAAAGTTGACTGAATCACTGACAGCAGCAGGAGGATAAAATACAACTACAGTTTCTCAAGCCAGAGCGTAACTGGAAAGGGAATGAAAGTCGTTTGGTCTCGCTAAACCACGTTATATTCATAACCAGTTTTTCCTGCACCCAATGAGCAGAGCATTTTCCATGGATTAAGTGGTCCCTAATTGTTGTTGATCTCTTGTCACTCCACATGAAACTTCTCTTGCCTTTCTTGAAATTTATGTCTCATTTCACCCTCTCCACAATTTTAAAATATATACATTTTCTTCTTCATAGGAAACAAATCTGCCCATCTTTATGGAATCAGCAAAAAATTAGAATAATGACTGCAGCGCAGGGGAAGACTGTGTGTGTGTGTGCAGAAGACTGTGTGTGTGTGTGTGTGTGTGTGTGTGTGTGCATGTGTGCGCTCTGCCACATCCGATTCTTTGTGACCCTAGGGACTATAGCCCGCCAGGCTCTCCTGTCCATGGAAATTTCTAGGCAAGAATACTAGAGTGGGGTGCCATTTCCTTCTCCAGGGGAGCTTCCTAACCCAGGGATCAAACTGGAGTCTCTTGTGTCTTCTTCTTTGCAGGTGGCTTCTTTACCAGCTGAGCCAACAGGGAAGCTCCAGGTGAAAACTGCACTGACACAGAAAGACCCGGATGTCACATCTATATGGGATACCTCCCACTCAACTCCAGTCAATTGATTCCATGCAAAAAATTCCCAGTCCAGGATAGGCAAATCCTTCAATTACTCAAGAGAAGCTAGAAATCTAGATTTGGGGGTGTTATCTGTTAAGTTTAATTGTTATAATGTCACAATAAACCTTTTCATTAAAAATACTGTGTAGGCTAGTGAAAACTCCAGATTTGGCTCCCAGACTACCAGACTGTGACTTCTATTAATGTTTTACATCTTTAAAAAAAATATTATGTTAACAAACCTCTTTTTTAAAAAAAACTGTAATGATGGGGGAAACTGGAGATGGGTAGACGTTAGAGAATTTCAGATTCACAATAATAAACGTACTTTTCCATGAGAATTTTAAAAATGAAGGTGCTTTAAAAATTACTATAACTCTATAGCAATAAACCCTAAATATCACTGAGAGGATGTGGGGCTTGGAAAACTGGATTTTTGCCTAAACTAAATGGCCTTTGTTCTCACATCATCACGAGCTCTTTCACAAGCATAGAGTTTATTACACAGTCTTAACATCTTTATCATCCTTCTCCCCTTCCTAGCAGGGATTTTTGTCAGTTTTGTTCATGTTTCTAAGTGCATAAAATGGCCTGGCACAAAACAGATGTTTAATACATATTTGTTGAGTGAAATAAATGAATCACCTACTACTATGGTATACAAAGCCATTCCGATAAGATGGTTTTTATCCCACCTATCAGGCTAATACAGAATCACAATCATGTAATAATCATTACCAGTTTATGCACAACAAGATGTTTTTCCTTATTAATTGCTAGAGTTATACCGTAATCCTGATACTGAAACTTAAGTCAAGAGCCATGCAGTCTGAGCCTGTTCTGGCAGGACCTGTTCTGGAGTGGGGGTCAGAAAAATTATGTTCTGGTCCCGACTCTTCTGTCTGACTTTGAGAAAGCCATTTTCCTCTCTGAGCCTCAGTTTTTCTTATCCATAGAATGGGACTTACCTACCAGAGTGAAAAGTAGTTAAACAGAGTCAGACATGGGAAGCTGCAAACCCTGTCCTTCTATGTGATCATACTTTGAGAGGGAGTAGCCAGGTCCTCAGGAAAAATTAAAATGAAGGTGCAGACCCGTGATGGGAGCAGGGTACAGCAAATTCAGAGGAAGACACAGAGCTTAACAAGCTCCCAGTATGTGACCCTTCAGTAATTCCATATTTGTCCCCATGCTTAGTCGTGAGTCTTGGAAGAAGGAGAAAAGAGGCCACACATCTCCTTATTTTACTATGACAACTACTTTGCTCACTCCTTTTGCTGGATGTTATTAGATACTGATTCAAGACATCAAAGTTAGTGGCAGTGCTGTCATTATCATTATATGACTTCCTAAGAGTCCATGACATGGTAATCTGACATGTTCATTTCATAGAGAGAAGGATGAATTTAGGAAAAATTGTCCTCCTTTAAGTAAGTGTAAACTGTACTTCCTTGAAGACTTAAGATCTGTCCCTGCGAAGGATTCTATGTGTTAGGGGAGTGAGTGGGTAGGTGTGTGTGTGTGCACACGCATTCTAATGACTGTACAAGGGTATCAGTGGTTCACTATGGCATGGAAAATGAGAAAGAAACTTTCCTCTGGACAAAGTTGTGAGATTCTGAGCAACAGCTCCACAACCTAATGCAACCTCTCTGATCCCATTAAGGAGAAAAAAAGAGTCCATGCCATGATCAGTCTAAAAACCAGTCTAGTTCAGGCAACTCTAATGTTCTCAAGATAAGCAATGTTTCTTTCCTAGAAGTCAAAAAATCCACTTAAGGGTGGGCAGGACTTGGGGGAGATATATTAGGAGTTTGGGATTAACAGATACACATTACCATGTGTATAATAGGTAATCAACAAGGACCTACTATATAGCACAGGGAATTATACTTAATATCTTGTGACATAATGGAAAAGAATCTGAAAATCAAGTGTACAGCGAAGGAACTGAATCACTTTGCTGTACTCTTGTAATCAACACAATACTGAAAATTAACTATACGTCAATACAAAATAAATAAGAAAAAAATCCCATTAATAAGATTAGTATTTAAATGCATGTCTTGATACAGGCACATTTCTCTCTTCATACCAATTAATCTCCCTTGTAAAGTTTGGCAAATTTTCAGATAAATCTGATAGAAAGTCATATGTCAACATCAGAATATTTTACCTGGCACTTCGTCAGCTGCTGCCCTAAAGTCATTCTTGCCACCTACAGCTCATTCTGGAAGGCTAGGTTTCATGTGAATGGAAATCATTGTAGATCACCTATGCACACCACCAGGGTTAAGGATCCAAACAGAATTGGAGTAAAACAAATTGCACTCCAGAAAACTAAAAATTGTGTGAAATTAGACACAGTACCAAGACACTCATAATATACTATTTTAGGCTTTAAAGTGATGCTTTGATGTGGGTTGATGAAAAATAAAAATCGATCCTATGAAATAAATATTTATGCAGAGAATTTATGGAATGGATATTGTTAAACAATTTACTTAAAGAAAGGTCTTTTCCACCTCCACTGGCGTGTTACAGTATGGCTTCACAGAGTACAAAGACTGACTCAAGGGAGATTATTGTTAACTGAGAATGACCTTGCTGTATAAAGTCAGGCTAAGAGGCAAAAACAGAATACAGATGTGGAAGGTAACACCTCTGATACTGAAAATTCCAGCCAGTGTGCTCTATACTTCATGTAATGTTCACAGATTATTCTGCACGTATTTTTCTACTCCCAAGGGCAAGATTATCCAACAGGAATAACGGCAAGCAAGAAATTCTGACACTTACTTTTGTCAGTTCTCTGAATTTCCACAAAAGTAATCAACAATTATAAAATTTTTAAATTTTTTATTTGAAAAAATCGATCCTATTGAAATAAATATGCAGAGACTCAGTAAGAAATAATTAGAACAATGCCTAATATGTGGTAAGCGACCAATAAATATTTGTTGATTAATTAATCATAACACATTAGTCTTTGCAACAATAAACCAGAACATGAAAAATTAAGTTAATAGCTTCCTTGTTTTTCTGGAAAACATCTGTTTATAAAAGGTACATCATAATATAAAAAGCATAATCTTGGGGTTCCCTGGTGGCTCAGTAGCAAAGAATCCACCCACCAGTGCAGGGGAGAGGTTCAATCCCTGATCTGGGAAGATAGCATGGAGCAACTAAGCCCGTGCACCACAACTATTAAGCCTGTTCTCTAGAGTCCAGGAGCTGCAACTGTTGAGCCTGTGGGCTACAACTACTGAAGCCCAAGTACCCCAGAGCCTGTGCTCCACAGCAAGAGAAGCCACCACAGTAAGAAGCCCACGCACCACAACTAGAGCAGCCCCTGGTCTCTGCAACTAGAGAAAGACCAGCACAGCTGAAAATAAAAAAAATAAATAAATAAGTAATTTCTTAAAAAATACATGACCTTCTTTCCACCCACCTTGTCTAGAAAGTAAGCATATGTGAAGGCAGAAATGAGAGAATCCAAATCACAGGATTTGTGTCCAATAACCACATGGACCTTCTCCAAGCGTTTGCTTCGATTCTGAAATAAATTCAAATAAAACATCACAATTTAACAACAGATTAGTGTAAAGTGTATACTTTTCAACTTTTTAAAGTATGTATGCCTTAGCTATATTCAGACACAATTGCAAAAACTCATAAATGTATCTTAAGGTTTTATATAAAGGCCTAAAATGGTACATGTTTAACATTCAGAAATGCTCATTCAAATTTTAGTTAGTTGTCGAGAACAGAAAATTATTGGTTCACAACCTTGGGAACTTTCCTGGTTGAAACCTGAAACTGGCCCCCATATCCAGAGAGCAAGAGGAGACTGAAGAAGATGCAGCCCATCCAGATGGGTGAGTGGCAGGTTCAGTAAGCAAGGGGACCTACTTACAAGGCAGCCACAAGACAGGTGCAGCTCCACACCTGCCCACCAGAATCTTAAAAGTTTATGTAGAGGCCTTAACTGGCTTCCGTGACACATGGTCTCAACAACACATTGTTCACTCAAAGCTGTGTCCATAAAAATAGTTCCTGCTGTGGGATTGATGGGCAGATTGTACATTTCAAGGACAGCGGAGGGGAAGAGGAACCTCCAATTGCCAGAGTCTAGCTCTCAGGTCAGCTGGTAGTCGCATGCTCTCAGTGACCTCCTCCAACAAAAACGTGGTGGTATTAAGATTATCCACAAAGTAACTTGATATGAATTATATCTCCAAGTCAACATTTTTTAGCAAAAGATCATTTTTGTCTAAAGAACAGTTCCATAGTATTTTATATCATTTTTTCACACAAGAAGTTCTCACTTTGAGAGGAAAAAAATGACTTTTTTCATGTCCCTGGTGTGCAACACTATTTGGTGGAAATTTATTTTGTTCATGCCACATTTTGAGTGACAGGATATGCTCTCTGTATCATATTCTATAATTTAACAAATAAAAGTGGTTGTAATGCTTTTCTTCCCTCCAGAAAAAGTAGTATGATCAGCATTATTGCTCCAAAAATACAAATCAGTTGCTATTAAAGAGTGTATATTGTCACCTCTCTGAAAGAGAAGACATATATACTGTTTTATTTCCTGGTTAACTCAACAGTTGCTTAAAATTCTTTGTAGAAGGCTGACCTCCTTCTAAAACACTGGATTAGAAGTGCTAAAGAACCAATCACAACCAGAAAATTCCACAACAAAATTGTCCAATAACAATAAGAGTAACCTAAATTGACATATTTATGGAATGTCAGGGATGGCACTTATGTATACTTCCTCAGCTTTTCATCCTTTATTTTAATTTCTCTTTTCATGACTTACTAGAAAGCCAACTTGATTGTAATACTGCTCAAAAAGCTACTCAAAAAATCCACTGTTCATGATTATTTCAATTTAAAACAAAACACTTGTTATTCCTTTTTCTACGGAACAAAGAAAAAGGATTATTTAGTAACTTACTAGGCCTCTTACAACTGAATCTATAAACGTGTTGGTATTTGTAGAGAACTACCATATCAGACTCAGAAACTAGCTATTCAACAACCAAACTGTGGCCCAAGGAAAAGAATAAGGCAAATCTTGGAGGAGGCTCAATCAAAGAGCCTCTCAACACAGAGAATGATGGCAGGGTCAATACTGCATACAAGTTGTCCAGTATGCAATATTGTAAATTAAAACAAATACGTATATCTTAAAATATATTGACATGCTGATCTTTAGTAAAATAATAGGATTTTTAAATGTTATAAACACTCTGAAGATAATTATAACCACTGCCCCCCCCATCACCACCTGTAGCTCCACTCCTTCCTCTTCCACCCTCCTTCCCTTAACCTCATAACCTTACAGCTAGTCCACCTGTACTTTTGGAGGATTCTAGTCTAGACCCAGTTCTTACTCCCAAAGCCAGACTGCTTCCCCTGCGCAAGACTGTCAGATTTAGAGGCATAGAAAGAAATTGGGATAAATGCAATTATATTCCGTTACAACACAAATAAATGCATTAAAAAATCATATTACTGTAGACTGTTGTTCTTCCGAGAAGCTCGAAGGTCTAAGTAGACATTATGTCATTGCTCCTCCCATATCTCTTGGAAAGCAGACAGAAAGAAGACTCACAACACTTTTTATAGGTTAGTAGAGGCTGTTAGAGGACTAGGATTGTTCCCAGAGCCCATGGCCCGGGGCAAAGAGCTCTGTCTCTTCTGCCCTGCACTGATCACACCATAATGCCATAACGGCTTCAGGATCTACAAAATGAGCAGGGATGGGGGGCAATCGATGCAAATGAGCATCGAGGGGGCAAAGAGAATGTTAAATGCGCCTGTTAAATACAGCAAGGCTTCATAAAAGTATAGCATTAAAATTATTCCAAAGCTGATCTATCTGCCTCCTTGTCTAGGTTCGGTAATTCCTCAGCACAGCTCTGCATTCAACATTCAACTTGCACCAAAGAAGACATGGGGGAAAATAAGAAGACTTAGGAGTCAATGCATTTCCAAGCCCAAATCAATTATTAATTAGAAAGAGAAAGGAGCTAAATGAAATTGTGAGCCCAAACATGATGGGCCAATTCTCACAACTGGAGAATCTTCTAAGATTAAGATTTATTCATTCTTCTTCATTTAGAGAGAAAAAAGCATGTATCAATTTGCAGATCAGGCTGTAGAAGATCCCAACACAAACCTTCGAGGGGTGTTTTTTTTTTTTTTTTTTTTTTGGTGACCACATCCCTCTGTTTTCATGTTTTCTTCCCACCACCATCATTCTGGTGGCCATCCTACCAGGGATCTATCTGCCCCTTCACTAGCAATCCCATAGTGAATCCATGCCAATGAGTACTCCCAGGTTAATGTGTTACTCACCAAGGTAACATACTTTCATTTTAAAGAGACCTTCCAGGAATTATGCCATAATCCAAAAAGATGATTAGAAATTTCAAGGTGGCTAAAATTGTTAGACTAAAGAAAAGGGACATCACAATCAGAAGGTTCCTTTAGTGACCCTTAAAATGGTGGACTCAACCTCAAAAAAACATTCCAGACGTTCCTAAGAGCCTGATTCCTACCCAAACCCACTAAGATATAATTCATTCATTCATTAAGGGTAGCGAAAGTCAAGTATCATAGTAACCAGGCTTAGACAGATTTCTGCGTGCTTGGAGGAATAAAACATGAAATTAGTTACATAAACTCAACCAGTAGGTGAACTCAAGGAATGTGCAGGATTTGGCTTTTCAAAACAGAGGTCAACAGCCAGAGAATACAGGTCCCACTTTCAAATTTCCTACCACAAATGACCCTAGCGGTATGATCAGAGTAAAAACAGGGGTCAAAGAAAGTCAGAAAAGTCTGGGGCTGAGTTCAGGGTATCCTTAAGGTACCTGGTCCACTCTGCATCACTGGCTCCACTTGCAGGGGCAACAATGAAACTGGTTCACAGAACTAAGAGACTCCTGACCACAATGATACCCTGCGCTTCTCACAGCAGGCCTGTGGGCCCTTCCTGTGTCACATCCCCATATAGTCATAGACTCAGAGATGCTCAATCTTAAAGTCTATGACCCTTGACACAATTCAAATTGGGGTCTAGAGTATTTGCAAACAGACAAATTATGCCCCAATCAAAGTTGACATATGCACAATTTTACCAATTCAATTAATTATTGTCATCCAACTAATGAAATCCTGTTTGTGTGCCAGGCACTATACTAATCTCTAAGGATACACCACTGAACCAAGCAGACAAAAATCCCAGCCCCCATGGCACTTGCATTTTAGTGCAAGGAGATAAAAAGAGCCAATAATTAGATAAGGATGAATAGAAGGCTAGGGTGCCCTGGGGTGAGGTTCATCCCAGGTGATAGTAATAAAGATCTAAAGTGAAGAAAAGAGACCTCCAGTTATCTCAGGCCAAGGTACAAGGTGAGACAATGCCCAGAATGTTCCAACAAATAGTTATTGCCTAGCATATACATTTTCAAAATGTGACTTTATAAACTCCCAGCTAGGAGAGAATAGATTTGGCAGGAAAACAGTCATCCCCTGATCTTGATATAAGCACACCAAGCATTAGGGAATCTCAGGAGACAGAGATTTATCATCTCCTATCTACATCCAGTACTGAGAAAGCCCAAAACAAAATGGAATCTTCATAATGGGTTGAAATAGATATTGTACTCAACTTATACTATACCTTGAACTTCTGAATAGATGGACAGAATCTCTCCATAATCAACATATAAAAGAAAATATATTGAATATGCCAGTATTCCAGATCACAATCTTCATATGCTTTCAAAGTGTAATCCTATATACATCACTAAAATGAGATTTCTTCATGAAGTTTCTTACCTCTTTTTAAAAGCAGAGAAATGTCTAAGCATGAAGATTCAACCACCCATGAAAGCAAACTGTACTTGTCAAGCAAAAGCACTTTCAAACACACTCTGATCAAAACAGAATTGATCAGTGAGAGGGCTTCCAGAGCCCTGTCATAAACTCAGGCCCCTCCATCGGTTTTTTTTGTTTTGTTTTGTTTTTAATAACTCCACCCTCTGAGAAATAGCTGTTCTACCTGGAACTTTACATCCAGAGCCCCACAGCTAACCTTAGTCAACAAGCCCTCGCAACACAGTTGTACTACAGTTTCTCCATACCCATCCTACTCTACTCTCTTCCTAGGCAAATGTTTTAAAAAATAATGAATTGAAATGATCATTATAGAAAAAGCCTACAGAAGTTGGAGAGTCCCCTTCATCACACACCGATGTAGAGTCTATTTCTTAGTCCCTCATCTTTAACCAGCAAATGAAGATGCCAGAGAAAAAGAAGTCATTTGAATCTACTGGATACTATCCCCAAGGAAAGCCAGGAACAGCAACAGTTGGCAGTTGACTACTTCTAACTCCAAGTCAATGAGGGGTCGGAAAGAGGGGTCTTCTTTCCTGGAGGCTGACTCTGGGTGGCACAGAAAAGAGCTCAGTTCCTCCCCAGAAGAACCCTGTGTACTGAAGGCTGCCATAATTCTAAATCAGAAGACTCACAGATGGGCAAGAGGAAATCTTACACGCTACTAATGTTCCCTTCGATCCCTATCTCCAGGCCGGTCACAGTCACCAGGAAAACCAGGAGGGAGGGATGCATAAGAAACCACAGCCAAACGAGCAGCAGGGACAAAGGGAGCTGTGGAGTGCCCAGAGCAACCTGGTCCTCCAAAGGCAAGGACAAAAGCCCCTGATCACCTCTCTCGGATATGGATAAAGCCACAGTCTTTGTTCATTTGGTAAATGAGCGAGATGCCTTTTGTTATTGGCCTTGGGTTTAAGATGATGTCGAGAACTTCTAACCTGCTGAACATCTCATAATCTTACCACTATCTAAGAAAAGGTTGGGACTCAGAGGGAGCACAGGCTGGAGGGAACAGCGTGACATTAATTAAAACTTTTAAAAAAGCAAAGCAGAAACTTATCACTCTGTGCAAAGTCCCCAGAACACAGGAATTTCCTCCACCAACTGAAACTTTTATGTTTTATTCCTTATTTTTGTTTCTTTTTCTGGTAAGGAAAGAAATACATGTCATTATAAAAAAGTCAGACACAACAAAAATTAATGAAACAAAGATAATCACTGTTAACATATTGTTGAATATTCCACATTTTAAATTTACACAAGTATACTGACACATATACTTTACAAAAACAGGGTTCTTCTCTACTTACAATAGCTAGGACATGAAAGCAACTTAGACGTCCATCAACAGATGAATGGATAAAGAAACTGTGGTGTGTATATATACAATGGAATATTACTCAGCCATAAAAAGGAATGCATTTGAGTCCGTTCTAATGAGGTGGATGAACCTACAGCCTATTATGCAGAGTGAAGTAAGTCAGAAAGACACACACACAAAAAAACTCAAACCAGGGCTCTGCAATAAACTAAAGGGGTGGGATGGGGTGGGAGATGGGAGGGAAGTTCAAGAGGGAGGGGATATATGTATATTTATAACTGGTTCATGTTGATGTACGGTGGAAACCAACACAATATTATAAAGCACTTATCCTTCAATTACAAATATTTTCTTTTTTTAAAATGGAGAGCTTCTATTCCCAGTCTTTAGAGACTTCCTGTTTTCACTTAACAGTATACTGCTCCTGCTACTGCTAACTCACTGCAGTCGTGTCCAACTCTGTGTGACCCCATAGATGGCAGCCCACCATCCCTGGGATTCTCCAGGCAAGAACACTGGAGTGGGTTGCCATTTCCTTCTTCAGTGCATGAAAGTGAAAAGTGAAAGTGAAGTTGCTCAGTCATGTCCAACTCTTAGCGACCCCATGGACTGCAGCCCACCAGGCTCCTCCGTCCATGGGATTTTCCAGGCAAGAGCACTGGAGTGGGGTATACTATGGACTTTTTCCATGATCCAAACTACAGATATTCTTCATTCTTTCTGGCTTAATGGTATCAATCGTGAGAAGACATCTCCATGTATGAAGGAGGGGCGTGGGAGTTGGTATATGTATATAGAATTCCTTGAAGTATCATATATGCTTTTTTATTTTTTTAATTTTTTTTTCGACCATCATATTACTTTATTTAGACTTACCAGTTGCTAATGTTTTGCCATATTTGCTTTCCTTCTCTTGCATTTTTTTTCCCGTTTTTTTCCCTTTTTACTAAGTCATTCGATAGTAAGTGGTAATGTGACATTTCACCCCATAAATATTTTAGCACAGATGCTTCAATGAGAACCTACGTAACACATGTATTCTTTGCATAACCACATACCATTATCACAACTAAGAATATTAATTACCAGTCATTGAATAGAATGATCTAACGTCCTGTACATTTTCAGATTTCTCTTATTTGGTCCAATAATGTCTTTCATAACTCTCTTACTTTATTTACTTTCAAATCAGGATGGAATCAGAGGTAACACATTACATTTGGTTGTTATGTCTCTTTAATCACTTTTAACTATTTCTATCCCATAGTACTACTGTCTTTTTATATAATCCAGGCCAGTTCTTTTAGAATCTCCCACATTCCAGATCTATCTGACTGTTTATAAGCTAACTTGGTCTCCTGTGCTCTAAATTTCCCCCACACTAGAAGGCTCATTTAGGCTTAGGTAAAACATTTTGTCAANTTTAGTTTGACATAGTCCCATTTGTTTATTTTTGCTTTTGGAGTCAAAAAATTATCATCAAGATCAATGTCAAGGAGCTTACCAACTATGTTTTCTTCCAGGAGATTTATGGTTTCAGTTCTTACATCCAATTCTTTAACCTATTTTGAGTTAATTTTTGTGTATGATGTGAAGATATGGGTCCAGTTTCATTTTTTTGCATGTGGTTATCCAGTTTCCTCAAAATCATTTATTGATACTATCCTTTCCCAGTTGTTGATTCCTTCTGTAAAATATTTGACTGTAGATACATAGGTTTATATGAGGGCTCTCTGTTCTATTATCTATGTGTCTGATTTTATGCCAATACCATACTATTTTGATTACCATAGCTTTGTAGTATAGTTAAAAGTCAAGGAGCATGATGTCTCCAGCTTTGTTCATCTTTCCAAAGATTGCTTTGGATATTTGGGGCTTTTGGTGGGTCCATACAAATTATGGGATTATCTGTTCAATCTCTGTGACAATGCCATTGGCACAGTTATTTTGATAGGGATCGCACTGGATCTGTAGATTGCTATTGGTAGTATATAGACATTTTAGCAATATTAACTCTTTGAATTGATGAATACAGAATATCTTTCTATTTATTTGTATCTTCCTCAATTTTAAAACTAGTGTCTCAAAATTTTCAGTGTAAACTATCACAAATTTCAAATAAGTTAAAACTTCCCTACAAAAGTTGAGAAACGCAAAAAGCATAAAACCACTGCATCAGTATCAAAGATTTGTTATTATACTAATGGTGGCTCTCAGAAGGCCAGAATATGTCTTTTTTTTAATCCTCTTCTTTCTTTTATACCTTAACACTAATATGCAGATAAGCTCCAATATCTTGGAACCATCTAAGGACAAAAACAAATGCCTACTACAGAATTTATTGCTATTATCTTTATCCCAATGACCCTCAAGTTCTGCCATTGGCTGGTTCTGAGAGATGCAAGCATATTTTTAATTATTAGACCTATTTAGAGCCTGTGTAAATTTAGACCTGCAGACATTAACTCTTTTTAGAGTAGAATTAACACTTATTCAGCATCTCATCTCTGCCTGGCTCTGTGTTAATTACTTCTACACAATATTACCCATTTAAAGTAGACGTCATTACCTCCTCTTAAGAGAAGAGGGAACTAATACAAAGATTAAGTGATCTGCCCAAGATAACATGGCTGGTAAACAATAGAGTTTAGATTAGAATCCAGGCTTCCTGACTCACCAGGCAGTCTTCTTTCTAAGAACTCTATTGTATCATCAATTTCTGATACATCTTTACATTTCAAAGTTTTGTACACCCCAAAAGGGGGGGGGGGAACCTACCAGCATAATAACTGCCAAGTATTGATGGATAGGACAACTAAAAGGTAATCCTAGTCAGAATATAAGGATCAGGAAGGACCATCAGTGAACATGACAGCAATTCTTCTCTGAATAAAAACTGGGAAACTTTCCAAGATGAAAATGAGCAATTGTCAGCACTATTAACATAGATATTTTTATTCACTTTTGAAAGTTATCATCTAATTCAACACAATTCTTCACCATAGGTCTAATTAGAATCTGTTTGGATTCAAAGGTGCCAATGAAAGTGAATATATCAAGGTCAGGAATTGTCCAGCTATTCAAGACTCTAGGAGTTTGAATTAATAGTACATCTTTTTTCCATAAAACTTAACATGTACTTAATGAGATATCCCATATGCTCAGCTGTAGACATTTTGATTAG
Source organism: Neotragus moschatus (assembly GCA_006410615.1). Taxonomy (NCBI): domain Eukaryota; kingdom Metazoa; phylum Chordata; class Mammalia; order Artiodactyla; family Bovidae; genus Neotragus; species Neotragus moschatus. The sequence continues at coordinate 2,349,893 of SJYA01001333.1, forward strand.
AATAAGTCCAAGAGTAGGAAGAACAGTGCTTTGAATCTCCACTTTGATGTTGTTTGTTCATTATTATTTGTCATTTAATTAGCACTAATTAAAGCTAAAGAGGGAAGATGAAATGAGTTATCCATACAATTCTTAGTCCTCATAAACTGAACATAAGAGTACCTAGGAATCTTGGCTGCCAAGTAAATATAAATTTGGTTTCACATCTCTGAAATTAAACTTCCCACTTTTCAGACAGAGAAGCTCTTTGTGAGAATGGGAAAACCTTTGTAAGAGGAAATTAGGATTAGAGATGGAAATATTAAAATTTGTGATTCTAAGAAAGTGTTGTGACATGGTTTATGGCAATGACTCTCATTCCCAAAGAAAAGTCTGATTCTAATCAAGAAGTAACCCCATCCTCTTCACCTACTGCGGGCAATTTTACTTTTCACAAAAGAAGGTTCTCAGAGTTTTAAACAAACTCATGAGAGTTCCAAATACTGAGTTACAAAATGCTATTTTACAGGCCTGCCTACAAATCCGCACTAAATAAGGGTGGGGCCAGGAGGTAAATACAGGAGACCAGCTGAATTGCATAGAAAGTCCTAAGTGGGAGGCGCTTCGTTTGATGAACCCAGTGAGCACAGATAGTCCCCTCCCATTCATGGTGTCTAGAGCACACCCTTGATTCTCAGTGCCCCTGATGAAGTTTCCGCTTCAGTGGGACAACGGCTTTCTATCAAAGAGTGTCATAATATCCTATCAAAGAGTGTCATAACACAGAACTTTTCTAATTGGTGTGGAGAGCTCTGCAAGAGCATATTAGTTGTAAGCCATAGCATCACCTCTCTTTAGGGAGAGGGAACAAGATTTAAATACACAGGGAGACAGAGAGATAATTAACTGCCTTCTTGGCAACCCACCACTCTACTGCCAATGGGATCACTGTGACAAGTTATGAAATTAGAGTCAAAATATTTAACTCAGTCACTAACTCAAGTGGTAGACCCAATTTTAGGCACCCCACAGTCAGGGTGCTGATAGAGAAAAAGTCTTCCCTTCATTTCCTGCAGTAGAACGTTTTAACTGTTGGCATCGATGGGTGTTCTGTTTCCTCTAATCAGGATATACTTGACTGTCAAGTACATGCGTGCATTTCTGCCAATATAAGGAATAAATGATAAATACAGGGAACAATAATAACCTGGATAGTTTCAGGAAAACATAGGAACTAGACTAAGAATAAAAAATGATTAATACGGAAGTCTTTCAGAATAATCTGAGAGAAAGAGCCTATCAATAGAGTATGCTGTTGCTGCTGCTGCTGCTGCTAAGTCACATCAGTTGTGTCCGACTTTGTGCGACCCCATAGACGGCTGCCCACCAGGCTCCCCCCGTCCCTGGGATTCTCCAGGCAAGAACACTGGAGTGGGTTGCCATTTCCTTCTCCAATGCATGAAAGTGAAGAGTGAAAGTGAAGTCGCTCAGTCGTGTCCAACTCTTAGCGATCCCATGGACTGCAGCCCACCAGGCTCCACGGCAGTTTCTAGGCAAGAGTACTGGAGTGGGTCGCCAGTGCCTTCTCTAATCAGTAGAGGATAAAAGGGTGAATTAACCCATATGCCCCCAAGAAAAGCTGATTATACCAAATTACTTCCTAGTTCCCAGAAGATGAGATCTCTCCCCTAATACAGACTAATGATGCAAATTGTAAAATCAAGGCAGGAAATTCTGTGGCCCAAGAGTCAAGGATCAGGTTAGAGAACAGAGTAAGCTCCAGGGAATGAGCTGGCAGTGGGAAAGGGGAGGAAAGAAGAAAGAAGATGAGCCTCTAAATTGACTCTGTGGGCCCCATGTGCTCACTGAGTCAAGATCTGACAGAACTTGGTTACGGGCTTTTTAAGAGATGAGGGCTCCTTAGTGGGAATATACTAAAGGCATTTCCTGCTATGTCTTTCACATTCACACAGATAAAATGCACTCATAAACATGCAACTTGATAAGCTTAGCCAAATGTACATACCACCACAGCCATCACCACATTCATAATATAGACTATCCTCATTATCCCCAAAAGTTTCCTTTATAGTCTCACCCCAAGCCCCCAGACAATCGCTGACCTCATTTCTGTCACTGCGAACTACTGTCTGTTCGGGAGTTTCTTATAAATGGAGTCCTACATTATACACTCTTTTGTCTGACTTCTTTGGTTAAGCCAATGCTTTTTGTATTCATGCGTGCATGCTAAGTTGCTTCAGTCATGTCCAGCTCTGTGCGACCCTATGCACTATAGCCTGCCAGGCTCCTCTGTCTGTGGGCTTTTTCAGGCAAGAACACTGGAGTGGGTTGTCATGCCCTCCTCCAGGGGATCTTCCTGACCCAGGACTCAAACCCACGTCCTAAGTCTTCTGCATTGGCAGGCGGGTTTTCACCACTAGCGCCATCCATCCCATTTGTAGTGGTAGTTCGTTGCTCTGTACTGCTGAGTAGAATTTCACTGAATAACACAATTTATTTATCCACTGACCTGTTGATGGACAGTTGGTTTCCAGGTCATGGTATTATAAATAAAGCTGCTATAAATGTTCATGTACAAGTCTTTGTGTGGATACATGCTTTCATTTCTCTGGGGTAAATATCTAAAAGCGCATTTCTGAATCATACAGCAAAGTGAATGCTTAACTTACAAGAAATTTTCAAAGAGCCTGCACCATTTTGTAGTCCCTTCAGCGACATATGAGAGCCCCAGTTACTTCACATCATTATCAGGGCTCAATATTCTCAATTGTTAAGCTTAGCCATTCTAGTGTGTGTGCAATGATATCTCAGCGTCGTTTTAATTTGCATTTTCCTGAATGATGTTAAACTTTTTATGTGCTTATTATTCATTCATATACCTTCTTTTATGAAATGTCTATTCAAAGCTTTTGCTTATGTTTAAGTTGGGTTGATTCCTGCTATATTGACTTCAACTTTCTACTAAGAATCACAGCATTTTTGATCAATTTGATTTAGAGCGAATAATTTGAAGCCTTCCAATGGCATTGATAGCTCAAAATTATCAGCCAGGGTTCAAGTGAAAGGGTCAACAGCACATGGAAAGCATAAATCAGATATGATTCTTGTTTTTAAGATGTGTAAATGGCTTCCTTTGGCAATTAAAGTAAAATCCAAACTCTTTATTCTGGCCCCCAAAGCATCTGATATGACCTCTGTGTCCTTTCCAACCTTACCTCTTGCCACTTTCCCCTCACAATACTTCTGACATTTCACTCTTCTTTCTGTTCCTCAAACATGCCATATTTGTTCCCATCTCTGGACCCTCCGCCTGGAGTTATGTACTCATAGAGCCAGGTGTGCTGTGTTTTTCTAATCATTCAAGTTTTTACTTCAATGTCAAGACTCCCCTGCCTAATCCTGATAAACAGCACCCCTCAATCCTTCTCTCTCTAGCACTTATCACTATCTGACATTATTTTACATTTTTAATTGTCTGTGTTTGTTGCCTGTTTCTCACCCACCAGGATCCATGCTTCAAGAGTCCAGAACTTTGTCTTGGTCACTGATGCATCCATGGGACAGATAAGCAATGCCAGGAACATAGTACCAACTCAATGACTGTCTTTTGGAAGGAAGACAGGGAAGCAGAGAAGGGGTGAGAAGAGAAGAAAAATGAAAGCATAAATCCAAAGAGTTGTACACAAACATTCATAGCAGGTTTTCAAAAAAGTAAAAGATAAGCCACTCCCTGCCCCCATCCAGACTCACTCTATATGTAAAGCCTCAAGGCTTGGCACAAAGGCTTTCTCTCCTCCCCTTCAACTGCTCCTCCCCTGAAAAGTCCCCAGCCTCTAGAATCAGAGTGGCCTTTTGCTAGAGCCAGGGAGGGCCATCGTTGAAGAATGCACCAGACGTATTCAATTTGGAGATATCACCACCTCCCAAGTCCCCAAGTCATAAGCAAGGGTGGCTTGATTTGTGACATGGGGTGGGTAAGAGAAAGGGGGTAGCTTGGGAGTAGCTTTGGGCCAGAGAGGGAAAAAGGACATTTTACATCTATTCCTTCATAGATAGGGCTTTCCTGATATCTCAGTTGGTAAAGAGTCTGCCTGCAATACAGGAGACCCAGTTCAATTCCTGGGTCAGGAAGATTAGCTAGAGAAGGGATAGGCTACCCACTCCAATATTCTTGGGCTTCCTTTGTGGCTAAGCTGGTAAAGAATCCGCCTCCAATGTGGGAGACCTGGGTTTGATCCCTGGGTTGGGAAGATCCCCTGGAGAAGGAAAAGGCTACCCACTTCAGTATTCTGGCCTGGAGAATTCCCTGGACTATATAGTCCATCGGGTCACAAAAGTCAGACACGACTGAGTGACTTTCACTTTCATAGATAATCCATCTATTTTTGGATGGCCTCAAGTTTCTAGAGCATTCCCCCCTTCCTCATCATGGCCTCAAAACTTTCCGTTTTCACTATGTTTTTATCCTTTACTCTGAGCCTNCTGGACTATATAGTCCATCGAGTCACAAAAGTCAGACACGACTGAGTGACTTTCACTTTCATAGATAATCCATCTATTTTTGGATGGCCTCAAGTTTCTAGAGCATTCCCCCCTTCCTCATCATGGCCTCAAAACTTTCCGTTTTCACTATGTTTTTATCCTTTACTCTGAGCCTGTTCAGGGGCAAAAAGCTTCACCTTGCTTTCCTGGTCACATTCCCATTTGCCACTTCTAAATATCACCTGTGTTCCTTCTAGTTTGTAATCTGTTTACTTTGATCCTTTATAACAGACTTTAAACTCAGTTTTTTATTTGAATTGGAAATTCAATGTAAGAAGAGGTTTTATTTTTCTCTTTTCCTTCTAGTTTTCAAATCTTTTGCTTCTGGTCACTAAAAAAATGATAACAGATGGATGGATGAATGGATGGATGGATGGATGGATGGATGGATGGGTGGATGGATGGACAGACAGATATAATTTATCCTTATATTTGTGTCCTTGCAGTTTGGGAGCATCTTTCAAGGAGCCCATGGCTGATGACTACACAGAACTACTCCCATACTTACAACTTGTTCTATTTCCAGTGGAAGTCTATGAGGCTCCTGTTCTCTGCCCACGTCAACTAATAAACAAAGTCTCTGGACTTCCCTGGTGGCTCAGACAGTAAAGTGTCTGTCTACAGTGCGGGAGACCTGGGTTCGATTCCTGGGTCGGGAAGATTCCCTGGAGAAGGAAATGGCAACCCACTCCAGTACTCTTGCCTGGAAAATCCCATGGATGGAGGAGCTTGGTGCAGGCCATTCACTGTCCATGGGTCGCAAAGAGTTGGGCACAACTGAGCGACTTCACTTTCACTCCACACTTCTAATTAGAATACCCTTTATAGAGCCATAGACTTTCTCCTTATGTTTTAGTTCAGTTCAGTCACTCAGTTGTGTCTGACTCTTTGCAACCCCATGAACCACAGCACACCAGGCCCCCCGTCCATGACCAACTCCAGAAGTCCACCCAAACCCATGTCCATCAGGTCAGTGATGCCATCCAACCATTTCACCTCTGTCGTCCCCTTCTCCTCCTGCCTTCAATCTTTCCAACAAACAAAAAAAATTAAAAACTATTCCCAGTGTTTGAGCCAATTATATGTATATATAACATTTCCTAAAATAAATGAACCCCCTTTTCCTTTCAGATTCCCTCTACAGCATCCATTCATTCATTTCATAAGTAGGTAGTCGAAACCTATCACGTGCTAGACACTGGGTATAAGGTAAGAGTTGAGGAGGGAGCTGACATATACAAAAAACACTTAAAAGTATACAATTACCACTTTTAAAGTCTTGGGTTCTTAATGAGTACTAAATAATTCTAATTGTATGTTGTATTAATCAGGATTCTCCAGAGAAATAGAACCCATATAATGTGCATATGGAGAGAGATTTATTTTAAGGAACTGGCTCACAAGATTGTGAAGGCTGCCACGTTTAATATTCCACAGGAAGGGACAACAGGTTAGAGACCCAGGAAAGAGTTGCAATTTGAGTCCAAAGGCCTTCTGCTGGCAGAATTCCCTTTCTCCTGGACAGGTCAGCCTTTTTTCAATTACAGCCTTCAACAGATTGGATGAGGACCACCACATACGGAAAGTAAATCTTCTTGAATTAAAGCCTATCAATTTATGTTAATCTTATCTGAAAAATACCTTTACAGAAACATCTAGAATAATGTTTGACCAGATATCTGGTACTGTGGCCTAATCAGGTGAACACATAAGATTAACCATCATGTATGTCAAAAAATCTGAGAACAATTAAAGACAATCTGTATTAAATATGATAAACTGAAGGGCCAAATCATGGGTGATAAAGAGTGCTAACATTCACTGAGCGCTATTAGATGCCAGATTCTTTGCATAAACTAGTTAATATACACATTATACCTTTGCTAGATTGCATATAATGTCTGCTTTTACAGGTGAAGAAGATGAAACCCAGAGAAGTTAAATACCTTGACCAAGGTCACTCAGCAAGTATTCTAACATAAATAAGTATGGTAACAAAGCCCTTGGAAAGTTGAACAAAAGAGTATTATTGAACAGGGAAGGTAGTAGGAGAAAGCTTGACTGAGGAACGTTAGAAGTTCTTCCCTTAAAATATAAATTGGTGCAGCCACTGTGGAAAAGGGTATGGAGGTTCCTTAAAAAACTAAAAATAGAGCTATCATATGATCCAGAAATCCACTCTTGGGCATATATCTGGATATCAAAGAGATACACGCACCCTTATATTCATGGCAGCACTATTTACAATAGCTAAGACATGGAAACAACCCAAGTGCCCATCAGTGCATAACTGAATTAAGATATGGTGTGTATACATATATACTGTGGCATATTACTTGGCCATAAAAAAGAATGAAACAATGCCATTTGCAGCACATGGATGAACCTAAAGATAAATATACTAAGTAAGGTAAGTCAGAGAAAAAAAAATACTATATAGTTATATGTGGAATCTAAAATATAATACAAATGAATCTATATACAAAACAGAAAGAGACTCATAGACATAGAAAACAAAATTCTGGTTACCTAAGGGGAAAGGGAAGTGGGGAAGAAAAATTAAAAGTATGGGACTAACTTAACCGATACAAACTACTGTACATAAAACAGGTAAGCAACAAGGGTTCACTGCATAGCAGAGGGAATTATATTTAATATCTTGTAAAAACCTATTGTAGAAAATAACCTGAAAATCTATATATGTATAACTGAATCACTTTGCTGTATACCTGAAGCTAACACAATAATATAAATCAGCTATAATTCAATTTTTTTTAATGTTCTTCCCCTAGAGTAAGGAAACACCCTTTTTCTAACTTGTTACAATCTATCATTTTTCACTGACTCTGTGTGTATATATCTTCCTTAAGAAAAGAAGTCTACATATTTATGAATAAGCATGTAACTATATGCACATGATAAATAAAAAATAAGATTTAATTACTATTCTAGAATGTTTCATTGTATGTTTTAAATAACAGTCATGGACAGAGGCATTTCATTTCCTTTTGGGGGTTTGAGGAGGGAGTGAGACTAACCAGAAGCAGATCTTCTTAAATAGGACATCTTGATAGCAATCAATTTTTTCATGTTACAATAACTTTATCATGAACATTTTCATGTGTATAGTTCATCATGTCCTATGGTAAACACCTAGAAGCAGGAATATTTTCTCAAAGTAGTATCTCAGTGTGATATTAATTTCTCTTTCCCTGATATTAATGAGGTTAATAGTTTTTCACATGTTTATTGGACATTTAGATATTCTTTCTATAAATTGCCAGTCCAAGTCCTTTTGGTGCATTTTTCTATTTGGCTTAGCAGTATTTTTAAATTAATTTAGGTGAATTCTTTACATATTTGGATGAGTTCTTTATATACTACAAGTATCTTCCCCCACTCTCTGACTTGCTTTTTCACTCTTTTAATGTTCTTTTGCTGAACAAAAGTGCTTAATTTTAACTTAAGCATTTTCATCTGTCTTTTCATTTAGAGTTAGTGCTTTTTGAGTCCTGCTTAGAAATCCTTGCTCCCTCAAGGTCATGAAGATATTCTTCTCTATTTTTTTATTTGCCATAGAAGGTTTTTCACACCTATATCTACAATCCATCTGAAACTGACACTTGTGTATAATGCAAAGTATTTATTATAAAATTAAACACAGATGCAGAAAACCACACACAAAATATACAGCTTAATCAACTATTACGAGTCAAAAACCATCCAGGTCATTAATTAGAACTTTACCTGCCACGCCTGGAACCTCTCCATGTTCCCCTTCCAGGTCTATTAGTTCAGTTCAGTTCAGTCGCGTCTGACTCTGCAAACCCATGAATCGCAGCACGCCAGGCCTCCCTGTCCATCACCAACTCCCGGAGTTCACTCAGACTCACGTCCATCGAGTCAGTGATGCCATCCAGCCATCTCATCCTCTGTCGCCCCCTTCTCCTCCTGCCCCCAATCCCTCCCAGCATCACAGTCTTTTCCAATGAGTCAACTCTTCACATGAGGTGGCCAAAGTACTGGAGCTTCAGCTTCAGCATCATTCCTTCCAAAGAAATCCCAGGGCTGATCTCCTTTAGAATGGACTGGTTGGATCTCCCTGCAGTCCAAGGGACTCTCAAGAGTCTTCTCCAACACCACAGTTAAGAAACATCAATTCATCAGCGCTCAGCTCTCTTCATAGTCCAGCTCTCACATCCATACATGACTACTGGAAAATCCATAGCCTTGACTAGATGGACCTTTGTTGGCAAAATAATGTCTCTGCTTTTCCAAATCTATAGCCCCTCCCAAATCCTGACTATTGAGTGCTTCTCATCTCTGTTTTCCTTTTCTTTTTCATTAAAAAAAAAAAAAGCCCTTCATTCCACCTATGTCTCTTAGAGCACTGNCGTCTCTGCTTTTCCAAGTCTATAGCCCCTCCCAAATCCTGATTATTGAGTGCTTCTCATCTCTGTTTTCCTTTTCTTTTTCATTAAAAAAAAAAGCCCTTCATTCCACCTATGTCTCTTAGAGCACTGTCTGTTGGACTTGTGTCCCTTCTAGTTTAGTGTTTGTCTGAAGCTATTTTTTCTTTTATTTCTAATTCTTTCCCTTTTAACTACTTTATTGAGGTGTGATTGGCATAAAAAAAAGCTGTATACTTAATTTGTATAACAAATTTAGAGATAAGTATACATTCATTAAATAACTGCCATAGTCTATGCCATCAACATATCCAGCACCTCTAAATGTTTACTCTTGCTCTCTTTATCATCATTATTTTGTGATAAGAACACTTAACATANGAATACCATATAATATAATACAGTATTACATGTAAAGTACATCCCAATAAAAATACATACATATAACAAGTAATTTAGCTACTTCAATTCTGTGGGGAAAATGATAAAAAATAAACTGAAGAGTAGGAGATAATATTTGCATAATATTTGTACCATCTTGCTATTAAAAGGGCAATATTTCTAACACAAAAAAAGTTTCTACACATTGAGAAAAAGACAACCACTGAACTCATCAGTAGAAGTGAGAATAGGCAATTAATAGAAGAAAAAAATGAATAAATGAAAAGAAATTCAGCCTCATTAGTAATCATGGAAATGCAAATTAGATCAACAATAATTTAATTTATTTTTTTGCCCATCAAATTGGCAAAAAAATTGGGAATGCTCGTACCCACTGCTGGTTAGACTGCAGGCAGTAGTAAGGAATACTACAACCAATGTGGGACTAATTTGACAGTACCCTTAAGATGCAGAATGTTGACACTTCTTGATCCAATATTTATTTCACTTCTAGGTATCTATTCTATAAAAATAAAATCACCAATAAATATGGGTATTTTAAATTCCTCATTGTAATTCAAACTCCATTGTTAACTATGGATATTCAATAAAATCCTGAGAAATATTTGTTGAAGCAGGTATTTGTAATAGAAGCAAAAGAAAAAACAAACAAATAAGAAACAAGATCAATGTATAACAACCAAGGGATCGTTTGATAAATTATAGACTATCCATAAAGTATAACCAAAACACCTATTAATCAGACAAATGAGTTAGATCACTATAAAGACCTGGAAGGATACATTCCAATATTTTTCCCACTACTTCACATGGCTGTCTCTTTCTTTCTGGGTCCTGCTTCTCAGAAGAAAAGAATGCTGCTGTGGTGACAGTGACATCTTGCTGATTGCACTGGGATCACCTGCCAGGACACTATTTGTAATGCAGATTACTGAGCCCACCCCTGATACTCAGAATTAGTAGGTCTGCAGTAAAGTCTAAGAACAATGTGACATGTTTGGGAGCCATGGCCTTAAAGAGGACCCAAGATTAAGCTCCCAAGGACCATCTGGCTTTTGTCAACAGCAGAACAAATCTGCATTTGGGTTTTGAAAAGGACTGCTCAAGTTATCCTAGACTAAATACAGTTTCAAAGGGAACTACTGGTGGTATTAGATTTACTAAAGTTAGATTTACTCAGGTCTACAGTTAGAAAAGGACTTGGGTTCACCCAGTTGAAACCCATCAATAGTTTCCAAAGTGAGAAAAAATAAACCACATAAACTCCTATTTGTCTCATCCTTTGAAGTTTTCTTTTATTAAAACTACATTTTATGACGTGTCATATCCTAGTCTAGTAATACATGAACAGAATTCAGAAATAAATATACTTCTTGAGAGAATGAACTCAAAAGACTTCTACTAATGCTTTTGGATAAGAAAAAAACATAAGAGACCATTTTTTATAGAGGAGAAACTAAGAACTGAGAAATAAAGAGGAGAGGAAGTAACAACTTCAACCTCCACCTAAAGTCCACCAGGCTTCCTCTTTGGTGCAATATTCTACTTCTGCTGTGGAGTACGGAGAAATAAAAGTCAACAACACAAATTAAAATAAACAGTACATCCCTTCATTTGTTGGTGTGTGCAATCTTTAGTTCCTAGTAATCCATGCATTGGGAGTCAGCTATTCAAACATCAGAGATTCAGTTTTACTAGATCAATAGCTCCTTGCAAGCCCTGGCCACATCTTGAACTTGGTATCCCCAGAGTTCCTAAAGCAGTGAGTGTTCTGCACACAGCAGATGCTCGAAGCAGCATTTGTTAGTGGAAACAATGGCTGGATATAACAGTTAGGCAGAAGAGGGTTTTTAGTTTTTATATCTATCATGTTCTTGTAAAACAACAGTAGTATGGACTAACACTTTGTTAATAGCCCCAAAGTTAAACATTATATTACAGACTGTAAGTAATCATACTTCTCTCAAGTATTCTCATTTCATAGTGGGGTCTCTCTCCGAATCTCTCCCCTCAACACACACACACACACACACACACACACACACACTCCAGAGTATGATGACATACTCATTCCGTGTACTTCATGGGGTTACGTTCAAAAAATGCTTTAAAGTGATTTTATATAGTAACAGATTTTATGACCATTATTTATCACATATTTCCCTTTTCCTCTTAGGATTTTAAACACTTGACTTCTGACTCTATTACACATTCTAGTTTATTCATTATTCTGAAGATATAACTGTTATAGTAATTTTGTTTTTGAATGTCTCAAGCAGGGGAGAACAATACACTGTGGAATTCTATGAAAACATGACTTGCTATCTGTGTGTGTTTGTGTGTGTGTGTGTGTGTGTGTGTGTGTGTGTGTGAAGCAGGCCCAATGCTGGGTCCTGATCCATTAACCCCCACAGACAGGTTTCACTATAATTAGTTATCAGGTGTTACTCAGCTGCAACTCCAGCACTTAAGTGGTTAATGGATGTCCAGTGCAGAGTAGTTTTAAAATTCCAGTTTGCGTGATTTCAAGACAAAAGGGATATTTATCGTATTAACAATCAGAGCTAGTGAGGTTGTTGCCCCAAGGCACCATTTTTCCAGGGAATTTCAGAACTTCACGTGGTGCACTTCTATTTTGTAGTTATGTCCTATTCCTTTTGGCTGACAAAATGTGGAAAATGTGTCATAAAGTTCAAATTACCTCCTACTGTCTACTCACAAACAGGATAATAAGACATACATCTGCTTTCCCCAAAGCAGGAGATCAAGTGTTCAAGTTCAGAACGCCCTTTTCACAAAGTGTTCATAATTTCTCAGGCTGGATGATGAATCCATGTTTTCTCTGGCCTCTCTGTGGTGTGTGTTCAAAAATATAAATAGTTAAAAGTAAATGAGAAACTGAGGCAAGAGAGCAAAAGGTTTTCAAGAAAGAAGGAAGAGAAAGGGAAAAGAGAGGGAGGGAGGGAGGGAAAGAGAGAGAGAAGGAAGACAGGGAGCAGGGAGAGAAAGCCCTTTCCACCAGGTCTTGGGAAAAGCCTGGGCCGTTCCCACTCTGCGCAGCTAGTCAGAGTATGTCTTGGTTTCCATCCTTAGGGGTGACTCAGCACTTAGAACTGCACTTGGTAAAAACATTCAACTAAATATCAGTTGAAAGGATGGACGGAAGCAATAAATAAGAACCCCAAATTCTGAGCTCACGGGCAGCTAAAGTCTAGACTGGGACCAGCACAGCAAACCAGGAAAATGATGTGCCTGCCTGCTCCTCAGCCCTTCGCCTTCCTCATCCCGTTCACTCTCACAGGCCCTCACACACACCCTGCGCCCTTTTGGACACTCTTTTTTATCTCTGTCTTATAGGTAGAGGTGGAGAAGAACAGCAGCATTTATGATACCATCCACACACAACACTGGAAAACCAAACTGTCGTAGACCTGAGAAAGCCAATCCATAGATCTTGACATGGTTCCAATGGAATCTTCTGTGATGTGACTGAACAAAGAAAATGTTTGCAGTGGAACTAGGATTTAGAGGGCTAAACCAGTGAGACTTTCAAAGGCTGTCAGGTTAAATCTGCATCAGGAAAATTACTGGAGGAAAATAAAGAACTGAGACCCTACACTTTGCTTTACTTTTGTGGGTTCGCTTTTCTTCCCTCTTCATCTTGGCAGTCTAATGTTATTCCTACACGCCTATGTGCATGTATCTGAATGTTTATCCTGTCTGCAAAAGTCAAAATAATTTTTAAGAGGTGAAGAAATAGCCCCCAATTCATTTCAATCATGATTCACTAAAGCACTCAGATTTGCTTCCCTGTTTTTTACTTTCCTCATCTATGGAAAGAAGAAATGCACTTTGAACATGAGGTGGGTGCCAAGAGGGTAGGGGTCTTTATAAACTGTTTTCTATCAATATACCATGGAAAACTTAGGATGACTCAGAAAATATATGACATGTACTGTTTCTGCAAAATTTTTGTAGTAAATACTTTATATGAAAAACAGAGGGAAAAGATCCCACATAACAAAAGGTATGATGACTTTTGAACTATTTCACTTTACATGTCACTCTCTGCTAAGAATACAGAGCCTTCTGAAAATGGGATGTATATCTGGGTGCAGACAGGTATTGATGGTTCTATAGCATATATCTACACACTCACACTCCCAGGCCTGCTCAGTTTGATCAAGTCCATTGTTATGAGTAACCCCTTGAATGAGGAGCACATGGGAATAATGAGAAATTGAGAAGCTATTAATTTCACCTATGTAGAAATTGAGAAGCTAAAATCCTTTTAGTTTAACCACCCTCTTCCCCAATAGCTGCACCAGAGGATGGACAGGGACCAAGGGAAGCCTGCCCATAGGCGTCATTGATACAAGCTGGAGCAACTTGCAGAAGCATCTCTAGGACAAAGCACTTTCCCCGGGGATGCGCAGGCAACACTCAACCCAGTGAGCTTCAAAACACAATATTAGTCAGAAAATAAAAGACTAGAAAGCTGTTCTTATGCTACTACTTCTCAAATTTGACCTGAAGAGTAATATTTAACAAGTAACAGCCCTAATTTTTGTTGCTACTTTTCCCATCTTTAAAGTTTTTATAAGTTATACGAATTTACTTTTTTTCCTTGATTAAAAGTATTTCCTTTGGGACTTCCCTGGTGGTCCAATGGTAAGACTCCACATTTCCAGTGCAGGGGACGTGAGCTCAATCCCTGGTCGGGGAACTAGGATCCCACATGCTGGCCCATGTTGGGGGTGGGAGGTGGGAAAGTATTTCCTTTTTTACTGGAAAAATTGTGATTCATAAAGATTTTAACTTTTCTTTAGTTGGTTCTCGTGGAAAAGAACAAAAGGCTTCTGTTCACTACACTAAGTTCTCAGAACTTTCTTTTGTGAGTCTTTCCTCCGATCAAGTCCTCCTAACCTGCTGCCTTTTCCAAAGTCAGCGGCTCACTGTGCGGCACAGGCTGCTCTGATCTGTTCATTGTTTCTCCCCCCTCAGATTGGGAGGGCTGAAGCTAATTAGGCAGGTTTTCTCTCCCCATGAACAAGCCAAGATGTACTCGGAAGGCTTTTCCCAGAAGCTTTGCTTTGCTGCAGTCAGCTTTTTGTTGTCATAAGAAAGATCTATTGCTTTAATACTCACGCAAGTGAATGTCTGTATTTGGAAGGGATGTCGGGCAGGTGACACCGCACACCTGGAATGTCTGAAAGCCTCTCAGAGATGACAGTAATGAACTGACAAGCGGCTGGGGGCAGGCAGAAGGAGAAGCTGCATTTCCAGCAAGATGTGGTGATGCAGGTTGGGGGGACCATGTACAGGGGATATGCAGGGCAATGACTATACTTTGCAAAGATGACAATTTTAATGACGCCATTATTTATTACACTGTGTGTTTTTCATTGAAAGAAGAACTCTCACCTTCCTGGTGACCTCACATTCACTCTTTCAATATTCTGCAAAATACAAAACTCATTTTAAAACTAAACTGCAGCTGGCACACAGTAGTGGGGTATTTAATAAAGATTTATTAAAATACCTGTCTGGTGACACAGAATACTGCCATAGGAGATAGAAATAGAAATATGTGCATAAGTACTGCTTCATATGTTTTAAAAGCAGAAACAAATTAAGCATCACCCTCTGAGAAGAACAAGCTTTTCCAATGACAGGTTTCCAGTTTTCTAAGCATCAGCTCCTTCCAACCCCAGGAAAATATTATTTTATGATTCTAAGTACTAAATGACTTGTGTTTCAGTTGCCCATACATTTTGCCCATAGTAAACAACTCTCTTCTATTGAGAGAATTGCTTGGAGTGTCCAAACATAGCCCCTCAATATGGAAAAATTTCAACATGTTCATTTGAATTTTATTTTTGTCATTTTAAGGGGCATCATCAATTAAGTTGATTATGAAAAAGTTACCTTTAACATAAAATATTTGAACAAAGCTTTCTGCCTTGATGTTTTAAATAAATTAGTCATAAAAAAGAAAGCTTTTGTATTAGAGGAAGATTTTGTTATTTAATTTTAAAATAGGTGTCACATTGAACTTTCAATATAAAAAATACATATCCAAAGAAGGACAAATGAAGGTTTAAAAATATTTGGCAACCTTAACAATACATAATAACCACCAAATTTTTCACCATAATAAATAGTTGTAAAATGGACGACATTAACTTAAAATTTTTGACTAATCCTATAAAATATAACTTTGCTCATTTGGGGCTACTGGCTATATTCAATGATGAATTATGTAAAACTTTT
The DNA here is from genome assembly GCA_006410615.1 of Neotragus moschatus. Classification (NCBI taxonomy): domain Eukaryota; kingdom Metazoa; phylum Chordata; class Mammalia; order Artiodactyla; family Bovidae; genus Neotragus; species Neotragus moschatus. The sequence goes on from SJYA01001333.1 coordinate 2,365,519, forward strand.
AATTAAAGACTTGAATTTCCTTACCATTTTATGTTTCTTAAGAGAGTATTTGAGTAATGTCTTTAGCAGAAGTTTAAAATTCCAATAACAATCTGAATAATACATCTTAGTTTCTTAATACTGTGGTATCTGCTCTGAAAATTCCAAATATTTGAAACTATAAGCTAACATTTCTGCTTTATGACAACTGCAACCCCACTGCCCTATGTATAGATACTAATGTAGAAACAAATAACTGGAGAAGTGAATCTGTGGTTTGGAGACCCAAAGGAGTCATTGTATCTTAACAGTGACCTTCAACTGTTTAAGAGAGTACTGTTTATCTTCACAAATCAGTCCTGCTGTATGCTCCCCTCTCAAGCTTATTTGTTGTTGGTTTGTTTGACTGTATTTCAGAAGGCTATAGCAACTAAGAGCCCTTAGATCATGTAACATACAAATTTTCATCAAAGAAAAAAGAGAACGAGACTCCGCAACGTGTAATGTGTGTGTGTGTGTGTGTGTGCATGTGCACGCATGTGTGTGGTGTATGACTTCTTAATTCAGCCATGTCTTAAGATCTTTAAAATCTCAGGGTGGAAAAAGGGGAGAAAATGTTTTTAAGCTTCTGGCTGAGGTGGGAGGAAGGTGCCAGTAGTATGTGAGATGGGAGCAAGAAAAGATGGAGAGAATGTGGGAGCACTGGATGGGGGAGATGGTCCTCTCTTTCCACTTGCTTGGCAAGCAAACCCCAGCTAACCAGAGAGAAAAACTCAAGAGGCAACAACCAGTTAGTAACAACAGTGACAGCAGAGAGCACCTCACTGTCTCACTACTCCAGGGGGCACCATTTACATCTCACGGAACTGTGCCCAGGGGACGCCATTCACATGCATTCAAGGTGAATGGTGCCTCCAGGACAACTGCGGAGCCACTGCTGCAGTTTCTCTGATCCTGGCATCATTTCACAAAATTCTCAGAATCCTGGGTGGAAGATCCTTTAGTATTCCCAAGTTAAACCTGGGGAGCAGAGATCACAGGAGGTAACTGCCCCAGGGCTGGGATTTCCAAAGCCATGCATTTTACAGCTTCCCTGCCCGTGGGCTGACAGCAGTGGGGACTGTTTCTAGTAATGTGGTGCCTCCAAGGTTCTGCACAGTCCTATCTCCCTCTGCCTCCTAGGTTGTTTCATTTAAATTTTAAAATGATCATGGTCAGCTTTTTATTATCTCAGGAAAATGCAACAAACATGAATTACTATGGCAGTATGGTATTTGGTAATTACAATACAGGAGGTCAAACCAGTCAATCCTAAAGGAAATCAACCCTGAATATTCATTGGAAGGAATGATGCTGACTGAACCTGAAGCTCCAATACTTTGGCCACCTGATGTGAACAGCTGACTCATTGGAAAAGACCCTGATGCTGGGAGAGACTGAAGGCGGGAGGAGGAGACAACAGAGGATGAGATGGTTGGAAAGCATCACCGACTCGATGGACATGAGTTTGAGCAAACTCCAAGAGATAGTGAAAGACAGGGAAACCTAGCGTGCTGCAGTTCATGGGGGTCATAAAGAGTCAGACACGACTTAGTGACTGAACAGCAAAAATAATGATATAGGTAATTCCACCGTAATAAGTAAAAGCTATAAACTTTTATACAGATTAGCACAGACAATGGCATATTTAGAAAGTTTCCATTGTTTGGCCCCACCTGGCAACAATGGACACCATGTCATACCCATTAGAGTCCTTGTCAACTGGAAGACTGGTCCTTTGGAGAACTGATGCTTACTTGCAATCGTTTCCACTGAGAGCACATCAGCCAGCCCCACCACTAACACAGCTTCAGCAGCACATTCCAGACCCTTCTCTCAGCCCACCCTCCATGGGTTTCTTCCCAGCTCTTTGATCCCCCACGAGCTCTTAGGAAAATCTCTCTTTTCTGGAGAATAGGGGAGGAGCACAGAGCAATGAGGTATAAGAAAACAGTCTGTTTTCATTTCTTCTGCACCCTGCTACAAAAACAATAAAATTATTCGTATGTCATAGGTCACTGAAAAACAGTGTGGGAGCACAGAGGACAGGAGCATTAACTGTCCTAAAGTATCAAGAAGCTTCTTGAGAAAATATCCCTTCCAGAAAAGAGAGAGGTGAGAGGTTCCCAGACTGAGAAGCAGCAGGAGCCTCTACTTTCTTTCCATGCTTCTCATAAGTCAAAAACCATTGGACACAATGTTTATGGGAAAACCCCCCCCACCACACACACACACACACACACACACACACACATACACACACACTCCTACAAACTCCTTATTAGCTGGAGATTCAAGTAAAATGAGAGTTTACAGGTGGAATGGCATGATGTCTGTGATTTTCTTTCAAATCCCCCAGGAAGCAAAAATGTACAGTGACGCTAGTGGTAAAGAAGCTGCCTGCCAATGCAGGAGACATAAGAGTCTTGGGTTCAATCCCTGGTTGGGAAGCTACCCTGGAAGAGGGCGTGGAAACCCACTCCAGTATTCTTGCCTGGGAAATCCCCTGGACAGAGGAGCCTGGTGGATACAGTCCATAGAGTCGCTAAGAATCAGACATGACTGAAGCAACTGAAAAAGAAGCAAGAGAAGATGCTGTGGAAAGAGATGAAACAGGCAAAGCACTGGTAATTACTGATGATAAGTGTTATGAGTTGAGTTTCACCCACTCAAAATCCCTATGTTGGGGTTCTAAAACTCCAGTGTCTCTGAACTTATTTGGAAATGGAGTTGTTGCAGATGTAATTAGTTAAGCTGGATGAGGTCATTCAGGTGGGCCCTAATCCAAGATGACTGTGTCCTTGTACAAAGGGGGAATCTGGGCAAAGAGATACATATAGAAGGAAGACAAGATGAGACATAGGGAGAAGGCCATCTATGAGTCAAAGAACCTCTGAGTCCTCAAGATGTTAGAAGAGAGACCTGAGACACACTCTTCCCTTGTGCCCTCAGAGGGAACGTGCCCTGGGACACTTAGATCTCAAACTTCCAACCTCCAGAACTGTCAGGCAATAAATTTCTATTGTTTAAACCACTCAGTTGTAGGTAATCTGTGATGGCAGCCTGGGAAACAAACACACTAATTCCTAGGTCCACTGAGGGTTCATTATGCAATGCTTTCCATTTTTGTATATGTTTGAAATTTTCCATAATACAAAGGTTGAAAAAATGATGGCTTGCACATAGTCTCAGAAATATTAATAATTCAGCTGCACTCTGCTACAGCACTCCCTAAGGAAAACACCCAAGTACCAAAGGAGCTCAGATATCCAAAAATACAGCTGGTATTTCTTCAATCCTTGAGTCTAATTTCACATCTGCAATCCCTTTTCAAGGAATCGCTGGTAAATCTCCCAAACAAGGCGCCAGAGAGCTCCTGGCTCGTCTGGGCTCCAAACAGCGCATCCTCCGCTGAAGCATAATTGCAGGCAGCCTTGCAGTGCCTTTATAAACCGCACACGAGGCGAGATGGGAGAAGGCGTCTTGCAGCACAGATCCACAGAGAAAGCTTCTGTGAATTAGCTTTCTGCCCATATGTGCACAGGCTACCAGATATACTATATTGATGGCATTTAACACGTGGTGGAGAGGTTAAGAAAAAGTATACCAGGAAGTGAATTAAATAACCTCATAATTACATTTAAAGGCCCAGTGAACCAGGGCCACCACAAGTAGTAAAATCCATGATAACAAAAGCAGTCAGCATTTTCCATACCATATGCTTGTAAATGTTATTCTGCAGGGAACCAATTAAAACTATGGAATACTTAGAACACAGACATATGGAACAAAACCGGGCAACTTATCTTGTCACCGTGGTGCTTGCTCAGTACATCTATTAGGGAGACGTAATCCTGAATTATTAGCACCAATAAATGCCATCTTAATTATGACTACCAAAAGGCAATACCAGCATATAAAGCTTCTGATTTGGCTGTGGCATCATTTGGAGTTTTAAATGGAAGGAGAGCCTACTGCCTTCAGAATCACATGCAGTCACAATTACATTAAACGCCTATAATTGAATCACTACAGCAAATTGTTAGTCTGGCTGGGTCTCACCTGTTACACAAGGAAAAGAACAATAATGTTCTTTGAAATTCATAGGATTCCAAGAAAAACCATTTAAAAAGTGCAGGGATGAGGGCAAAAGAACATTGAGGGGTACTTTCCTGGTGGTCCAGTGGCTAAGAATCTGCCTTCTGATGCAAGGAATGAAGGTTCAATCCCTGGTCATGGAACTAAGATCCCACAAGCCACAGGGCAACTAGAGAAAGTCCACAGGCTGCAGCGAAGACCCAGTGCAGCCGAAGTTTCAAAGCAAATAAATAAAAAGAACATTGGGAAGTATAATGTGTTGAACCAGGGTCAAGTATTTTTTTATTGTTACTGATGGAGAGAAGACGTGAATATAACACAAAATAAGCAATTATCAAGACTGAGTCTGCTGGTCATTACTTTAAAAATCTAGAGAGGGCTTTATTAAGTTTTCCTGACATTAAAGAGAAATGAAAATGATTTTTTAAATGTGACTTACACTCCTAGGTCAATCTAATTGGTAAAAGACAGTTGACATTTTCTATCCTGTCACTGGAGCTTCACTTGGCATTATTGCTTAATTTAGAATTAATGTCTAAAGGTACCAGACATATAAATTCTAATAAGCTGGCTCAAACATCACATGAATAATGCTAGAACTGCAGACTCAAGCAATACCTCAGAATCAGTGAATACAAGAAATATGAAAGAAGAGATAAAGGAAAACAGTAGAAAGAGCTTATAGCTGAAGGAGCATATTAACTCTTCTCACAAGATGAGATTAGAAAGAGGGGCTGTGGGAGCACTGTAGTGTCTGGGGGCTGCATTAATTAATAATAATAAATTAGCACGAAAAGCTTAGTAACCAATTTAAAAACATTAATTCCATGTGCATGAAATTTATTTTTATGATTTGGGTAAGTCCCAAATGTGTGCACGTCAATAAATATTTATAAATGAATGAATTAGGAACTTGGGCACAGGGATTCTCCCAGTAGTTAAAACTGTATCACTGCCAACCATCCTTCTTTCCCATCGATGTCCCTCTATGTGTGAGTGCGTGCTAAGTCACTTCAGTCGTGTCCAGCTCTGCAACCCCATGAACTGTAGTCCTCCAAGTTCCTCTGTCCATATGATTCTCCAAGCAAGAACACAGGAGTGGGATGCCATGCCCTCCTCCAAGGGATCTTCCCAACCTAGGGAGCAAACCTGTGTCTCCTGCAACTCCTGCGTTGCAGGCAGATTCTTTACCAATGAGCCACCTAGGAAGCCCCACATTCCTCTGACAAATACCTAAATGGGAGAACATCAAAATCACAGGGCGGTGCAAGAGGCATGCAGAAGGACTTTTTTTTTTAATTTTTTATTTATTTTTTTTAATTTTAATTTTTAATTTTTCATCTCAGGTGTACATGAGTTCCCAATCTTGAAACCCCCCCCCCCACCTCCCACTCCACATCAACTCTCTGGATCAGTGGTGGTCCCATCTGCTATAGTCTCATCAGGTATATCTGAAATGGGGCCCAGGTGCCTGTGTTTTCAGCAAGTTCTCCAAGTGAAGATGACGCCTATTGAAATTTAAGAACCATGGCTCTATGACATGTTACTACTAGAAATTCCTCTTTCCTTGAAGTAGAAGAAATCGCTTCCAAAATTCTTCTTGCAAAACCTGTTTCAATGGACACAGAGCAGCAGTCTTGGGTTTTAGAAACAAAGAATTTAAATGGTTAAACAGAAATAGAAATATACAATTAATACTCAGAACTCAAAATCTCATTTGGATTTGGCCAAAGTGAATTACAGAAAACCGTTAAAGATAGCTCATAAATGCAAAGAATAGCCTATTCTGCTGAGGAATGTGAACCCTCCATGTCCCTGACCCACACTGCCAGAAGGACTAGGGGTAGGGTTCCTCCTCGACACATCACTGCCCCTCTTTGGGGCCAGTTTCCTTTGAACTTTTCAGGATTTTTCCACAGTAGACAATAGGTGATGCTGATTCCATGGACATGCCTACATGAACAACTGCCTTTTAAAGTTTCATTCGCTTTCATTTGCTCTATATCCTCTTTCTGTTCTAACCAGAGCTCCTTCCCTCATGCACAGACACCACCAATTACACTTGGTGGTGGAGGGCGGGGGTGGGGCTGGAGGCCATCCCACCATTTTTAGTGAAATTGACAAATAGATCTTCAGTGCCTGCCCATCTTTCTAGCACTTCCGTTTCTAATATCACTGCTACCCAAACATGCCATTTTATATGTTATTTAAAAATAACCACTGGATCTCAGAAGTGACTTAAACCCAAGAGAAAGTTTTATACATGGCTACCCCAATGCCTGCCATCTCTAGAATTGTGGTGACCTCCAGAGAAATGCTAATCAAACTGCATTACATGAAATTATTTTAGGAATTGAATTTAATATAGGTGGACACATAAAAGAAACTTGTCTTCTCAGGATACCATAGGATACAATATGCTTCCAGGCAAAAAGGCAAGAGACACAGGGTACTGATTCTAACTTTACTACTAATTAGCTGGGAATTCTCGTTCCAGAACTCCTATCTTCTCTGCTTCTGATTCTTCATCTCTAACATAAGGAAGGTGGCAGTTCATGGGGCCACAAAGAGTCAGACACAACTTACTGATTGAACCACAACAACATTAGGAGGTTCCAGCATATGATTGCTAAGATTCCTTTCAGTTTTAATGATCTAGAACAAGTCTAAAAAAGAAGGTAAGAAGGTAAAAAAGAAGGTAAGAGAGGGATCCCAGGGCACTTGCAATTTAAAAGAGAACTTACATATTTTTCATTTAAAAAAATCAAAGGAATGATTTTCTAATAGGGGAATTCCAAGTATGGTTGCACTCAAGACTTTAAGGTGACCTTTTAGGGATCCCTCCAATCATACTGCTCAAAAGAGATCTCCTTTGGTTGGTGACTTTCTCTTGAGTTTGTTTGATTAATGCTTTAATGTACAGTAGGGTATAGAAACCAAGCATGGGCAAATGAATAATCTAGTATTTAGGGAAGGAAATTTTGGTTTATAAATAATGCACAATTAAAGGCTTTTAGAGGGACAAGCAACTGCTACCTCTTATAATATCATTTCCAAACACTGGGACTTGGAAAGAATATCTGTCTAGAGGATACACTTGCTCAAATCAGAAAATAAAATCTACTCAGGTATAGTATAAAGATACACTATGACCCTTAGACTGATCCAGACCCAGCAGGAATGAGGGTTTTGGAGTGGTGCTGTTATTGACAGATTCTGAGGCTGATCAAGCTGTTTAGCAAAGCAGAGGTAGGGATCAATAGCCACATTAGCAAGACGAGGCAGGTCCTGCTGATTTCTCAAAAAAACCTTTCCACAAAAGAAAGGTCAGCACTATGGTCAATCAGATGGTCCCCAAGGGCACTGGAGGTGCAAGGCATCAATGACTCTGAGTGCAAGAATGCAGACTGACCTCAAGGACAGTGCAGCCAGTTAGAGCACTGAATTTCCTCTTTAAATTCTACTGAAGAAGAGAAGAAGGGAAAGGTAAGGGCAGTGGAGCAGTCTCTACTCTTAAAGCACATGGCCGTGTAAGAGATTTGGAAGTGAGAATCTTTCGGAGGAGAGGAGCAAGATTGAGGGGAGGAGGAGAAGGGGCTGACAGAGGGTGAGATGGCTGGATGGCATGACTGAATCAATGGACATGAGATTGAACAAACTCTGGGAGACAGTGAAGGGACAGAGAAGCCTGTCATGCTGTAATCCATGGGGTAGCAAAGAGTCAGACACAACTTAGAGACTGAAAAATAACAACAAGCAAGATGGTCCTGAGCAAGAAAGTAAACCACACCATTCTTAAGAAGAAGCCACTGCCCCCTCAGCTTGGTCTTTCTCATTCACAGTCAAGTTGAGCTTCTGGCTGCATAATAAAAAGTTACTTAGAGAAGATCATAAATGAGCCAGTATCTAGAGTTCTTGAACCCCTAGAACAACACTTGGTTGACTAGATCACCCACTTCAGAAAAGCTGGAAGGCACGGGGCTTCCCTGCAATCCAATGGTTAAGACCTCACCTTCCAAAGCAGAGGGTGCAGGTTTGATTCCTGGTGGGAGAGCTACAATCCCACATGCCTTGTGGCCAAAAAATCTAAACATAAGACAAGAAACAATGTAACAACTTCAATAAAAAGACTTTAGAAAAGTTTAAAAAGAAAAGCAATAAGGTACACAGTAAGGATCTCTTATGAGGAAAATGATTATTAAATAGTCTGCAGGGATTTTTCTCCCTTTAGTATTCATTCCTCTGAGCAACATAACTGATTCCATGATAGGTATCATTAGATTAGAGCATTTCTCAAGCTCTCTTCTAAAATTATAAAAAGTCCAACTACTTGTTCTGATTAACCCCCACCTTCTCAACCACCCAAAAGCAATCTGAACTACCAGGCATTACTCTTCTCTTAATATATATATTTTAAAATACATAGATACATACAGATTCTCTTTCAGTCTTCTGTACCACCAAAATGTTTTACCAGCACATTAAATCAAGAATTATGAAATGAAACATTTTATTTTCCACATGGATGACCTAATGATAGTGTCTTACATCGAAATCACTCCCCAAGGTATATTAGGCAAACCTCTAGCTTTTCTTCCCATTGACCATCACAGTCATGCTGAAAAGTTAGAGAGGCTGTGTATTGGAAAGTATTCCCCAGGGAACTAGAGCTACAGAGAACACTAGCAAAAAGCTTGGAAAACTCTGAGTGTAACAATGTTTAAACATATATATCACAAGGCCCTTCAGACTCTTCATGTTAGTTCATTACAGATCTCCATGTGGGGAGGGGAGAGAGAGAGCAAGAGAATATTTCACAAACTTATTGCATCACAAAACCCTTTTCCCATCGCACATCTTATGGAATTCATGTTGGGACTGCCCCTGCATTATCATTTTGCTAAATATTTTGGTAAATATCTACAGTTGCATCTTAGCTCTGCTGTATTCAACATCTGACAAATGTTTGCTGCTGCTGCTAAGTCACATCAGTCGTGTCCGAATCTGTGCGACCCCATAGACGGCAGCCCACCAGGCTCCCATTCCTGGGATTCTCCAGGCAAGAATATGGAGGTTGCCATTTCCTTCTCCATCCTCAATGTGCCAGACACTGCTCTAGGAGCTATTAACAAAGAAGGAAATCCTTGCTTTTATGTAGCCTATATTTTAATGGGGAAAATAAAATTTAAAAAGTAATAATAAAATAGGGATAAATATTAAAACAGGAAATGTATTAATAATTCTGTGTGTGTGTGTCTGTCTGTCTGCATGCTGGGGAAGGGACAATGTTTTGGAGGAGGTGGCCAAAGGTTTCTGAGGTGATAGCTAAGTAAAGCCCCAAAGGAGGTGAGAGAGGAATGAACACATATCTGGAAAAGAAGCAGTCTGAGCAAAGAGCACAGGAAAAGCCCATAGGTGAGAAAGAAAGATTTTAAATTTGATTAAAACATGGCCCTGTTTTTTATTTCTACTATAGAGATTAGTCAGTCTTTTAAGAAACAGGTCTAACATTTTTAAAAGCCACACATGCAGGGGAAGAAGAGGGTGGGATGAATTGAAAAGGTAGCATTGATATATATACACTACTGTGTACAGCTAGTGAGAAGCCACTCTGTAAGACAGGCATCCCAGCCTGGCTCTCTGTGATAACCTAAAGGGGTGGGATGGGGGGTGGGTTGGAGGGAGGGAGTCTCAACAGGGAGGAGATATATAAATATACAGTTATGACTGATTCTCATTGTTGTTTGGCAGAAACCAACACACATTGTAAAGCAATTATCCTCCAATTAAAAAACATAATAATAATAAATAAAAGCCATGCATGTTTTAAGTACAGATAATTCATGAGTCTTATACTTTACCGTAAGGACCCAGAGTCTTGGATTTATGGTTTTACAAACACTTTCCCTAGGGATTCTTGGGACACTTTCAGGAGAGTCTGTGAAGTCAAATCTATTTTCATTAATGAGAAGACATTACTGGCCCTTTTAGCTGAGCAGACATGTGCATAGTGGAACAAAAGCAATGGTGGGTAAAACTGCCAGGACCTTAGCAAGAATCAAAGCAGTGGCACTAAGGTAGACCAGTAGACCCTGCATTCTTCCCTGCCATGACCCTGCAGGACAATTACTGCTGGTTTCATTTACAAGTGTTTGATGAAACTGTTAAAGAAAACACAAAGTTAGTTCAATCTCAAACCTGGAGTAAACACATCTTTTAATACTCTGTGGTAAAATAAGGCATATGCATAAAATATTTCTGATTCATTTTGAAGACCAATGGTTGTCCAGAAGGAAAAGGAGTTGTGCAATTAAATTATGAGCTGATTAACTCAGTTCAGTTCAGTTGCTCCAGTCATGTCTGACTCTTTGTGACCCCATGGACTGCAGCATGCCAGGCTTCCCTATCCTTCACCAACTCTTAGAGTTTGCTCAAACTCATGTCCATCGAGTCGGTGATGCCATCCAACCATCTCATCCTCTGTCATCCTCCTTCTCTTCCTGCCTTCAATCTTTCTCAGCATCAGGGTCATTTCTAAGGACTCAGTTCTTTGCATCAGGTGACCAAAGTATTGCAGTTTCAGCTTCAGCANATTTATCTCTGGGCTTTCTATTTTGTTCCATTGATCTATATTTCTGTCTTTGTGCCAGTACCATACTGAGAAAGATTTTAAATTGCCCCCATTTTACGGATGAGAAAACTGAGGCTTGAAGATATGAATAATTTGCCCAATTTTGTGGAAGGTGGTATAAGAAAGTTAAATAAGAACTTATTCTTGTTCCTCAATCTTTTAATAATAGAATCCCTTTAACTTTCTCTTTCCTTTGTAGACTCCATGTTTTGAGAGTTTTTATTTATCATGTAATAGTATTATTAGTTTTGAAATGTTAAAATGAATCCTTGACTTAGGAGATAGCAAAGTACTAAAGTTCCTGGTTTGGAACTATTGAACTAGTCCCAGCTCCTCATTTGCAATTAAAGAAACAGAAACTCAGAAAGAATCAAGGATCTGCCAAGGCCACACTGCTCCCATGTAAAAGGAAAAATCACTAAAATTCAGGTTTTCTCATTCCCTGTAACCATTTTGTTTTCCATGACAGAATTCTGCCTCTAGAACATGCTCTAGCTACAGGGACACTTTGGAACCAAGTCACCAGTAGGAGACAGAATTAAGGCAACAATCAGAAGAGGTTTACCATGTATTTAAAACCTTCACAGAAGCTGCTCTATACATGCCACACCTTTTGGCTAAGTAATTATTTACTCCAAGAGAAGGTTCTGACACCACATAAAGGGGAAAAAAATTAAGAACTATTTAAAGATAGATGACATTCAAAGTAGTTTTAAAAATATATGTAAAAAATGATTCACGTGTTACTGGGATTAAAGATTTCCATAAGGGGATAGAATGATGTAGCGGGAAGAATGCTGACGTGTGCCACCATTCTTTTAACTTGGAGCTTGTTTTATGAGATGGCATACTATCTTCCGTGTGAAAAAGGGGGCAACAGAGAAAGAAAGCTTCCCGTGATAAACAGAACAGAAGCAGGACTTTATTTCAGTTCTGAGCAGAGGCTCTTAGAACCACTGCTGAACTACCAGCAATCTTACTTTTCTTCTGCCCCAAGAGCAGCCGATCCCAAGCCATCGTTGCTCCTTTAGCCTACGTCCCAGAATGAAGACGGGCTTGGAGTCACGGCTGACCCTCGCAACTTGTAACACAAGTGAGAAATATGCCTTATCTGTTGAAAGTCACTGACACTGAGGATTTTTGCCACCAGAACACAACCTGGTGAAAGCTGAGAGATGCAAAGCAGTATCTAAAATGACTCCTAAAAATTCTAAGAAGGCTGCTGATCATCCCCACAGAACCTGACATCCTGAAAGCCTTTCTGGGCTTCCCACAGTGTCAAGAGAAACAGAATTCTGCTTAAGGAAAAAGGAATTGGAAAGGGCAAAGTAGGCTGTAGGAAACTGTGAACAAAGAACACAGCAGAGAAGCAGAAAGACAAGGCAAAAGCCAACAACAAAAGGGCATAAATAAAAAAGGAACTCCGTCCAAACAAAGCAGCACCTACAAACATGTGCCACTAACACCAGGGAGGAGGGAAAAGGAAACAGAAAGTAGGAGAGCATCCAGATGCCAAAGGGCTGCCTGAAAGACTGTGAATAGTTTTAAGAGAAAAAAAAAAGTTGGACCCCAACACTGTGTTTGCTGCATCAAGTCCCCTGCTCAAAGGGAAAGTGCAGTAAGGCAGCCTGTCCTCTGGGGAACATTTCCATTTCAACTGGGGGCAGGCACCTCCAGATTCTGCTGTTGTTCAGTCCCTCAGTCGTGTCCAGCTTTCTGTGACCCCATGGACTGCAGCATGCCAGGCTTCCCTGTCCTTCACCATCTCCCTGAGTTTGCTCAAACTCATGTCCATTGGTGTTGCCATCCAACCGTCTAATCCTCTATCATCCTCTTCTCCTGCCCTCAATCTTTCCCAGCATCTGGTTCTTTTCCAATGAGCTGGCTCTTCACATCAGGTAGCCAAAGTATTGGAGCTTCAGTTTCAGCATCCATCCTTCCAACGAATATTCAGGATTGACACACACTTTAAAGGGGCCATGAATGGTGCCTTCTACCTCCAGTAAATCAATGCCCTGGGCCCTCACTGCTGAAATTATGGTGGGGAGGAGGGTGGGCTACTGGCAGCATCAGCCATCACCTGAGAGCTTGTGACAAGAGCAGAATCCCAGGTCCCACCGCAAACTGCAATGACTCCGAATCTGCACTGTAATACAATTCCAGGATGATTTTCCAACAGGAAAGCTTAGTAAGTGCTGCCATAATGACCACTCTTCCCAAAGTAAGTGTATTATGCCCCTGATGTATGTTAAATTGGGAATATAGGTTAAGACTCTCAGGTAGAGCATACTAGAAATTTAGCTCCAACATTCATTAGTTATGTGCCCTTAAACAAGTCACTTGATTTCCCCTGAGCCTCAGTTTCCCCCTCTATAGACTGAGCACTATGATACTTTTCTTAAAGGACTGATGTGAAAGTCAAATGAAATAACATATGTAAGCTGCAGAGTAAATATTGATAGGTGTCAGTTCTATTACTTGCTGGCGATAGCAGGTTTTGCTGAGGGGTGAGTGGTGAGGGTAAGAAGCAGGTAAAAGATGTTTTGAGGAAATGAGAGCAAAGAGAAGGCCAGGCAAGGGATACTGTTGATGAGAAGACAGTAGCTTAACTTGAATACTCTTATCTGGTCCTCCTTGTTCTCTGCCCTCTATCTTCGGAAAAACAGCAGTGTATTCAGAAAGAAGCTGGATGCTAGAAGTCATGGCACACAAGGATTTACTTCAAGCATCTCCTCCCCCACAGGCATGCTAATTATTTAGCAGATGTGCATAATTTAACAACTACACAGTCATGTCTCTCAGAGTCAGTGATTTCCACTTGCATCCCAACACTTACAGGAAAATATCAACACAGGTATATTTCCCTCAGCATATATTAAAGCTTCCCAACACAATATCTATAAATAAAGTACTGTACTGTATAGGACTCATCCTGTTAGAGAATAGATTTCTTCTTCTAAAAAAGTCATATTAGGTTTTTTTAGGAAAACTGGTGTCCTATAAACCTGAAAATTTCATTAATGACAGAATTTCAAGCCCAGACTAACTCCGAGCTCTGTCTCCCTAAATTTCCTTTCAGTTGGGTTTGGATGTTTCAGTTTTTTTCACCACTATGAATGAATCAAACTCTTAAGAAAGATACAGAAAACCCAGGGCCTCTATTCAAGGGCTAACGTGTCTGATGCATCTTAATCTTTGTGCATATTCAATTTAGCAACCATGTGGCCTCTGCAATGCAACGGAGATAAGAAATGTTAGTCTGGAGATCTATGTGTTTCTTAGTGTAAGTCTTCTGCAAGAGAAGAATTCAGCTTAAACTACATTAAATTGCACTAAACTAAAATTACTCTATTGCATCCATATGGGGTGCACTTAGGTGTCTGGCCAGTTAACAAACAGGATCCAAATGGAGAAACAGTGTAAGGTGGATGGAGAGAGAGCATTTGACAGAATGACACCTCCTTCATAAGAAGGAAAGCGCTCCTTTTACAGTCAATTAAATTCCCTTCCCCTCATTACAAAGATCTCTCAGCCAAAATGGACATAAGCGACATCCAGGCACCTGGTGCCCGGCCCCCCCCCCCCCCACGTATAA
>SJYA01001333.1:2380009-2430549 GCA_006410615.1 Neotragus moschatus
CCCCCCCCCCCCCCACGGTATGAAGGATGCTGTCTACAGGCCCTTCAGAGACCTGCCTCTCAGGTGCCTCCTTTCTGTCACAGGTGACACCTGGTCTCCAGAGCCTGGAGGGCTCAGCATGCTTCCACCAATGACACATCCACGAATCTCATATTTGCAAACTGTTCATCAGAGGCCATCTCACAGTTCTGCAAAGCTCAACTGGCCTGCTTTGCTGTGTGTTTCCTGCAACGTGACTTCAGTTCGAATGTGTTTCATCATTGAATTCTCCTCTTAGACATGGGCTCTACGTTTTTACTCAGTCATTTTCTCTTATGGAGATGGAACCAAGCAAGCAAACTCCAACTGAAACCTTTAAACTACCTTTTGAACGTGTAAACCAGGTTTTGTACCTACTGATAAGACTGGAAGCAAAGGCATGGAACTCAGAAGACACTCTCTGCTCAGCTCTGCCACTTACCGGCTGCGTGTCCTTGGGCAAGGCTGGATTTCACCTCTGGCCTTTTTCTTCTCCTCTGTGATGTAGCTATAATAACATGTCCTACTAAAGGTTGATCAAATATCACATAGGTGGAGGCTGTTATGCAGTGTAATACTATGGCTTGAATTACCATACCAAGTATAACAGCAACTAGCTTGATTGCTTCATAAGGTTCAGGCTTGTTTTGTTTTGTTTTAATAATTCAGAGAGGAAGTCAAAAGAAAAAGAGAAAGTGGCAGATTCTGTTTCTTAGTCCCAAGCAACATTTGTAACTGATGTGGCATAGATTGTATTATGATTGTCTTAATTTAACAGCATGGCAGCTTCAGACTATTTGATCAGATTCATGTTTTTTGAATTAGTGTAGTACCGCACAGTCTCTCAAATTTGTCAAGAGCACAGACCTAGGTGTCAAGAGACCTGAAATTTTTATTTGACTCTTTCACAATGTTCTGTGGCACAATTTAACCTTTCTGAGTCTCTCTAAGTCTTAAAATTTGGTGGGTTTCATTCAGAAATCAATTTGGAAAGATTTAGCAAGAAACTTGAGACTGTTTATATCTTTTGCTCTAATAATTACATATTTGAAAAATTATTTTAAGGACCTAGTCCTAAACAGGACAACACGTTTAGGTGCAAAGATATTTGTTATAGTATAATTAACAGCAGAAAGAGGACAATTGAAATGTTTAACCACAGTATATCTTTTTTTATAAAAATATATGCTATCATTAAAATGTTGACTCAGAAAGCTATGTTATTACATAGGGAAATATTTAATAAATTATGTTAAGTAAAATAAAAATCAGGGTACTCAAATATATGAATGTTGTTTAGCTGCTAAGTCATAACTGACTCTTTTATGACCCCATGGACTGTAGCCCACCAGGCTCCTCTGTCCATGGAATTTCCCAGGCAAGAATACTGGAGTGGGTTGCCATTTCCTTCTCCAGGGGATCTTTCCAATCCAGGGATCCAACCTGTGTCTCCTGCATTGGCAGGGGGTTGGGAGGCAGGTGCGGTTCTTTACCTTCTTTACCACTGAGCCACTAGGGAACCCCAAAATGTATTAATATCCCATTTTAATCCTATATGCAGGAAAGAATAAGAAAACTCCTTGCCATAATATTGCCAATAACCATGCTCCAATGAAAATGAGTCATGTTTAGGTTTTTTTCTATTGTTTACAGTTCATTTTCAGCTTTCCTCTATTTCCCAAATTTGTTTTAACATTTATAATTTTATAAATAAACAAAGCCTAAAACATAATATTAGGAGGTTAAAATAGACAGCCTAAAGTCACCTATTTCAGTGTTAAGGATCTATCCTTGTATCATAGTCTCAAATGTAAAGGTCTGTGATTAAAATAACCCATAGTGTCAAAGCAAGAAATCACTAATAAAAGTTTACAGCTACAGAATACTGTTTAAACACACAGAATCTCAATGCCTGTTTCCACAGCACTCCCAGAAGTGATAGGCCAGGGTGTGTCCAGTGTAACACAGCAATCAGGGTGGATGCATATAAATCTTTCTGAGAGCAAAAGTCCAATGAAGAGGCCAGTAGTCAGAAGCATGATTCCATGTTTATGAGATACATCAGAGCAGTCTATGTAAATGCCAGTCTATGAAACCCTGTGTGTGTGAGAACTGATTTTTACAGCGATGTCATGCTTGGTCTGCAGGCTATTTTGGCATGGAATAATCCCACAGATGTGAGAAATACATTTCCCCATCATAAGGCTCAGAGTGATAGAACACTATGGAGAGCTAATGAACTTTTTCAAAATGTTTTAAAAGCCAGTTCTGGAATGGCATTTTGGTCTGCATCCACCACAGTGAGTTTATGTCTGGATTTTTTGGAGACTGGAAAAAAGAGTGATGGAGCTTCGGGCCAAGGTCCAAGGGTAGGCAGCCAAGTGACAAGCTCGTGACGAGTTGCACACCAATGAGGTTGCTTTGCTTTCTGCGTGGCTTTATGTCAGATTCACAAAAATTCAGCTACAGGACAAAATTCTCCCTCTGGTTTATCTTTTTCTATGATCTGTTTCCTGGTGGCTCAGACAGAAAAGAATCCACCTGCTAAGCAGGAGACTCGAGTTTGATTCCTGGATTAGGAAGATCCCCTGGAGAAGGAAATGGCAACCCACTCCAGTATTCTTACCTGGGAAATTCCATGGACAGAGGAGCCTAGTGGGCTACAGTCTATGGGGTCGCCAAGAGTCGAATATCAGCTGAGTGACCAAGACTATATATATGACCTGTATACACTTCCTAAGACCATGTTTTCAATTTGCCTACAGTCTAAAAAGAAAAAAAGTTCTCCCGATGATCACGGTAAAAATTGAAAATGAATATTACATTAAACCACAGTCAGTTTAGTTCAGTCGCTCAGTCATGTCCGACTCTCTGTGATCCCATGGACTGCAACACACCAGGTCTCCCTGTCTACCATCAACTCCCAGAGCTTGCTCAAACTCATGTTCATCGAGTCAGTGATACCATCCAGCCATCTCTGTTGTTCCCTTCTCCTCCTGCCTTCAATCTTTCCCAGCATCAAGGCCTTTTCTAATAAGTCAGTTCTTCACATCAGGTGATCAAAGTATTGGAGCTTCAGCTTCAGCATCAGTCCTTCCAATGAATAGTCAGGACTGATTTCTGTTAGGACTGACTGCTTTGATCTTAAACCACAAGGACTGATCAAAATTCTGCTCACCTTTCTTTGAAAGAATCCAGGCCTCCCAAAGTCAATGGCTTTGGGAGTCTGTTTATATGGTAGCTGCCGAAGGATGAGAGAATTCTACCCGATATTTCAGCTGGGAGATGCTGCACGCAAACCAAACCAGGTTGCTAAGGGCAGAGAAGAGATGAAAGTGTTAACAAAGCAGAGGATGGAGGCCAGAGAGCGACCTGCCCTCAGCCTCCCTGGAGAGGGACTTAGGGACGCTGCTGTCCCGGAGAAGCAACTGAGCACGTGTCCTCTCAGACATACCAGTGGCAGGGGCAGCTAATCTACCCACCTGTCATGACACTTCTGTCCTCTCAGGGAAAGGTGCTGGTTTGGCCAGCAACACGGGCCACTTGCTAGAGAAAACGTTTATGAAGAGTGCAAGACAAGCAAAAGCTCCTCCATCAGGCTGAGGTTCTTCCCTGGGCCCTTCCTTCTTTCCCATTTTGGAAAGCAAGAAGCAAACAAGTACATCTCTCTTTTGCACCCTTCAATTAATAGATAATTTAACGTATTTATTTATGGCTGTGCTGGGTCTTGCTATGCAGGCTTTTCTCTAGTTGCACTGAGCAGGGGCCACTCTCTCTTTGGGGTGCGAAGGCTTCTCATTGTAGTGGCTTCCCTTGTTGCAGAGCACGGGCTCTAGGGCACTGGGGCTTTAGTAGTTGTGGCACATGGGTTCAGTAGTTGCAGCTCCTGGGCTCTAGAGCACGGGCTCAATAGTCATGGCGAATGACCTTAGTTGCTGCACAGCACACGGGATCTTCCTGGATCAAGAATCAAACCTGTGTCTCCTACATTGGCGAGCAGATTTTTTACCACTGAGCCACCAGGGAAGCTCCAACAGATCGTTTTTTCACAGCAAAAAAAAAGACCTAATTGAATTGTTGGGCTTCTTTAAAAATAAGCCACTTATTCTTTTTTATTTTTTAAATTTTTATCAAAGTATAGTTGATTTATAATGTGTTATTTTCAGGTGAACAGCAAAGTGACTCAGTTACATATACATTTTTTTTCAAATTATTTTCCCATTATTACAAAATATTGCATATAGGTCCCTGTACTATACAGTAAACCAAAAAAGCCACTTTAATTCCTAAAGTTCTGTTGTTTCCAACTGAAAGAAAGAAATGGGTCCTACAAAGGGGAAACCTTTCATTAAAACTTTCCAAATAATAGAAAATCCATCGGCAGGCAGCCCCTCCCTCTCCAATTGTTCTTAGGGATCTTATTTTACAGGCCCAAGGTCATTGCTGCAACTTCTTTATGGAGCCCAGAACCAGAGTAAAGTTCTTGATTCAGAATGGGAGTGGAGAGTGGGGCTTCTCACATCTGGTATGTGCCATGGGCCTATTTATGCTTCCCCACATCAGGCTCACATTTATAGCACCGTCATCACTCTCCATCCTGACTCATGATCACTTACTATAAACCATGACATTTCACATATCTGGCTTCACTTAAGAACGAGCTCAGCTATGCAAGGGACTTTTCCAGACAACTGAAGCTTACCCTCCATGTAACAACTGCTGTTCTATTTTTTTTTAACATTAATTATCTGAGTTGGATTTTTTTTTTTCTGAAATTGCTTACATATCCCCACCTTCTCTTAAACAGGACATCAAGCTTAAATAATTTTTCTTCCTTGATTATTCAGGGTCATTACTGTGAACTTTCTGCCACTGATGTTATGGCCTCCAGTCTGTGCAGGTGTTTAGGACTGCTTACCCTACATCAGATGGAATGCCACTTGCTGAGCATCTGGGCCCACTTCTTGGGAGTCTGTTTGCCTGTGGTTTTGTTTGTGCAGTTCCCCTATTGTACATTACCAGCAATGGCAACCTCTGGCTACCACTCCTCCCACACCCCACTCAGAGAAACAAATCCTGTCAAAGCCCAAGTTAAGTAATGAGGATGGCATAAAATCGGTGCCAGCATTTGTGAGTCTTTGCTGCGTTCCCATCATTCTCTGCATGACTTTCAGGTATCATCATACCAATCGGCTCAGAAAGACAGTTTAGAGGATTTTCCTGTGAGAAAAGAACTAATTCTCAAGGTAGGTTTTTAATACTCAGTGACAGTTGTCTGAAGGAAGGCTGCCTTTGTGTAATTTTCAGTTTTCTGGAAACTCTGAACTCCAGACACACGAGCTCTTACTCTTGCAGATAATTCATCCTGAGCTTTTGGAAAGGTTTTCTTCTATGTCTCACCACTTTTCAAACGTTCCTCCCCTCGAATGCTGTTTTTCTTTGCTTTTCTCCTACTTCCCTTCCAGCCCATCCCGACCTTTCTTCTTTCCTTTCTCCCTCTCTTCCTTCACTCCCCTGTGTGGGTCCCTAGTACCTCCAAGAGTCTTCTGCACCACTGCTAAGCTGGCAGTCTGGAGAGAAGAAGTGAAGCAAATAGCAGAAACCTTGACTCCTGACCTCGGCTCCTCTTGCCAGCTGTGCTCACTCTGTCGACACTTACTCACTCAGTCAAACCCAACTTCTCTGTCTCCAGCAAGAGAGTGACAATAATGAAGGGGGAAACGGTACAAATAAGCTTATTTACAAAATAAGAAAATACAAATACAAAATCAGAAATAAATGCACAGATACGGAAAACAAACTTATGGTGACCAAAAGTGAAAGGAGGAGAAAAACAAGGAGTTTGGGATTAACATATACACACCACTGTATATATGGAGAAGGCAATGGCAACCCACTCCAGTGTTCTTGCCTGGAGAATCCCAGGGACGGCGGAGCCTGGTGGGCTGCTGTCTATGGGGTCGCACAGAGTCGGACACGACTGATGCGACTTAGCAGCAGCAGCAGCAGCAGCAACCACTATATATAAAATAGAGAAGAAGGCAATGGCCACCCACTCCAGTACTCTTGCCTGGAAAATCCCATGGACGGAGGAACCTGATAGGCTGCAGTCCATAGGGTCGC
This sequence comes from Neotragus moschatus, assembly GCA_006410615.1. Taxonomy (NCBI): domain Eukaryota; kingdom Metazoa; phylum Chordata; class Mammalia; order Artiodactyla; family Bovidae; genus Neotragus; species Neotragus moschatus. The sequence continues at coordinate 2,386,151 of SJYA01001333.1, forward strand.
ACAGAGTCGGACACGACTGAAGCGACTTAGCAGTAGCAGCATGTATAAAATAGATAACCAGCGAGGACCTACTGTATAGCACAGAGACCTGTACTCAATAATTTTTGATAACCAATAAGGGAAAAGAATCTGAAAAAGAATATATGTATACATATCTATGAAACGGAATCACTATGCTATACACCTGAAACAAACACAACATTAAGTTGTGAATGTCTGTGAATCAACTACACTCCAACTAAAAAGATAATGTATATGAATATGTTTAGTAATCATATGGAAATTATTGTTAATAGTGAGTTTAAAAGAATTTTTTTGACTATATTCAGAATCTGGGATCTGAACTGGAGCTCACATTTAATTGTACATTACTCATAAATAAAATGGTGATGATAAAATTACAGAGAAAAAAGGTTTGGCTAAATATGCATTTTTGAGAACTTCACTATATTGTTGTTGTTGCTCAGTCACTCAGTCGTATCTGACTCTTTGCAACCCCATGGACTGCAGCATGCCAGGCTTCCCTGTCCTTCACTATTTCCTGAAGTTTGCTCAAACTCATGTCCATTGAGTCGGTGATGCCATCCAACCATCTCATGCTCTGTCGCCCCCTTCTCCTGTCCTCAGTCTTTCTCAGCATCAGGGTCTTTTCCAACTAGTCCACTCTTCCCAGTGGGTGGCCAAAGTATTGGAGCTTCAGCTTCAGCATCAGTCCTTCCAATGAATATTCAGGGTTGACTTCTGATTTGATTTGGAGGATTGACTGACTTGATCTCCTTGCAGTCCAAGGAACTCTCAAGAGTCTTCTCCAGCAGCACAGTTTGAAAGCATCAATTCTTTGGCACTCAGCCTTCTTTATGGCCTAACTCTCACATCCATACATGACTGCTGGAAAAGCCATAGCTTTGACTGTATGGACCTTTGTCAGCAAAGTGAGGTCTCTGCTTTTTAATACTCTGTCTAGGTTTGTCATAGCTTTTCTTCCAAGTGGCAAGTGTCCTTTAATATTATACATAATACTACTAAATTCAAATAAGTTTCTAAATTGAAATAATGTTTGCACATATTTTCATGTATCAGTTCTTAACATAAGAAATCCAAAGAGCAGAAGGAAGCTTACTGTAGGACATTAAAAACTCAGTTGTTTGTTCAAAAAAAATGAAGGAATCTGGAAAACCAAAAATTGTACTCACAATTTGATGGCAACTAAGGGGCAACTTCTAACTTTTTAAAAAAGCCATTCTCATTATCAAAAATTCACTAAATAGCCACAATATTTCTAGTCACTCTCAAAGCTGGTCACAGACTCTATCTTCCAAGTAGTTTATTGGTGTTTTATTTTTCTTTCATTTGGGCATACAGTGAAACAGTCTCCCAATTTATTCAACCAAATCATAGATAGTCCCACACCATAACTTCCTATTCTCAATAATACTGATTGGTCAATTATCCAAAGATATTTTAATATAAAATAGTCAAAAACAGAGAAATGAACCTCTCTTGGGTCAAAGTTAACTCACTACCCAACACTCCCATAAATCTGCCAAGTTGCTCGCATTTTATTTAAAGAGAATGAAATGCTCCAGGATATCTGGTGGGGAGACACGATGTGGGAGTGGGTCCTGGAATGGGAGTCAGATGACCTGGGAGCAGACACTGGCTCTGTTCTCTACTGACTTGAAAACTTGGGCAAACTTCTTGCCCACCTGAACCTCAGTTTCCTCAACTGCAAAGGGAAATAATAGCTACCTCACAAGGCTGTTTTGAGTATTAACTGGAAAAATATATTTCTTAGGGATAAGACAGATAGTCAACAAATTTCAGTCAAATTAAAATCATCCTTGTTTCTATTGAATGTAAATAAGGCTTCCTGGCTCTCTTATTCACCGTGATCATTTTCGTGTTTTTATTACTGTGGGTGAAAGAGATATTCTTGTCTTAGTACATAACACACCTGCAACAGTCTTAATATCATTTGACTGATGAGGCCAGTCTGGAAGGCCTTCAACTTTCCTATCAAGGACTGAAAAATCTTCCCTGCTAGTCTCATGACATTAGTGCTGGCCCAGAAGCAGCAGGACAAGCTGGGCCAGCTTGGTGAAATGGCTGGGATTGGGGGAGTCTAATTTTTCCCCTTTGGACCACATAGTGGAAGATCTAAGGCTCCAATAGTTCCACTCTGTCTACTGATGCCCAGTGTGGTTTTGCAGAGTGCCCTGACCCTTCCCTGCCTCTCTCCAATCCATTCATGCTTTAATCCACCAATTCTTACAGATTCCAAGCAATCATGCATAAAAACCAGGCTCATTATTTTACAGTAACATTTTGTACAAAGTGTGTACCACATAAAATCACTGTATGGCACTCCTCGACCTTAACATTTCTCATCTCCTTCTAGTAAACCAACCCGCGTTCCCATATACTACGGCCAGCCCTTCTCCAGGTTCAGATCTCTAAAAGTCTGCACCTGCTCATCCATTTATTCATTTTTTGGCCACTACAGAGTCTTATGAGTTCTGCAAGCCTTTTGTCTTATGGCTCCGTTCATCCTAAAAACACTTCCACCTTTTTGTGCTTAGCACAGTCATGGCTCAGGGCTTCCCTGGTGGCTCAGTGGTAAAGAATCTGCCTGCCGACGCAGGAGACGCAGGAGACACGGATTTTATCCTTGGGTTGGGAAGATCCCCTGAAGTAGGAAATGACAACCCACTCCAATATTCTTGCCTGGAAAATTCCATGGACAGAAGAGCCTCATGGGCTACAGTCCATGAGGGCTCAAAGACTGGGACACATGCAGTCATGACTCGTGGTCCCAAGAAGCCCCTGAAGGCTATAGCATCTCCAAAGCATCCAATGCTGAGTAAACTGACCAGTGTGTTTGCTCCTCATCCATCAACTGGTCCCCACAAGCTGAGAGGGTATCTTCCCCTCATCTTTTACTAAGGAACAGATTTAAGTATTCGCTGACAGGAAATTAAGTAAANAAAGACTGGGACACATGCAGTCATGACTCGTGGTCCCAAGAAGCCCCTGAAGGCTATAGCATCTCCAAAGCATCCAATGCTGAGTAAACTGACCAGTGTGTTTGCTCCTCATCCATCAACTGGTCCCCACAAGCTGAGAGGGTATCTTCCCCTCATCTTTTACTAAGGAACAGATTTAAGTATTCGCTGACAGGAAATTAAGTAAAGAAGATCTGCATGCAGTGGTTCATTAAGACTGATGGCAAGGTCCAAACTGATACAGCCCACCTGCTGGCTTTAAGGATGTCACCAGCATTGGCAAGAAAGGAGAGAATTTCTGTCTGATCCGAGACACAAGGGTGGCTTTGTTGTTCATTGAATTATACCTGAGGAGCCAAGTACAATTTGTGCAAAGTAAGAAAGATCTTTGTAGTACAAAAAAATCCCTCATCTGGTGACTCATGAGGCTTGTATCATCCACTGTCCTGATTCCCTTTCAAAATGAATGACTCCACTGAGACTGATTTCAAATCTGGCAAGATGACTGATTGCAAAAAGTTTGATACTGGTAACCTGTATATGGTGACCAGAGTCACTACCGTGGGAACGATCTTCTGCTGCGATCACCAACAGAAAGAGACAACCTGGTCCTCTTGGTGTGGTTCATGTGAAAGACGCCAACAGCAGCATCGTTGCCTCCCCATTCTCCAACGTTTTCGTTATCGCAAAGGCAACAAACCATGGATTTATTTTCTCTGAGAAAAAAGTATCTGTCTAACCACTGCTGAACAGAGAGACAAGAGACTGGCAGATAAAGAGAGCAATGAGTCAAATGATCTCTAGGAGACATGACTGGAAGGGTCTTTGGGTTTAACCGGGCTTCCAAGGTGGTGGTATTTGTAAAGAATCCATCTGCCAGCACAGGAGATGTAAGAGACACGGATTCAGTCCCCGGGTCAGGAAGATTCCCTGGAGGAGGGCATGTCAATCCACTCTAGTATTTTGTCAATCCACTCTAGTATTTTGTCAATCCACCCTAGTATTTTGGCTGGAGAATCCCATGGACAGAGGAGCCTGGTGGGCTATAGTCCACAGGATGCCAAAGAGTTAGACATGACTGAAGCAACTTAGCACTCACGTAGGGCTTAATTAAAGATAATGAGGAATGATTAATTGCCCAAAAAAGCCTCTCACTAACAAACAAAGGCCATCTACTGAGCTTCAGGCACTGTATCAGGTTCTGGAGTACAGGTCTCTGAAGAAAATCCACAAAGAGACCTTGGTCCCTACTCTCATTAATCAAACACACATGCCCAATAGAGATATAATAACAAGTGAGATAAATGTTCTAAAAGCATCACCCCNACAAAGGCCATCTACTGAGCTTCAGGCACTGTATCAGGTTCTGGAGTACAGGTCTCTGAAGAAAATCCACAAAGAGACCTTGGTCCCTACTCTCATTAATCAAACACACATGCCCAAGAGATATAATAACAAGTGACATAAATGTTCTAAAAGCATCACCCAAAACCTTGACTTAGACTCATGAACTGAGAGGTTGTGTGGAAAGGGGTCATGCAGCAAAGTTTTCCCTTCATCTTCCCCTGACCTGTAGAAGAGGTAGCGGTTATTTAAACTAGGAGAAGGAGCCAGCAGAAGTTGGGCAGCAGATGAGTCAGATCCTAGGGTCAGGGTAGGAGAGTTGTCTGTTCTCCTAAGAGCAATGGGAAGTGATAAGAAGGATTTAAGGGAGAAATGTGACAGAAATAAAAGACACTGCCACAGTGGCTGGCAGCACTGGGAAGGAGAGGATGGAAGGAGAGCAGTGGTCTGCAGGGGATCAGCTGGCTAGCTGGCCACTGGAGTCATCTGGATGTCTGAGATACGGTGGGTGGGGAAGGGATAGAGGAAAAGGAAGTTCCCAGTTGGAGAAACCAGATGAATACTAATGCCATTCACTGAGACAAGGAACTGCAGGAAAGGACACCTTGAGGGCAAAGGGACAAAAGTAGCCATCTTTTCAAGCCCTGTGCTGAGGGCTGTAGGCACATTATTTTGGCTTTCTGACAAGGCTGCAAAGTTGGTATCATTATCTCATTTTTCAGATGAAAAACCAAGGCTGTAATATCAGCTTGGTTTTTCTGACCCAACCTTTGTGGATCTAATTTTTCAGGGCGATCTAGTGCCCAATTAGCCTCCCAAGAGCTCTTAAGAAGAAAGATGACTTTTCCTTAAAAACCAAAGCCCAAAGCCACAGNAAGTGAGCCCTTCATCTGCAGCTGGCACTGCTCGAGGGCAGATGCGTTCCCCAGACCTTGGTGGTGACGGTGCCCCTCTCCCCACAGCATTCCTGGAATATTGATGTGCCCTGTATCCTTCTGCCGGCAGCTGACATTTCCCCCAGTGCTGGCTCATGACCCAGTTCTGAGGGCACGAGGGCTGCAGCGACCCCCAGCCCTGAGCACCTCTTGACTTGTATCAGCTGTTGCGGTCTGGCAGTGGGAGAGGCTCAGCGGCCAGGCTGCCCCATGTAGAGACCCTGGCTTGCTGCCAGTCAGAATTCTAGGGGTCTCATTCCTCCTTTAGCTCCTCTTTTTCTCCAAAGTTCATGGAAACTTGGACCATTAACTGACATCATAAGGCTGTCTTGGCCTGAACACTTTTTTGAGCTAACCACTATGACACTGGAGGACATTTGCCAAATCACAGGCTAGGGCTCAAAGCCCTCATTCCCTCCCCATCTTCAATTTCTCTTACCACAGAAAGAATCTAAGAGTGACTAAGACACCACTACACAAATGGTGTAACTGAAAATGGAAAGTGCAGCTAAAATGTAAAGATAGATCTGGAACTATGGGATGTGATCTCTGTCCCTGTTTCAGCTCAGAATGGGCAGGTAGAAAAGTCAAGTGGGCACTGGCAAGAGAAAAAGAAAACGTGTTTTTGCTCTTATTTCTATTTCGAGCAGTGAGTATCCAGATCAGAAACATAGCTGGAGGATCAAATAATGACTTTTTAAAAATAAGGGTTACCTATGTGTGATTATCCCTCAGAAATGACTTGTTCAGGCTGATCTGTGATGGCCGAAACTTAGAAAGGAATAAACCACGGCAACTGAAGGATCACTCTGAAAAATGATTCTCTGTAAAACAATCATCTTTTGCTTTGCAAAACAATTCTCAATAGACTGGGAAAAAATTCTAAGTGGTCAGTAAAAACAGGAAGATATATTCATCCTCTTGTATAATAAAATAAGTACTGGTTTTAAAAAAGAGAAAGAAACATAGCTGGGCTCTCATAAGGGAAGGGAACCCAGGTAACAAGCATCATCCTTTGATTTCCATCCCTACTGCCTTGGGGGGTCTTGCTCTCTTGGTGCTTATTCTAGTGTCTTGATTGCTTTAAAAATAACTGAATCAGTTCCCTAGTTGTCAGGAAGGCACCACTTCTAGAGATTGTCCTTGGAAGGAGTGACTATTTCCCGTGCTGTCCTCCGCCTTCAGCTAAGGTGTTTTACAGAGAAACTGCAGGTACCCAAGCGTGTTCTTACCAGGCAGGAGGCAGGCCCCCTTAAGAAGCATTTGAGCTGCAGAAGAGGGTGATCTCTCTTAGGCCACACTTGAAGTTTACTTTTGTCATTTCTCATAAATGTTACATATTCTCACAAATGAAGGGGAAGTATCAGAAGGGTAAATTTAAGGAAAAGTCGGATGGGATTAAGTAACTGAATCTGCCTCAGTTTGAGGACTAGCAGAAAAAAGAATTAGGAGACCACTCTCCCAATTTCAATAGAAATAAGCTTCAAGCTACGTGATTAAAAATGAAAAACCTTCCTTCTACTTCAAAGATTTCTGCTCCACCCAAGGGCCTGGCCTAGAACAGCAGAGCTTCTCTCCTCACAGCGACAGATGTATAATAAATGCTCCTAGTCAGAAGAAAGGGCATACAAACAATTTCTCCAAAGTTTTGGTTATTGGAGATTTTATCTATGACTAATAGTGATTCCATTTTACAATTTAAAATTTCTTTGGTCTTTGAAACTAGCTAGCTCCAGTGATGAAGAGGTTATGTTAATGCAATAGAACAAGACCCTACAGGGCCTGCCTGCAGCAGACTCCTCCCCTCCCGCGTTCTCCATCTGCCTCTGCAGAAAAACTTTAACCTCCTCGGCCTTCCTTGAGCTCCAAAGAATAACTTTGATCAGAGATGAGAAAAAAATGCAGAAAGAAAAACAAAACAAAATCATAAGAATTTAGCCATTAAAAAAGGTCAAGGATCTTTGGTTCCTTCTTACGAGTTATAGATAATATTCTGAGCTATATCCTTTGAGCTGTTTTTCAGACACTGAAACCTCCATCAGGTAGAAATTAACTATATGCTGCCCAAAAGCACATAAGTCCCAGAGTGGTTGGAACCAGAGAAGGTCTGAAACCGGTGAGGTCCCAATTACCTCATCACCAACCAATCAGAAGAATGCTCATGAGTTGATCATGTACCCCCACAACGCCCCTGTCCCTCATCATGACTTTTAAAACCTTTCCCTAGAAGTTATTGGGGAGTTCAGGCCTTATGAGTACTAAATACTGGACTCTTTGTTTGGAAGCTGAAATAAACATTGCATTTTCTTGTACCATAACCCAGTGTCAATAGATTGGCTTTACTGAGTGCAATCAAGCCAACCCAAGTTTGGTTTGGTAACATTAAGACTTTGAAAGGGAATTGGTTATTTCAAATCATTAAAAGATATATATCAGACTGACAGAATATCAAAGAAAGAAATCAAGTAGGTAGGAAATAATCCCTGTCCATTAGACATTTTTTTAGGTTTCATGAAGATAAATCTATATCAACTTCTGATGGAAAATGGCTTAAAGATAACACCTAAATTCAATCTAGTTCTGGTCTAATAAAGTCTAGGTGAGAACCAGCATGATAATTTTCTTCTCCCTAAAGTGTTTCCCAAAGGATTAACCTAATTTTTTAAAACCCTACCATTCTATTGTGAATAAACCTCTCACAAATGAATGCCATAATTACTGACTTAGTATTTTTCTCCTAAACAAAGAGTATATATATATATATCCTCTAAAGTGAAAAGTTTACCTAATACTATAGTTGAATGTTGTACATTAAGTAAAATTTTTATTTGCCTAGAAAATATAATTTTTCAGGGGAAACGTGACACTAAAAGTGACCAAACCACCTTTACTATGGCTAAAGATGAAAAGTTACTTGTGATCACTAACAAAAAACCTATTACAAGAAAAAAGATAAAATTAGCAGTAATTATTCTTCCAGCTAAAGCAGGAAACTGGGAATAGCATTACAAACAATCACCTCTTTTTCCTGTCTTTTTTTTTTTTTTAATGATGAACAGCAACTGTTCCTCTAATGAAAGGACTCAGTAAATAAACTTAAGCATGACTTTCACCTAGTTAATCTGAAACGGAATTTTTCACCTCAGCAATTGCTCTTCGGAAATGAGACAAACCTCTTGCTCCCATCAGACTCCACAATCTAAATGTTTATTATTAAAATAAATGTTACAGGAGTGGAACACAGGCACAGTTTACAACTGCGTGATGGTTGATCACCATTTTTTTAATCCATGAAAAAAATGAGTAAGTTGCCAAAATTGATCTTTTTTGATCATTTCTCACTTAATGTTAGAAAACGAACAAAGAGCATAGTTATACTATCAGAAATGCAAAAAAGAAAAAAAGAAATGCAAGTATTTCAGTTTTTTCCTTCATGTGCTCAAGTAAACCTATAAGAGGGTCAGCAGTAAACACAGAAACCATCACAAACCTCCTCAATTCTGAAATCCCCACAGATTATCACTCTCTGGGATGCTTAAGGTAGAAAACAAAGTATTTATATTAGCATTAACCAACTTTAAAGGTCTCTTAAAGGATACTTACAGTTAAATCTCTGTAAGAATCAACTTTAATAGTCTTTTAAAGGATACTTACAGTTAAATCTCTGTAAGAATCACACATTCGTCTTCACTCCCTTTGTTGTGCAAGGGTAAGTGAGTTACAGAAAAAAAAAAAAAAAAAACCCTGCAAATACCGTGCCTTGTGATTAAGACGTCATCTTAATGCAGACTTTGTCTTTTGGCTTTTATGAAGGTTTAAAGGTTAAAGGCAACATAAATTATGCAATTCCTCCTATGCCAGGCCTATAAAAGGTGCTTTCAGTGTTCACTAAAGATATTGCTTCCAAATGGGCACTTTTTGTTAAGTGCCAAAAGAGAAACATTTCCATTATGTTCATTACTGCAATGCTGGAGAGCCAAAACAATTTGGAATCAGGAAACTGCTAGAATCTGTTGTTCCAGAATGTATAGCAACTGTCAATACACACAGTGAGAAACTACCCTTCACTGTTTGGACAGCAGTCCAGTAAAACAGAGTTAGCCAACACGCTGGTCTGCTTCCAGGGGAAAGATAATCTGGAAAACCTCAAAGCAACAGCAACAACAGTTGAGGTTTTCCCCTTCTGCCTCTGCCACAGAGACAAGATCTGAATAGGGCCCAGAGAGACTCGATTCAGACTAGAATACCTGTGACTCCCGCCCAGGAAGGAGCAAGCCCATGTAAGGGATGCTCGGGTAAACTGCTATTCTCACACATTCCTCTAGGTCGGCATTACCACTTTCTCATTTACGTTTTGTCATCCCCTCCAGCTAAAGTGCAGCTTCTTTTCCCTTTACACTTAAGCGTACTGCGTCTGCAGAAGTCTGGGCTCTTTTATCGCAAGGAACACCACATCCATTTATCCTCTAGCCTTCTGGGGCAAACTGTTGATTTGGCTGGATCTGGGTCTCTCCAGCTACAAGCCAAAGAGATCAGAGCTGGACACACACAGTCGCAGAGGTTCTTTCCAGAGGACAGCCCGCACTCCCTGACAACTAAGTAGCAAAGTTGTTTCTTCCTCCTCTGCTGTAATGCCCACCCATCAACACGCGCGCGCGCGAACCACCGCACACAGCTTTGCGCCCTCAACTTACCAATTTAGACTTGGCGCGCTGCAAAAATTCTTCCATGTCGTTGAGAAAGGTATGGACCGGAGACACCCGGAGGGCGCAGAGGACTATCTCCTCCCGGGCGAGAGGAGCCGGGTCCCCGGAAAGTGGCCGCCGGGACGCAGCGACCGGCTGCTCCCTCCTACCGCTCGGAGGCGGCTGAGGTTGTGGCTGAGCTCTCGGCTGTCGCCTCCCAGGGCTCCCCACCCCACCCCGAGCCCCGCCGCCCTCTCAGAGCGTCCGACTCTCCCCTAATAAGGAAAGTGGGTGTGACGCCCGGGAGCCCCAGGGCGCTCCTGGCACGCTGGCTGGCACGCGCCTGTGGGGCCGGAGCTCCAGGGTTGGGGCGCGGGGGCGGGAGTGTTGGCGGATGGCGAGGGGCTCCTCCGCCAATCGCTGGGCCCCGCTGCGGCCTCCTGACGTGGCGCGCCGAAAGATGCTGCAACCATGGACAGCGCCCAGAAGTGTGAGCCAAGTGCAAGGGGCTGCTGCAGAGGGAGGCTCTGCCGCAGGCACCGCCGCTGTCAGCCAGGGGAGGTCGAAAGAGGGAAGAGAGGCCCCCAGAGAGCTCCCCTCCTCGGCCAGGGCCTTCCTGGTTGGCTGGCAAGTTACAGAGAGCTCCTATGATCACTTAATGAGCCGGCTCTGCTGGCCTGGCCAGGGGACACACTCAGCTAGATTGTGGGGTGGAGGGGGTTACTGCTCAGCTAAAAGCAGTACGACCTTGATGGAAAATAATAGGGAGAGCAGGCTAGGAGGTTGTGGTAGGTTGCATCTTTCCTCCTTGCTCTCAAAACATACCTGCCCAGCAACAGACCTCTGCAGTTCACCCTAATTGGGTACCCTTATGTTGGCCCTGGGGCTATGGATACATAGTCCTTCTGCAGTCGCAATCCCCATCCACTCTGACATGTGTGTTCAGCAACAATGAGGGCGACAGAACCTCCTTCCTGCATAAGCATCTGTGTTTGTACAAGATCTTCAGATCATTTCTCTGTACATTAAAGTTTAAGAAGTACTGTAATAAACACTTAAACTCATAGCCATGAACCTTATTTTAAGCCACAGAATATTGCTATGTGGACTCTCTAGCCTGCCTTATCATGGGCCCACATATATCTGGGCTTTGGCATACCTGCCTGTAATGTCCTTCCTGCCCTCCCACCAGCCCCACTGCCTGGCTAACTCGTGCTTCAGCTGTCAGCTTAGAGGAGTGACCTCGACATAGACTACAATTCAAAATCACATTAATAGGGCTTAAGAAAAAAAATACTGCTTCCCAGGCTATATTCCAGACCAATAGAATCAGTTGCTCTAAAGCAGGGAGACTGCATCAGTCTGGTATAAAAATGCTCTAAGTGATTCCCACATGCAGGCCAAGTATGATCATCTGGTACACAAACTTTAGTGTATATCTGAACCACCCAGAGATGTACTAAAACATAGATTTTTGTGCCTCACTCAGAGAATTTCAGGCTTAATAGGTCTGTTTAAAGAGCCTGAGAATTTCCATTCTTAACTATCTCCCAGGATTTGCTGATGCTGCTTAGAAGTTGTCTATCTTCCTCCCAGAGAAGGCAATGGCACTCCACTCCAGTACTCCTGCCTGGAAAATCCCATGATGGAGGAGCCTGGTAGGCTGCAGTCCATGGGGTCGCTGAGGGTCAGACACAACTGAGCGACCTCACTTTCACTTTCACTTTCATGCACTGGAGAAGGAAACGGCAACCCACTCCAGTGTTCTTGCCTGGAGAATCCCAGGGACGGGGGAGCCTGGTGGGCTGCCGTCTATGGGGTTGCACAGAGTCGGACACGACTGAAGTGACGCAGCAGCAGCAGCATCTTCCTCTAGGAAGCCTCCTCTGATCTACTTCTCCCTTTCCACCCCCATACTGAGTCAGTTGCCCCTTTCATGTTCTCTCACAGCAACCTATGTCTACTGTACTAGAAATTGCATGATTATTTGTCTGTTCTCCACCAGGCTGTGAGTTCTATGAGAACAAGGACATTGCCTATCTTCATTCACTGATGTATCCCTAACCTAGTTCATTTCATACATAAATTTCAATAAATATATCTTAATGAATAAATGTACATATGAAAGGTTTCTCTCTTTCTCTCTCTCTTCTTGTGTGTGTATGTAATTATCCCACTTTTTTTTTTATTCAGGAGGACCCAATAAAAAGAAATCAGTTGAGTCTACAGATCTGATTAAGACAGAGTGATGGGAATGTTAAGCTCTGATTTACATTCAGGCGATGAGCTGTATGGAAGCTGCAGATTCTATCAGCTTTCTTTGCTGACTTGAGTAATTTAAAACCATCCAGGTAAAGCAAGTGTCTTGCCAGCCTTTAAATCTGTGAAGTTAATCACAATTCAAGTAACATTATTGAGAAAAATTCCTGAGAATGCTTTGCCTCTGACTCCATTGGGGAATTTAGTGACAATCACTCAGTTCCTCTGAATTTTTATTTTAACCACTTTGGGTAGGTATTATATAGCCTTGAGTTTTCTTGACTTTTTCTTCTTATGGACTCAAATGTATAACACCTATCTCCCTGAGTTTTTCTCCACCAACAATGTTTCTGCAAAAAAGTTTATCAAGATTTACATCCTCCAGGAAGCCTTCTTGAACTGACCGCTTATATTAGTTTCCTGAGGCCGATGAAACAAATTACCACAAATTCAGTGGCTTAAAACAACCCTAGTGGCTCAGATAGTAAAAAATCTGTCTGTAATGCAGGAGACCTGGGTTTGATCTCTGGGTTAGGAAGATCCCCTGGAGGTATCTTCATCCCCTGGTATGGCAACTCCTGGAGGTATCTTCATCCCCTGGTATGGCAACTCCTGGAGGTATCTGCCATCCCCTGGTATGGCAACCCACTCCAATATTCTTGCCTGGAGAATTCCCATGGACAGAGGAGCCTGGCAGGCTACAGTCCATGGGGTCACAAAGAGTCGGTCATGACTGAGCACAAAGCACAAAGCTACATGAATTTGTTATCTTACAGTTCTGTGGGTCATTAGTTTGACACAGGTCTCATCAGGTCAAATTCAAGAATTCAAGGTGTCAACAGAGTTCCTTTCTGGAGTCTCTAGAATATCCTCTATTTTTTCTCCTTCTCCAGCTTCTNGGTCATGACTGAGCACAAAGCACAAAGCTACATGAATTTGTTATCTTACAGTTCTGTGGGTCATTAGTTTGACACAGGTCTCATCAGGTCAAATTCAAGAATTCAAGGTGTCAACAGAGTTCCTTTCTGGAGTCTCTAGAATATCCTCTATTTTTTCTCCTTCTCCAGCTTCTAGCAGCAGCTCACATTCATTGATTCATGGTTGCCTTTCTCTATGTGCAAAGACAATAAGGTTGCATCTCCCTGGTTATCTTTCCATAGCACACATGCCTCTGTCTCTCTCCTTTTATCTCTCTCCACCATTTTTTAAAGAACTCTTATTACATTGGATCTACCTAGATAATCCAGGATAATTTCCCCATGTTAAGGTCAGTTGATTAGCTACCTTAATCCCCCTTTGCCATGTGAAAACATTAACAGGTTCTGAGGATTAGTATATAGTCATCTTTTGTTGTGGGTCACTAAATCATGTCTGACTCTTGTGTGGACCCATGGACTGTAGGCTGCCAGGCCCCTCCATCCATAAGATTCTCCAGGCAAGAATACTGGACTGCATTTCCATGCCCTCTCCAGGAGATCTTCCTGACCCAGGGATTGAACCTGTGTCTCCTGTGTTGCCAGGCAGATTCTTTGCCACTGAGCCACCAGGGAAGCTCCATGGTCATCTTTGGGGAGCCATTATTCTACATACTGTACAACCCATTCCCCAAATTATTTGGGAGTTATTAGTCTTTGATCCTCAGTTTCTTATCATTTCATAGCATCTAGAAATCTAGTGCCTTTAACTCTAAATTAGAAATCATTGACCCTGGCTACACAATGGTACCATCTGAGGGATTTTGAAAAAATATTGATGTTCCAGCCCATCTCTAGAAATCTTGATCTGAGTGGTCTTGAGAGGAATCCAGGCACATCAGGTAATTCTCTGTATATTCAAAGTTTGGGACCACTGAAAGTGAAAGTTGCTCAGTTGTGTCTGACTCTTTGCAATCCCATGGACTGTACAGTCCATGGAATTTTCCAGGCCAGAATAATGGAGTGGATAGCCTTTCCCTTCTCCAGGGGATCTTCCCAATCCAGGGATCAAACCCAGGTCTCCCATATTGCAGGTAGATTCTTTACTAGCTGAGCCACGGTGGAAGCCCAAGAACACTTCAGTGGGGACCACTGCTGTTAGATAAATTTGCATTCCCCTAGTCACCCAAGGCACTATAGCAGAAAGTGAAGAAGAAATAAAAAGTGAAGAGAATTAAAAAGCCTCTTGATGCAAGTGAAAGAGGAGAGTGAAAAAGTTGGCTTAAAGCTCAACATTCAGAAAACGAAGATCATGGCATCCAGTCCCATCACTTCTTGGGAAATAGATGGGGAAACAGTGGAAACAGTGTCAGACTTTATTTTGGGGGGCTCCAAAATCACTGCNTGAACTGAACTGAACTGAGTCACCCAAGTACAAAATCGGGTGTTCAGTTTGATTTACAACTTTCTCCTACCCCTTGTGGCCAATTAACTTCCAAGTCCAGTGTCTTTAACCTTTGAAAAAGCCTCCTCCAACTTTCTTTCTATTCCAAATGCCATTATTGTAACTCAAGTATCAGATCTGAGCCTAAAGGCCACTTCCCCTTCTCTTTAGAGGCCTCTGCACTTGTCTGTAGAACACTCCCATTTCCTCTACTCTTCTCACTCTCAGGTTTCTTGATTCCTGCTCAGGTTTCTGAGCACTCTTCATTTTGAAATTATTTGAGTAGATTAGTAGAATGGTTGTTATGGATTGCATGCCTTTCACATATTGAAGCTTTAACCCCCAAAGGGAAGGCATTAAGAGGTGGGGCCCTGGGGAGTTAACCAGGTTTAGATGAGGTCATGAGAGTAGAGCCTTCTTGACAGGATTAGAGCCTTATTAAAAAGAGGAAGTGACCAGAGTGCTCACTCTCTCCTCTCCTCTCTCTCCACATTGTGAGAATATAGTAAGAAGTGACCACCTGCAAGCCAAGAGGGCTCCCACTAGGAACCAAATGGAACAGCATCTTGATATTGGAGTCCCCAGCCTCCAGAACTGTGAAAAATAACCATCTGATGTTTAAGTTGCCCAGTTGATGATATTTTGTATAGAAGCACAAGCAGACTAATACAGCTGTAGTGCTGGGAAAACGAAGGCTTTAGGATCATCTAATGCCATACCCTTATTTTACTGAGTAGGTAGCCAAGTCTTAGAGTAGTTCAATATTCTCTTGGGCTAACAGAGCTACATAGAAGCAGAGCCAGGATTGAAGCTCAGTTCTCCATTGTTCATTCCTTCAGCATTTATGGATCATTAACTATGCTCAGGTAGATATGATGCCCAAACTGAAATGTATGAGGCAAGATCCCTGCCCTCAAAGAGCTTACAATCTAGTCACTGTAATACAAAGAGATGCAGTGATTGAGAAAAGCATAGGGTATTTTACTAGTTGAGATGCTATATGGCCTAGTGACTACAGTCTGGACTCTCATCCTTGCTGTGGTAGACTGAACATGCAAATTCTTTGACATTCCTCCCAATAAGAAGCTGGGTCTCTGTTCCCTTTCTCTTGAGTCTTGGACAGCTCCATGACTTTCTCAGCAAGAAAATACAGCAGAAGTATCATCATGACAGTTTCTATGATGTGGCTTTAAGAGACTGACAGCTTCCATTTTCTGTCTTAAGGAGTACACACTCTTCGAACCTAGCCACATAGCAGCCACATGGAGAAGAACTAAGGACCCTGACTAACAGCACAGTTATGTGGTCAGCCATCCTGGAAATAAGATTTTCTAGCCCCAGTCAAATCACCCAACCAATGCCACGTGCAACAAAGTTAAGCTCTCTCTGTTAAGCCCTGCCCAAATTCTTGACACAAATAGAACAATTGTTATGATCAGCCATCAAGTTCCTGGGCAATGTGTCATACAGCAATAGATAACCAGAACATCTGACCGGTAACATCATACATAACTTTGGGCAAGTTATCTTTTTAAGCTTCAGTGTCTTCATCCATAAAATAGATTTAAAAAGTAAAATTATTATGAAAGTTAAACACAATAATACAGGCAAAGTGCCCTATTCCTAGCCTGTAGAGGCCACTTGTCTTTACAAATTCTAACAAAAAAAAAGTAAAACTTAATCCACTAGCTTGAAGCAGAGACAAGACCTCAATGAAGAGAACTCAAAAGAGGGATCAACTATGGATAAATCAGCAGTCAGTAAAAAATGTGAATTATATTATATAAGCATAATGTATTTGTTATGTATACTTATTATATATTTTATAATATAATTTGTATCATAATTCATGTATATCCTACATCAAGCACCACCTTCTAAAGGTTACACTTTTTTGGAAACCTAGTCTTCATGCAGTGAGCTGTCTGTTTCAGAGACAGACACTGCAGATGCTCCAGGTACAGTGATGCTTCTCTGCAGTAACACATTCACCTGCATTGCTCACTGATGCAATGGGAGGTCCTTACAGCAGTCTGTACGTTTTAATATTCCCAAATTACCACTCCCCACCCCACAGAGCTCTGGGTCTTCCCTTGACAGGCTCTCACCACAGTTTTGCATCCACCTCAAGGGGCTCTGATTGCATTCAGTGCCACAGTGAGAGCATCTGAAGTCCTCCATGTCAGAGCCAGTTCTGCGTGCTGGAAGTGTGCTTTTGATCAAAGTCATTGACCCCTCTGATCATCTGTGCAATGGGGAAAATAATGCCTGCCCTTATTACTTTACAGGACTGTTGTACAATGTCAAATGCTAACATCCCTACTTATATTGGAAAATGCTAACGATGGAAGGGAGAATAATAAGGCAATCTTTTTGTTTGCTTAAAAAAAAAAAAGATGGTACTGATGAACCTGTTAGCAGGGCAGCAATGGAGTGGAAAGTGAAGTGTGAGTGTTAGTCACTCAGTCGCGCCCAACTCTTCTGTGATCCATGGACTATATAGCCCACCAGGCTTCTCTGTCCATGGTTTTCCCAGGCAAGAATACTGGAGTGGGTAGCCATTCCCTTCTCCAGGTGATCTTCCAAGCCCAGGAATCAAACCCAGGTCTCCTGCATTGCAGGCAGATTCTTAACCATCTGAGCCACCAGGGAAGCCCAACATGGAAACATATACACTACCATATGTAAAACAGATAGCCAGTGGGAATTTGCTGTATGACTCAGGGAGCTCTCTGTGACAGTCTAGACGGGTGGGAGGTGAGAGGGAGGGGGCAACATGTATGTACACCTATGGCTGATTCATGTGGATGTATAGCAGAAACCAACACAATATTGAAAAATAATTATCATTTAATTAAAAATAAGTAAATTAAAAACAAACAAACAAACAAAAAACTACATTGCAAACGCCATCCTTTAAAGATGGGATGTGGCTGGAATGGCAGCTGCTGACTCACTATTTGGGCACATTTCCAGGACAGCTTCCCTACTGACCAACCACACTTCCGATAAGTGTGGTCTCAGAGCGGATGTGTTATGCTTGCTGTTTTTAAATTATTCCACGTTACAAAAGATGCTCAGGAAACTGTGCCTCTCATTTTTACAAGACTTAAAAGCTTTTTGAGCCTGTTTCAAGGACCAGGGGCTGAACAAGGACCAATGTGCATTAACTGGTTAATTAATGTGTTAATTAGTACCTTTCCTTTAGCTTTTAAACTACTGTAAAATGCCTGCTTTGTGCTTTCTAGGCGGTCAAATATTACCCATTTGGGCAAATAATATCAAAGGAACTGACTTTTTTCTTTCTATTTTAGCAAAGATATCCAAAAATGTAAAGGTAGGCTTTGCAAGACTTTTTAAAAAGGAATCCATCTATTCATAATCCACTCTAAGCTTCTGTGAAGGAAGAAGAGCAGTTACTGGAAAGGTCAGCAGCTGGAGTGGTGAGTGGCAGGATCCAGGTCTCTTGGGAGAACGTCCTGAGAGTCAAATGTCCGGACTTCGAATAGGGCACATACAGCTTGCGTCATTTCTGGGAACCGCAGACATCTTGTAGAACAATGAATTTAATTTAAAAGGACAGCAGAGGAGAGGGAAAGTACTCTGGCTCTGTGAGTCATCAGGATAGTGAGGCAGTGGCCGAGCTTTGGGATCTGTAGGCTGCTGCAAGATGTGGGGTGACGGTCCTCCAGTCACCACTTCTTCCAACCTACACTATTCAGGGCAGGGGGTTCAAGTTTTACTCACTCTTCTCCTGCACACAGATATCTTAGTTCCCTTCAAAAGAATCCTTTATGTTTCAGAAGTTACAGTATAAATTTTAACTTATGCATGATGGATCGTGCCTTTCCACTGGGAAAGCATTCGGCAAGGGGAATGAATAATAACCGTTTCCAACTCTTGCGCATCTACCCACATGATCTCTCATCCTTGCAACATCCTACAAGGTCCAGATAAACAGAGACTACAACTGACTCTATTTTAGAGATAGCAAAACTGAGGCCCACGTTGTTTATCAACATGTCCAACAAAATCCTGACACTGAATTAAAATTTCCAAACCTTACTGTACACCATAGAGAATAAAAAAACAGACTTTAAAAATTCCAAACACTTTTTATTAAAAGGCCAATGTTTACAAGCACGAAATATCACTTTAATCTTATACTAATATTACTAGCATTTTACTTTTCATTAAACAAATGTATCCCAATGTTCATTGCAGCACTGTTTACAATAACCAAGACATGGAAGCAACCTAAATGTCTATTGACAGATGAATGGATATAGATGTAATATTCCACTGATGTATACACATATCATGGAATATTACTCAGCCATTCAGTTCAGTTCAGTTCACTCAGTCGTGTCCGACTCTTTGCGACTCCATGAATCGCAGCACTACAGGCCTCCCTGTCCATCACCAACTCCCAGAGTTCACTCAGACTCACGCCCATTGAGTCAGTGATGCAGAAGAAGGAAATAATGACATTTGCAGCAACACGGATGGACGTGGAGATTATCATACNATGAATCGCAGCACTACAGGCCTCCCTGTCCATCACCAACTCCCAGAGTTCACTCAGACTCACGCCCATTGAGTCAGTGATGCAGAAGAAGGAAATAATGACATTTGCAGCAACACGGATGGACGTGGAGATTATCATACTAAGTGAAATAAGTCAGAGAAAGATGAATATCATATGATATTGCTTATATGTACAACCTTAAAAATGATACAAATGAACTTACCTATAAAATATTAACAGATTCATAGGCTCACAGAGTGAACTTATGGTTATGGGAGGAGGGACGTGGGCAGGTGGGGAGACTAGGGGGAGGGATAAAGTATAAAGTAGGAACTATTTTACTCATTCTAAAGATGTGCCAACTGTGGTACAAAGATGTACTTTGGTTAAAGTCATCCAATTCAGACACGGCCAGATCAGGACTCCAATTCAAATAACAACGTCCAGAAATGTACACCTGAAAATACTAACACGGAGCCTGGACAAGAAATAAGTTCATCTGCTATTATTTCAATTGCCCTTCCACTACACTTAAGAGTGAGATTAGTCACACTTTCACCCATCCAATACACTTGACCACACAGCTCTCACACCTGCTCTTCGCAGATACACTAGCAAACTCACCAGAAGGAAAGAAGTAAATGTTGCAAAAGCTTGGGAATCATAAATTATTAAAAATTCCTACCATAGATGACTCAGCTAAACAGTCATTTCTTTTTCACCCAGCCCCCTTCAGTTAAATGGTACTGATGGTCAAAGGCTTGAGGTTTAGTCCTTTGAATAGTGATTTTAGCATCTCCAGGTCTTTGTTTCTTAAGAAAATTGAAAGATTTGAGTGGATGTCGCCAATCTGAAAATTCTAGTTATAAAACTAAATCAAAGGATCATTATAGATCCGTTAGGAACATGAAAAAACATGAGGAAAACCTAAGTGTTACTCTCAATAAAAAGTCTTTGAATATTTTTGTAGCTTCACTTGTTTGTATAAAACTCAGATGAATTATGTTAATATTGCATTAAAAGGTTTACCTGCAAAAATAATAATAATAATAATGTGTTTTAAAGAGTATCAAATTTATAGCTCAGTAATGAAGAAATGTAAACCAAAAGGTTTGGAAAAAGAAAAATTAAGTATCAGGATTGATTAAAGTTATCTGGTTTCTTACACTTCAAAGGTAGATATCAGCAGAATTATCTATTCATGACACAAAGCCTGAAAAAGACTCAAATTTCAGGTTAAAGGATGCTGCTAAATTGTTGTTTAACAAAGACTATTGATTGTTCTTCTCATACAGTGGTGATATTTCACTCAGAAAAAAGAAATTCAGTGTTCAGTGTGTTTCTAGAAATAATGTATAGAAAGTAGAAAAATAAAAATTGGTATTTTAAGAAGTCCTACAAACTGTCAGTTTAAATGAGGGCAAAAAGTTATTCACTCTAGATTTCTGCATCACAAGACTACTGGAGTTCCAAAAGGAAAGAAGAAGAAAATTCAATCCCATTAACATGGAGCCCTAGTGCCCAGCTGCAGCAGCAACTTCTTGGCTATGTTTTCTTCAGCCTGAGCACTGCAGCAAAGGACTTGCTTCCCAACAGACACTCTCAAGGTCTCCTTCACCCATTCCCTAGGTTACACCATGGGCAATTAAGTACCCTTGGGAATTGCTGCCATCTAAGTGCTCTGTCTCCTCTCAAGGATTCAGGGGAATATTCCACTATACTTAGCTCAGAAATTGTAGTCAGGAACAGACACTACCTTTTCTAGATTCTAGATTCCTTCTCCCATGCTCCCAACCCCCAAAACATTTTATTTTCTGTGAATGAAAGGGAAAAAAGCTCTAAAATATTTTTTAGAATGTGGAGTCAGCAGCTGGGGCAAGCCTGCTCTATTAAATTAGTCTGAAACAGTAGTAAGAACTTAATTTTGTCATTTGCTTATTTTAACAATAAAATGATATAGATCCATTTTCCTTCAATAGTGTAGTTGAAAAAAATTTGTGTACAAACCACAAAAGGGAAGTCGTTGTTTTCCGGGAAATGTCACGGAAATCACTAAAACCAGTCCCAATTGATAGCTTTAGGGGATGGCAAATGTTTTATGCTAAATGCTATGTCATCCTCCAAATGCCAACTTGAAGGTAATTAGTCCCCACATCACCTGCCTCCTGTGGGGCTATAAGGTGCCAGAGGGCTGGGCTTTGGTCTTATTCCTCTCTGTATCTGCCACTGCATTCAACATAGTGCCCGTTTATATAGGTCCTTAAATAATTATAGTAATAATTATTGATCAGTTTCTCTATAACTGAAGCCTTTAGGAAGAGAGGATCATTAACCAGGTAGAAATAGGGAAAAATGGAAGTACTTTTGAAATATTTTCTTAGGTTCTGTAAAGGGATTGAAATGGTAGTTTTCAATTGTACTCTAAGACAATATCTTCCAGAACTCTGACTCAGATTAGCATAGATCTGAAAACATGATGGATGGAGAAACACAGAATCACTAAAAACAGAATTACTACTGGGCCACTGAAGTAAAGCAAGCAGAAGACACAAAGATATTTTTAAATAATCTCGAATATACATCTGTTAATTGCCCTTTCAATTCCTCAAATATTTGCGTATGCAAATATGCCCATTCAACACTGAATAATTAAAACTGAGGCAGATAGTTGAACTCTGCACACAGCAGAAGCAGCCTAGAGAAAGAAAACTGACTGGGGGAGGAGCAGGTTGGATAAAACCTGGATTTCTTCCCTTTGTGATAGGGAAGCCTAGTGAAGACCCAGAGCCCCTGCAGCTCTGGAAAGGGACACTCCCAAATAAGGACAAGACTCTGATAAGGAGAGAAAAAGAACCAAGGATTTGTTTGGTTTTCACACAGAAGTCCATGGTAAATCTCTGTATATAGAGACAGTGTTTATCAAGCCCCTATTATGTTCCAGGCACTATTTTAGGCACTGGAGATATATATAGGCATGTGATCTCTCACAGACTTCAGTTGTAGGAAGACAGACAATAAGTGATTATATAATCAATTCAAAATATCAGAGGGTAGTGGATGGCATGAAGGAAATGTAGAATGATATGATAATGATTGGGGGAGGGCCAAGTCAACTCAGGATTAAGTGGCCAACGGGTTTCTACAGAGACCTGAATGATAAGAAGCTGCCATGTAAAGATGGAGGGAAGAGGGAACCTGAGGGGAAATGTGTTAGCAGATGTCAGGCCAGCATGGCTCCAACACCAGCATCAACAGAGAAGCAAGAGGTGACTTACAGAGGCGAGACGATTTCATTAGGGCACTGGAGGTCATTGTAGGAGGCTAGAGTTTGATTCCAGATAAAATAGCAGGTGGATAAGCATCAGAGGAGTAACATGGCCTCACGGCCACTCCAACTGTATGTAGATTGCAATCCTGTTATATAGGGAGGAAGAGTTACAGACCTCTTAGAGATCAAGCCTGTCATCTACACAGAAGATGGTGATGGCTTATATCAAGAGATGTACCAATGGGGAAGGAGAAAAGGAGATCATAACAACAATAATAACAATAGCAGTAATAATATATTTTGAAGGTGAAGCCAAAATGAAAGTAGAGTAAATCCAAAACCTATTAATTGACTAAATACTTTTAACGCTTTACTATGACATTAGTACTGCTCTAATACATTGTACTAATAGAGCATTTTCCAATCTTGTGAAATTTACCAACAGTGAGAGTAATTACAACTAATTTCACAAAAAAAGAATCTACAGAAAGAGATGAAAAAGACCAAATAAAAATGACTTAATATAGCAGACATTGGAAATATCTTGATAGGCTAGTATTTGAACATTTTTCCTTTATTTTGGGAATTTGTTCAAAAACAAATTATTGGTGGGAAGTAGACCCTTGGCCTGTAGTTGCCATTGCAAAACAATTCTAGTGGTGGCATGGATTTATCAGTTAATTAATATAAGAGCTTTCATTCATGGGATCTGATTTCAGACTGACCAGGCAGCCTTTGACTATGATTTGTCTCTTCACAGAAGTCTGTCTATAGAGTAAAGAGAAAGAAGACGGCATATTCTTGATTGCCAAATACCAGCTAACATTGTGATTTATTCTTTAGTCACTAAGTCGTATCCAACTCTTTGTGACCCCATGGACTACAGCACCCAGCTTCCCTGTCCTTCAATATCTCATGGAGTTTGCTCAAATTCATGTCCATTGAGTTGATGATACCATCCAACCATCTCGTCCTCTGTCACCCCCTTCTCCTTCTGCCCTTAATCTTTCCCAGCATCAGGGTCTTTTCCAATGAGTCGACTCTTCACATCAGGTGGCCAAAGTATTGGAGCTTTGGCTTTAGCATCAGTCCTTACAAAAAACAGTCAGAGTTGATTTCTTTTAGGATTGAATGGCTTAATTTCCTTGTTGTCCAAGGGATTTTCAAGAGTCTTTTTCAGGACCACAATTCAAAAGCATCAATTCTTCATCGCTCAGTCTTCTTTATGGTCCAACTCTCAGATCCATACATGACTACTGGAAAAGACATATCTTTGACTAAGCTGACCTTTATCAGCAAAGTGGTCTCTGCTTTTTAAGATGCTGTCTAGGTTTATCATAGCCTTTCTTCCAAGGAGGAAGCATCTTTTAATATCATGGCTGCAGTAACTGTCCACAGTGATTTGGGAAGCCAAGAAAATAAAATCTGCCACTGTTTCCATTTTTTCCCCATCTATTTCCCATGAAGTGATGGGACCAGATGCCATGATCTTCGTTTTTTGAATGTTGAGTTTTAAGCCAGCTTTTTCACTCTCTTCTTTCACCCTCATAAAGACACTCTTTAGTTCCTCTTCGCTTTCTGCCATTAGAGTGGTACCGTCTGCACATGAAGTTGTTGATTTTTCTCCCAGCAATCTTGATTCCAACTTATTCATCCAGCCCAGCATTTCACATCATGCACTCTGCATATCAGTTCAGTCACTCAGTTGTGTCTGATTCTTTGCGATCCCATGAACCACAGCACACCAGGCCTCCCTGTCCCTCACCAACTCCCGGAGTCCACCCAAACCCATGTCCATCAAGTCGGTGATGCCATTCAATCATCTCATCCTCTGTCATCCCCTTCACTTCCTGCCCTCAATCTTCCCCAGCATCAGGGTCTTTTCAAATGAGTCAGCTCTTCTCATCAGGTGGCCAAAGTATTGGAGTTTCAGCCTCAACATCAGTCCTTCCAGGACTGATCGCCTTTAGGATGGATTGGTTGGATCTCCTTGCAGTTAATGAAATATACAGCCTTGACATACTCCTTTCCTGATTTTGAACCAGTCCATTGTTCCATGTCCAGTTATAACTGTTGCTTCTTGACCTGCATACAGACTTCTCAAGAGACAGGTAAGGTGGTCTGGTAATCCCATCTCTTTAAGAACTTTCCTAGTTTGTTGTGATCCACACAGTCAAAGGCTTTAGTGTAGTCAATGAAGCAGAAGTAGATGTTTTTGTGGAATTCCCTTGCTTTTTCTATGATCCAACGGATGTTGTCAATTTAAAGCTCTGGCTCCTCTGCCTTTTCTAAATCCAGCTTATACATCTTGAAGTTCTCAGTTCATGTACAAAGCCTAGCTTGAAGGGTTTTGAGCATTACCTTACTAGCATGTGAAATGAGCACAATTGTACAGAAGTTTGAACATTCTTTGGCATTGCCTTTCTTTGGGATTAGAATGGACACTGACCTTTTCCAGCCCTGTGGCCATTGCTGAGTTTCTAACTTTGCTGGCATATTGAGTGCAGCACTTTACCAGCATCATCTTTTAGGATTTGAAATAGTATTGTGATAGGAAATCTAAAATTAAATTATTTCACTTCATCTTCAAATAACTTTTACTGAGTTGGTAAATCTTTACTTTAAAAATTAAGAGAGAAAAAAAAAAAGGAGGATCAGAATCAGGTTGAGTTGTCCAAGGTCACATAGCTAGAAAGTAGCAAAATTAGACTACTGGGTTCAAATCCCACTGAATCCAAAATTTTCTGTGTAGGTTTGCTTTGTGTTTTTTTGGGTCTAACTGGGGAGAAAAATGTGGTCAAGAAAACTGAAAAAAAAGCTAAAACCACCTCATAGATATACCTTTAGAAGGACAGGAAGTTGAGATCTGGAAAGCTAGATAAAAGGAATAGAGAGAAGCCAGAGTAGACAATTTGGGGAGAATCTGCAAAATTTAAGTGAATGAAAAGTGGGAATTTTAGCTAAGTGCCATCTGTGATGTGTGAAATACTCAAAAAAGGGTGTGAGAGAAGGAATTTTAAGAAAGTATATTATGTGCATAGACACTTCTACTGTGGAACATCTTCAGTAAAGATTTCAACTGTTTTCTGTTTGGGGGGATACCTGACTGGTGTTCCCTTTCTGAGACACCATTAAATAAACATGAGGCAATTAAGCTTTTTGTAGGTCTTATAACTCTCTTATGGAATTCTGTTTCACACAGAAAAGAGTAATCAAACCTGGACTCAAACACAGACCTGTCTGACCCCCCAAGTCCATGTCTCTTCCAACCATACAATAGTGACTTCTAAACAAGCAAATAAAATATCCCCAGGGTTTTCTCTGGCTCACACAGTTGTGAAAGTTTCCATTATTACATCTCCACCAGCTTACTCGTGTGGTTTTAGGTAGAGTCACATGAAACACCTGTATAATTCTCACAAATTTTATTCTGTAAGCTTGGCAAAGGAAAAAATAAAACAACTGAAATAATGTTAGAGGAAGAAAGCTCATTCCCTATTGTGATTGCTTGTTATGTCTGAACCAGTTATTCAGACACAGAGAGAACCATGTAAGTGTACTTCCTAGATGTCTTAAGGAATTTTTAGGGTAATTTTAACTGTATTTGACTGTAATGTTAGAGACTGATTTGACATTTGCAACTCCACAGAACCCTGAACCCAGTCAACAGAACCCAGTCAACAGACAGAGACAGAAGATGCCAATGGTACACTTGGGAAGGAGATAGGCTACCATGTCCTGGAACATAGTAAGTGTTCATTAAAGGTTTGTTAAATGGATGAATGATAAACAAATTTATAAATAGACAAATAAAGAGCCAAAAAATAACACACCCATAATGGTTCAGTCCTAGTCACATCTCCAGGTTCTCAGTTGGTACCAGCAGCATGAGAGTCAGTGATTTTTCAGCCGAGGAACTCAGTTGGCAGGGAGAGACCAAAGGCAAGGTTTTCCTCATACTTTATTAGCTTCCTTTTCAGAATGTGCATCCGGTAAAATGGAAACTACTCCTCCTTTCCCTATCCCCAACATTATCCCCAATTTCAACCTAATATCTTAATGCCACCGTTTAAACTTTTAACCATCTTTTCCAGTCAAAATTTATTATCCTAGGTTCTTTTTTTTTGTCATGGTTTCCTCTGGTAAAGTGGGATAAATGGTGCCCCTTCCCTTCAAAATGTATGTTCATGTCCTAATCCCTGGAACCCATGAAGCAGATTTTATTTGAGAATAGGGTTTCTGCAGATGTAATTACCTTAGGGATTTTGAGATGAGATCATTTTTCCAGGCAAGAGTACTGGAGTGTTGCCATTTCCCTCTCCACGGGATCTTCCCAACCAAGGGATCGAACCCAGGTCTCCCACATTGCAAGCAGACGCTTTACCATCTGAGCCACCAGGGAAGCTCCTGGATTTAAGGGTGGGCCCTAAATCTAATACCAGGTGTCCTTGTAAGAGAAAGGCAGAGGGCGATTTGAGACCCAGAGACAGAAAGAAGGCAATGTGAAGACAGAGACAGAAGTGATGCATCGCCACGTCAAGAAACACCAAGAATTTCCAGCACCCACCAGAAGCTAGGAGAAAGGCATGGACGGATTCTCCCTTAGAACCTTCAGAAGGAAGCCACCCTGCCTACATCTTGGTTTTGAACTTCTAGCCTCCAGAAGCATGACAGACTACATTTCTGTAGTTTTAAGCCACCAAGTTTATGGTAGTTCTTTACACTAACCCTGGAAAACTGACACCCTTGGCAACTGCGTTGTCCATATCAGGCAAGTGTTAGTGATCAATTTATATTGCAACATTCTTACCAAGCGAATGGTAGAGATAGAAACCTAGAAATACCATCTCAAATGACAAATATTTCAAAAGTGCTGGTGGAAGAAATATTTGGCAGTGTGTGATGATTTCAGTTGCACCATCTGACTTGGATTGGATGGGCTACTGCCTCTGATAAGAGAAAAGAGAGAAGTGCAGAGACAATACCATTTGAAATGCTCCACAGGTGATCACTATGGAGGGCAGCTCGGATCCAGAACATGATCTTACTTCATATTCATATTACTTGGTAAAAGATACATATCTTATAGATGGCTTTAAGATCATTGGAATTTCCCCACTGACTCTGAAGCAGTATTGATGCCTGTGTGTGAGTTATAGGCCTTACAATCACAAGGCACGAGCGTTCCCCAATGGTGTGAGTTTACAAACAGCCTCCTGCGTGACTGCTGCACTCTTCCAGTGAGAACCAAATTACAGCATATATAAAATACAATCTTAGCACCATAGAGCACTCTGTGGAAGCTAGATCAAATGCCTTTTCAAGGGAGTTTAGTTTCTATTGGTGAGGCTACTTTGATTCCCTGACATTTGTTATGCAGATTAATTGGTTTCATAGAATCATTAAACTTCAGGGCTCACAAATTGAATCTAATCCTCCAACACTCCCATTCTGATAAGAAAACTGAGGCTTATCTACGAGCATACGGTCAGCTGGAGGTTAAGTCATTACCCCATGCATGTATTGAGGGGGATATTATTCTGCTTACATATGGGAATTTCTTGAGTAGCTCCTTTTAGGTACTTGTCAGAAACATGTGGGCTTCCCTGGTAGCTCAGGTGGTAAAGAATCCGCCTGCAATGCAGGAGACCTGAGTTCGATCCCTGGGTTAGGAAGATCCCCTGGAGGAGGGCATGACAACCCACTCCAGTATTTTTGCCTGGAGAATTCCCGTAGACAGAAGAGCCTGGCAGGCTACAGTCCATGCGGTCACAAAGAGTCGGACACCACTGAGCAACTAAGCCCAGCACAGCACAGGAAACAAGTACGAGTGGTGAGGAAAAATGAAGCACCAATCTAGTTGGCTAGGTCAGTAAATGAAATCTGTGGAGCAGAAACGTGATAGAGAAAGTCATCAGACTCTGCATGGCCCAATGGCAGAGCAAGGTCTAGAATCCTGGAGACCTTGACTCTCAAATTAGTACTATTTTCTTTATGCTAGGCTGCCTCTCCTTCATTTATAATTTCTCATAGAATTCTAGTAGTGTTTTAGGACTAGATTACCCAGTGACTCAAACTTTTATTCCACTGCAACATAAGTTATATAACCTCATTAGTAGAGTGGCTTGCCATCTACTCAGGTAGGGCAGGAGTCAAGGTCTGGATGAACCTCACCTGTGGGCTTAAATAGAGGGTAGGGGAGGGCCACAGAAAGTTAGATAATGCCCTCCTGGAATTCCAATCACTTTCTCCTCTTTTTCTCTCTATGAGTCACCAAGTTTGATGTTCCTTACAAATCAACAATGTGTGCCAAAACAATTATTTAAAAGGGTTTTAGAAATAACAACTTTCTAAAGTACAGACACTTTTTGGAGTTACACACAATCATGCCAAGTCTCTGCAAAACTTGGTTGCCCTTAAAGGACCATACTGATCTGGTTCAATACAAAATTTACCCAAGTATACCCCAAATTGTTTTCGCTCTCTAAACAACTTATAAAAAGAAAAGCTAGAGATAACAACAGATATCCTGAATTATCAATATTAGAATATACATACTACAGTTAGAATAATTACTGTTTAAGCACTAGTTTGGATTTTGAGGTGATTAATGGATCCTTATAAACTGTGAGGACTGGAGATTTGTATACCCACTTTCCAGCTGTGTGTTAGTAAATGTTTAAAAATCGGTTCTCCAAAAGAAAAAAAAAGGCTCTGATGCGCAGTACTCGCTATTTTCCATGGTGTAAATGCTCCCACTGTGGCTAATTTCAAGATACCAACATGACATCAACAAACAGGAAGTTGGAAAGAAATGCAGAACAATTGACACTCAGGAGTTGCTACATGCTGGCTCCAGCCACCAACCTTTTCTAAAAATGTACATGAAAGATGTTTACAATGCACCTTCTATCTGACTCAGAAAGTCTACTCTTAGGAATGTATTCTCAAAAATAGTAAAAGAAATCTTAAGAGAGGTATATGCGGGAATATATGCCACAAACTTGTTTATAACATCAAAAATTTGAAGAAACTCATTGCTCATAAAGTAACATAATTTCATTAAAAAAACATTTAGAGGTATATATGAGAGACAGGTTCAATCCCTGGGTCTGGAAGACCCCCTGGAGAAGGGCATGGCAACCCACTCCCGTATTCTTGCTTGGAGAATCCCATTGCGGGCAGGCTACTGTCCATAGGGTTGCAGAGAGTTGCACACGGCTGAAGCCACTTAGCGTGTATGCACATGCATATATACATACATAGAACTCTGGAAGACATGAACATTATACTGTGATAAGGAAAAAATTATGTTAGGAATAGAGTAAAAACATGATCCTCCACCTGCCAATGCAAGAGACATGCGTTTGACCCCTGGTCTGGGAAGACTCCCACATGCCACAGAGCAACTACGCTTGTGCACAACTGTTGACCCCGTGCTCCAGAGCCCGTGCTCCACAAGAGGAGAAGCCCGTGTACTGCAGTTAGAGTAGCCGCCACTCTCCTCAGCTAGAGGAAAGCCAGAGTAGCAACAGAGATACAGCACACCCCAAAATAATTTAATCTAATTTTTAAAAATGTTATGAATCTATTTTTTGTTTTTTTCATAAATGAGTATTTGGCAAAACTTGTCATCTACCAGTATCTATTATCTCTTTCCTTCTTAGTTAATACTATCTCTAATGGCCAATTGGGCTAAGGGCCACATAAAGAAAATATTTCCCCACCTCCCTTGGAGCTAACATGACAAAACTGTGACCAATAGGTTGTGTGTGTGTGTGTGTTCGAGGCTGCTTCAGTCATGTCCGACTCTTTGTGACCCTATGGACTGTAGACCGCCAGGCTCTGTCCATGGGACTCTCCAGGCAAGAATACTGGAGNCCACTGAGCAACTAAGCCCAGCACAGCACAGGAAACAAGTACGAGTGGTGAGGAAAAATGAAGCACCAATCTAGTTGGCTAGGTCAGTAAATGAAATCTGTGGAGCAGAAACGTGATAGAGAAAGTCATCAGACTCTGCATGGCCCAATGGCAGAGCAAGGTCTAGAATCCTGGAGACCTTGACTCTCAAATTAGTACTATTTTCTTTATGCTAGGCTGCCTCTCCTTCATTTATAATTTCTCATAGAATTCTAGTAGTGTTTTAGGACTAGATTACCCAGTGACTCAAACTTTTATTCCACTGCAACATAAGTTATATAACCTCATTAGTAGAGTGGCTTGCCATCTACTCAGGTAGGGCAGGAGTCAAGGTCTGGATGAACCTCACCTGTGGGCTTAAATAGAGGGTAGGGGAGGGCCACAGAAAGTTAGATAATGCCCTCCTGGAATTCCAATCACTTTCTCCTCTTTTTCTCTCTATGAGTCACCAAGTTTGATGTTCCTTACAAATCAACAATGTGTGCCAAAACAATTATTTAAAAGGGTTTTAGAAATAACAACTTTCTAAAGTACAGACACTTTTTGGAGTTACACACAATCATGCCAAGTCTCTGCAAAACTTGGTTGCCCTTAAAGGACCATACTGATCTGGTTCAATACAAAATTTACCCAAGTATACCCCAAATTGTTTTCGCTCTCTAAACAACTTATAAAAAGAAAAGCTAGAGATAACAACAGATATCCTGAATTATCAATATTAGAATATACATACTACAGTTAGAATAATTACTGTTTAAGCACTAGTTTGGATTTTGAGGTGATTAATGGATCCTTATAAACTGTGAGGACTGGAGATTTGTATACCCACTTTCCAGCTGTGTGTTAGTAAATGTTTAAAAATCGGTTCTCCAAAAGAAAAAAAAAGGCTCTGATGCGCAGTACTCGCTATTTTCCATGGTGTAAATGCTCCCACTGTGGCTAATTTCAAGATACCAACATGACATCAACAAACAGGAAGTTGGAAAGAAATGCAGAACAATTGACACTCAGGAGTTGCTACATGCTGGCTCCAGCCACCAACCTTTTCTAAAAATGTACATGAAAGATGTTTACAATGCACCTTCTATCTGACTCAGAAAGTCTACTCTTAGGAATGTATTCTCAAAAATAGTAAAAGAAATCTTAAGAGAGGTATATGCGGGAATATATGCCACAAACTTGTTTATAACATCAAAAATTTGAAGAAACTCATTGCTCATAAAGTAACATAATTTCATTAAAAAAACATTTAGAGGTATATATGAGAGACAGGTTCAATCCCTGGGTCTGGAAGACCCCCTGGAGAAGGGCATGGCAACCCACTCCCGTATTCTTGCTTGGAGAATCCCATTGCGGGCAGGCTACTGTCCATAGGGTTGCAGAGAGTTGCACACGGCTGAAGCCACTTAGCGTGTATGCACATGCATATATACATACATAGAACTCTGGAAGACATGAACATTATACTGTGATAAGGAAAAAATTATGTTAGGAATAGAGTAAAAACATGATCCTCCACCTGCCAATGCAAGAGACATGCGTTTGACCCCTGGTCTGGGAAGACTCCCACATGCCACAGAGCAACTACGCTTGTGCACAACTGTTGACCCCGTGCTCCAGAGCCCGTGCTCCACAAGAGGAGAAGCCCGTGTACTGCAGTTAGAGTAGCCGCCACTCTCCTCAGCTAGAGGAAAGCCAGAGTAGCAACAGAGATACAGCACACCCCAAAATAATTTAATCTAATTTTTAAAAATGTTATGAATCTATTTTTTGTTTTTTTCATAAATGAGTATTTGGCAAAACTTGTCATCTACCAGTATCTATTATCTCTTTCCTTCTTAGTTAATACTATCTCTAATGGCCAATTGGGCTAAGGGCCACATAAAGAAAATATTTCCCCACCTCCCTTGGAGCTAACATGACAAAACTGTGACCAATAGGTTGTGTGTGTGTGTGTGTTCGAGGCTGCTTCAGTCATGTCCGACTCTTTGTGACCCTATGGACTGTAGACCGCCAGGCTCTGTCCATGGGACTCTCCAGGCAAGAATACTGGAGTGGGTTGCCATGCCCTCCTCCCGGGGATCTTCCTAAGGGATTGAACGCGCACCTCCTGCTGCTCCTGCATTGTAGGCAGATTCTTAAGTGCTGCTAAAGGGAGTGGTGTGTTTTCTTCACCCCATCCCCTTCCCCATTGCTGCAGGCTGGAATAGATATTATGGTTTGAGATCAGGTATCCTTCATAGACTTAGTTGGAAACCTGCATACAGAATAAGGGAACAAAATCAGAGGATCCTGGGTCCCTGGACAGTTTATCTTCAGAGTTAGTTTATGAGATAAACCTGATTGTGATAGAAAAGGATATACACCTGAGTTGACGGTAGTTCTCTCTAACTATAACTAGAGATAACAGTTCTGTGGTTTTATTGTCTTTTTATTCACCTATATTTTCTAATCTATATGCTCTACCAAAATATATATTTCACTTGGTACAAGTTGAAGGGATAGAGGACTTCCCAGGTGGCTCAGCTGGTAAAGAACTCACCTGCCAATGNCTAAGGGATTGAACGCGCACCTCCTGCTGCTCCTGCATTGTAGGCAGATTCTTAAGTGCTGCTAAAGGGAGTGGTGTGTTTTCTTCACCCCATCCCCTTCCCCATTGCTGCAGGCTGGAATAGATATTATGGTTTGAGATCAGGTATCCTTCATAGACTTAGTTGGAAACCTGCATACAGAATAAGGGAACAAAATCAGAGGATCCTGGGTCCCTGGACAGTTTATCTTCAGAGTTAGTTTATGAGATAAACCTGATTGTGATAGAAAAGGATATACACCTGAGTTGACGGTAGTTCTCTCTAACTATAACTAGAGATAACAGTTCTGTGGTTTTATTGTCTTTTTATTCACCTATATTTTCTAATCTATATGCTCTACCAAAATATATATTTCACTTGGTACAAGTTGAAGGGATAGAGGACTTCCCAGGTGGCTCAGCTGGTAAAGAACTCACCTGCCAATGCAGGAGACGTAGGAGACACAGGTTCAATCCCTGAGTCAGGAAGAGCCCCTGAAGGAGGTCATAGCAACCCACTCCTGTATTCTTGCCTGGAGAACCCATGGACAGAGAGCCTGGCAGGTTCAAGTCCATGGGGTCACAAAGAGTCTGATACGACTGAGGCAACTTAGCATGCAGGCACACCCAAAGGAAGAGAGAGAATTCGTAGTTAAGACTTTTGATAAAAGAATCTCACTGAAGACATAAATACAAAGGGCATGCATTATACAAAGGGCAGAAAAACTGGAGTTTCAAGCGCTTCAGTGCATCAACACCATTCCCCCCTCTCAAAGAGAAGGGGAAGAGTGAATAGTGAAAAGGGCAGTTCTTAGTTAACACCGGTCAAGTTTTTATTCTTACGACAAATGTTTCCCCCAAAGTTCAGATTTAAACAATGCTTTTTTGTTGTTAAGATGTCATCAGGCAAGTAGGACCAGTCTATGTGGAAAACACTGCATTCACCTCTGGAGGAAGGAGATTTCATGGGTAGATGGTGCTTGACAGCCATGAGAAACCCGTAACTGACTACTTAAAGATGATGGAATTAACAGTCCCCTATCAGCAAGTCAAGACCAGGCAGTAAACACATTAACCCCACTGGCACTCACAATACTGTCAAAACTATCGACAGTGAGTACTTAAGGAGAACTTCTAGAGACAAAGGAAGAAGCACACTGTGGCTCCTGTGGCAGCGTCACTGTCAGCCTCTAGATTCTCCAGTTATGAAATTCTGAGGGCACCAGAACCTCCAGAATCCGCAGGATCACTTGAATCACAGGCATTCTTAGAACCAAACGTTTCTGAGAGTAACTGTTAGCTCTGCCACTTACCAGCTGGGCTAATTTTTGTTGTTGTTAATTTAATTAATATGTTTGATTTCATAGAGCAATTTAGGTTTGCACAAAAATTGAACAGAAAACATAGTTCTCATATACTCCCTCCCCAGTTCCAGAGTGTCCCAAATTATTAGCATTTTTGCATTAGTCTGGTATATTTGTTACAGTTGATGAGTCAACAGTGATAAATTATTATTAATGAATTTATCATGTAAATAGACTTCACTCGTGATATAGTACAGTTCTATGGGTTTTTCCACATATATCATGACACGTATCTACCATTATAGTATCATACAGAATAGTTTCACTGCCCTAAAAATGATCTGTGCTCTGCCTATTCATCCACTCCTTCCTCTAACTCCAGGCAACTACTGATCTTTTCATTGTCTCCATAATTTTGTCTTTTCCAAAATATCATATACTTGAAATCATATAGTGTGTAGCCTTTTCAGACTAGCTCCTCTCAATTAGTAATATTTACTTGGAATTCCTCAATGTCTTTTCATAGCTCACTTTCTTTTATAACTAAATGGTTGGTCAGTTCCTGAAATTCTATTAATATCATTTTCTCATCTGTAGTGAGAATAATAGTGCCTACCTTGAAGGGTTGTTGTGAATGTTTGATGAGATAATGTATAATATATAACATTCCTGGAACATAGCAGATACTTAATAAACATCATTTTCCTTCCTCACTAATTTGGATAATTAGGCTGAATAATTCTCTCGCCTTCAGAAGATGGTGACATGCTAATTCCTGTGAATATGTTACCTTATATGGAAAAAGCGATGTTGCAGATATGACTAAATTAAGACTCTTAAAATAGATTATTCTGGATTATCTGGTGGGCCCAATGTACTCACAAGAGTCCTTCTAAGAAGGATACATGCAGGTTAGAGATTGAGAAGGTGATGATGAAAGCAGATAATGGCATGAAAAGGCCATGAGTCAAGATGTAAGGGCAGCCTCTTGCTGTTGTTTAGTTGCAAAATCGCGTCCAAGTCTTTGTGACCCCATTAACTGCAACACACCAGGCTCCACTGTCCACAGGATTTCCCAGGCAAAATTACTGGAGTGGGGTGCAATTTCCTTTTTCAGGGCATCTTCCCAACCCAGGGATCCCAGGGATCAAATCCACGTCTCCTGCATTGGAAGGCAGACTCTTTATCACTGAGCCACCAAGTGGGCAGCCTCTAGAAGCTGAGAATGGCAATGAATGGATGGATTATCCCAGAGCCTCCAGAAGGAACACAGCTCTACTGATGCCTTGATCTTAGCCCTAGAAAACCCACATCACACTTCTGACCTCCAGAATTGTATGATAATAAATGCATGTTGTTTGGCTGTAATTTGCTACAGCAGCAATAGGAAATGAACACAGATGATGAGCCTCCACGTTCTCTTTCACTTGCTTACAGTAGGCCTCCCTACAGAGAGGCTAGAAACCTGAAACCTACATTTCCCAGAATTCCTTGCAGCTGGGGTTCTGATCATATCAGTTCAGTTCAGTCACTCAGTCTTGTCTGACTCTTTGTGACCCCATGAATCGCAGCATGCCAGGCCTCCCTGTCCATCACCAACACCCAGAGTTCACTCAGACTCACGTCCATCGAATCAGTGATGCCATCCAGTCATCTCATCCTCTGTCATCCCCTTCTCCTCCTGCCCCCAATCCCTCCCAGCATCAGANATTCCCATCTCTCTCAGAATTTTCCACAGTTTATTGTGATCCACATGGTCAAAGGCTTTGGCATAGTCATTAAAGCAGAAATAGATGTTTCCCTGGAATTCTCTTGCTTCTTCGATGAACCAGCAGATGCTGGCAATTTGATCTCTGGTTCCCCTGCCTTTCCTAAAACCAGCTTGAACATCTGGAAGTTCACGGTTCATGTATTGAAGTCTGGCTTGGAGAATGTTGAGCATTACTTTACTAGCATGTGAGATGAGTGCAATTGTGCAGTAGTTTGGGCATTCTTTAGCATTCCCTTTCTTTGGGATTGGAATGAAACCTGACCTTTTCCAGTCCTGTGGCCACTGCTGAGTTTTCCAGATTTGCTGGCATATTGAGTGCAGCACTTTCACAGCATCNTGAGATGAGTGCAATTGTGCAGTAGTTTGGGCATTCTTTAGCATTCCCTTTCTTTGGGATTGGAATGAAACCTGACCTTTTCCAGTCCTGTGGCCACTGCTGAGTTTTCCAAATTTGCTGGCATATTGAGTGCAGCACTTTCACAGCATCACTTTTTAGGATTTGAAATAGCTCAACTGGAATTCCATCACTTTCACTAGCTTTGTTCATAGTGACGCTTTCTAAGGCCCACTTGACTTCACATTCCAGGACGTCTGAGTGATCATACCATCATGATTATCTAGGTTGTGAAGATCTTTTTTGTACAGTTCTTCTGTGTATTCTTGCCATCTCTTCTTAATATCATATTTCTGATCACATACTTAATCCAAAATATTTAAGCCAAAATGGGCACACTTTGGAACATGAAAGTGAGGTTTTTGGCTGCTTTGGCTAAATATCACTGGAAGACAGTTGTGGAGGTGTATGTCTACAGCAGTGCTAGGCTTGTTGTTCAGTCATTCAGTCGTATCTGACTCTTTGCGACCCCAGGGACTGTAGCACACCAGACTTCCCTGTTCTTTACTAGTTCCCGGGGTTTGCTCAAGCTCATGTCCATTGAGTTGGTGATGCCATCCAACCATCCCATCCTCTATGATCCCCTTCTCCTCCTGCCCTCGATCTTTCCCAGCATCAGGGTCTTTTCCTATGAGTCAGCTCTTCACATCAGGCTGCCAAAATATTGGAGCTTCAGCTTCAGCATCAGTCTTTCCAATGAATACTCAGGATTGATTTCCTTTGGGATTGACTGGTTCGATCTCTTGCTGTGCAAGAGACCTCAAGAATCTTCTCCAACACCACAGTTCAAAAGCATCGATTCTTCGGTGCTCAGCTTTCTTTATGGTCCAACTCTCACATCCATTCATGACTACTGGAAAAACCATTGCTTTGACTAAATGGACCTTTGTTGGCAAAGTGATGTCTCTGTTTTTTTAATATGCTGTCTAGGTTTGTCATAGCTTTTCTTCCAAGGAGTGAGTGTCTTTTAATTTCATGGCTGCAGTCACCATCTGCAGTGGTTTTGGAGCCCAAGGAAATAAAGCAGTAGGCATGAGAGTCGGTAGCAGAGGAAGCAACTGAAGATTTCTGATCCAACTACAGGCTACTGACTCCCCACCTTTGTGGAAGAAATAGTTGTTCCCCTGGCTGCTAAATTCTTCTGTGCCTGAGAGTTCTTCCCAAAAGCCCATATAGACCCTGCTCCTCAGGCTTTTCCATTGATTTCCCAAGCAGCTCTCGCTATTAAAACTTGTTCTGCTTAAAAGAACTAGAAATGTTTCTCCTTTACTATAATTGATCTCTGGTTGATACAACCTCTATTCTTATCACCCCAGAGGAGGCAGAAGTTAGCTGGGAGCACTGGATGTTCTGAGATCAGGTACAACAGCCCACAGGCAGCTTGACCTTGGTCTCACAACCTACCAACTTCTCTCTCCTATGGGTGCTTTACTCTGCTTTCTTTAACTGGACCATCTCAATTATGACTTTTCCTCTAACTGGAACAATGTGTCATTATAATTTTGGAGGGTTTGGCAAGTAAGGGTTGCTTTAAAAAAAAATTTTAAGACATTGTATAAGGTAATGTCTCTTAGCCTTATGAAGAAGAATTTTAAAATTACCCTCACTGAAGGAGAACTATGATTGGCATTACTGCTCTCACAAAGAGAGATGGATTTTTTAAAGGTTAGAAAAGCTTTAGCAATTTCCTTATATTGATTTAGATGCCCCATTCTTAAAGATACTTTTTCATATGACTTTTCAACCATGTGAATGCTTCTGAAAATGCGTGTCACCCACAACTGTCAACATAGGCTTCCAGATTTCCCAGAAATCATATGGAATTTTTTTAAAAATTTAAACCCCCTCTTCCAAAGTTTAACCCATGTATCTCATACTAAAGAAAACATGATGTGCTACAACTTGCAACTGTCTTACAAGAGAATAAGTGCAGGGGAAATCACATCTGGAATTAATAAATGAGTTAAACCAGGTTCCATAAAACTTCCACTATCTGTCCAGGGCTCATCTTGCTCTGGTTTCCTCACTCATATTCTGCTCTTTTGTTTTGGAAAGGCATAGGACAGGACTCTATGTAACTTCTAAGCAGAAGAAAGCAAAAGTTGCTCAGTCATGTCCAACTCTTTGGGACCTCATGGACTATACAGTCCATGGAATTCTCCAGACCAGAATAGTGGAGTGGGTAGCTGTTCCCTTCTCCAGGGAATCTTCCCAACCCAGGTCTCCCATATTGCAGATGGATTCTTGACCAGCTGAGCCACCAGGGAAGCCCAAGAATACTGGAGAGGGTAACCTATCCCTTCTCCAGCAGATCTTCCCAACCCAGGAATCAAACGGGGGTCTCTTGCATTGCAGGCGGATTCTTTACTGACAGCTATCAGGGATGCCCTTTCTAAACAGAGCCAGCTAGCAAATGTTGCAGGTTTGGTGAGTCACATGGTTTCTGTCCCAACTACTCAATCCCATCCTTGTAGCACAAAACCAGTCAATGAGTAACAAATGAGCATGGCTGTGTTCCAAAAAAACTTTGTGCACACCTAAACTTGAGTTTTTATAATTCCAATGCCTGACTTTTGATTTTAAAATGTAACACTATTCCTAAATGTTCCTGGGCTGTACAAAAGCAGGCAGTAGGTTGAATTTGGTCCACAGGCTCTGGGTTTGCCAAACCCCACTGCAAACCTCGCCATGCCCACTCCGATTTACCCTAAAATTCTCACCAGGCTAACCGCTTGGTGACACAGCCCTGATGGAGATGTTGCCTCTCAAAGCCCAAAGTTTCCTGAGGGGAGGAGTGATTTTCTTTTGTCTTCTCTACCTAGTGCTCAACCCCTTCATAGTCTAGCTGCCACCTACCCTTCCAGATCCACCCCTTCCTCTTTCTACCCCCAAACCAGCTTCCACGTGCCACATAACCTGCTTCTAGTTACATCGGACTACCTGCCTTTCTCTCAATAAGTCAGGCAGCTGTAAACCTCCATGACTTTGTTCACACTCCTCTCCAACTAGAACAACCTTGTCTGCATCTCTGTCTCATAGGGTTGTTTTGTTTTTGTTTTTGTTTTTTTACTGTTCCTCAAGACCCAGTTCAATATCACATTTTCATTGTGGGGTGAGGACAATGACTGGTACACAGTCAACCTGCATACAGTCGGGTGAATGAAGCACAGACCCAGGTGCGGTGTCCTGGAGGGTGGAAAGGGGGCGTCAGAGAGTTATGACATGGGATAAGATGCTCCATCTGCAAAGTGATGGTGACAGAAATGGGGCGACGAGGAGAGGGTACTGACAACAAATGGCTTCCTTCTCAATATTTCCAAAGCCTACTTTGTCCAAAGGAATGGCAGCAGTTTGGCTCGCTAGAAAGGACAGATCCCAGATTCTGGTGCTACGGAGCATGTGCTACTCCTGGCAGCTGTTTGTAGCTCAGACTCACCTTCTGCTTGGAACATGCTTACCAGTGTCACCAAGGGGATTTCTTGGGAACTCCTACAGAGCTCACTTTTGCCATTTTTAATTTTAAAAATCCCAATTCCTTTTTCTTCACTTTTTAAAAGAAAGCTAAAGTAAACTTTAAGTCTCTAAAGAATCTGTTTATAATCAATGACTCTTAAGAAGATGAGAAAAATGGAAAGATTAATTTTTAGGAAGGAGAGTGGAAGGGCAAATTTCAAATAAATGAAAGTGCTGTCATCTTTTTTAAATTCCATAAAGATATAATTGCAACTTGATGTAATTGCAAAAAGAGTCTCAGGCTTGTGATGTCACCATGAGCCATCTTTATCTGACCATGTAGGTAATTAGAAAGTAAAATTCTATAATCTTAAGGTTTCAAGTGGGCTAGAACGTTTCAGATTCTAACACCAACAAACACTTTATTTTAAAACCAAATTTTTTAAATTTTTTATTTTTAACCAAATGATTTTTTAATTTTTAACCAAATTTTACCAACCTTTTCTAAAATGAAGACTGAACAGATCCTAGACCTGCTTACAATGGTCTAATCCTGCTCTCTTTATCTCAGTTTTGCCTATATTTTCTGCACAAACCACCTGCTGAGTTACACCAGGTCCTAGTTTCTTGCATTTTTCTATTCTGAGTTCCTGCAGATTATTATAAGATAATGAAACATTCGCAGAAAGTTTTGCATATTTTTTCCTTTAATAGCATTGTAGTTTGAATTCAGAAAGACTTTCAGCCAAGAAATTCTGATGTAAATCTAACCGCTTGTCCATTAATGATCATTAGTGTCACATCTAAAAGACAGTTCTGGTTGGTGTTATTTATTAAAAGCAATCAAAACAAGCCATTATGGTCCTAATTACAATATTTACTCAGATGGCCTTATTTATCCACAAGAAAAAATAATGCCAGACAGCTGCTAGAACTGCTACACTAGGCATTTAAGAAACATGAAATCCCCATACAGTGGAATGATGTCCTTGAAGAGAAATACATTTACGAAACACTTTGTTGATAATAATAGTAAAGACCATTGATTGTACTTTCATGTATATGCAGCAGGTTGAATGAGACACAAAAGAACTAAAAGAAGCTTCTCTTCCTGGAAAATGGTGGAATAGCATGGGTTACTGCCAGATCCCAACCCCCAGATCAACTCTGGAGTAAGTAACTGTGTTGCTCACACTCTAGAGTCAGCTCTATTTTATCTGTTTTTGTGTTTTAAATTTTAGGACTTGTTATTACTGAATTTGAACTATATTTGTTCTAATGTATCCATCATTTAGGTATTTTGTGGAGCATTTCAAAGCAGCCAGTCGTTAAATTCATAGAAATAAAATTCTCATAAAATCTGTTTTTAAAACTGGACTCTGTATTAGAATTATTTGCAGCTTTACAATGAAGCCTGTGATAAATGTGCTCTTTTTTTCTTGGTTATAATTTTACATAAATTTTCACCTTTTTATCAGAGAAATGCATGTCATTTTTTTTTAAAGTTAAATTGCGAATTTTCTAGGCAGAGATAGGCAGATCAGAGAGAGACACCCCAGGAAAATCTTTAAAACCCAGAATTAACAAATATAGCCACGTCATCCTCCTTCCATGCCCCCAGGGAGCCTGTGTACATATCCAGGACCTGCCAGGATGCAACAAGGATGTCAGGAACCTCAGAATGCCATCTCCATC
Source organism: Neotragus moschatus (assembly GCA_006410615.1). Taxonomy (NCBI): domain Eukaryota; kingdom Metazoa; phylum Chordata; class Mammalia; order Artiodactyla; family Bovidae; genus Neotragus; species Neotragus moschatus. Next base: position 2,427,636 of record SJYA01001333.1, read on the forward strand.
TTTTGAGATCTATGCTTCATTGTCAACCAGAAATCCCTCCTCCAGTTCCTCTAGAGAAGACAACTTTGCTCAAAGAAATATTTCCATACAGTTTAGGCAGTTCCATTCATTCTCACAGAAGCATGTCCTCTGAAGAGAACTAACTATGCTTTTCTATAATCAATGGGAACTAACCTTCATACATACATTTGCTCCTTCTAACAGCCAAGAAATGTCTTCATTCTGTGTCTTATTTAGGTTGAGATTTGGGATATCCCAGGAGCCTGGGCCTTAAGAAAGAAGACAGCAGCTTGATGGAGTGCCTGCTTTGACTGGGCACAGAGATTTGATATCTCAACAGATGGATGTTGAGATGGGCTTTGCATATCCACTGCCATCCAGGGATCCTTTATTTCAATCTAATAAGATGGTCTATTTTTTAAAACACATAATTATTTTGTAAAACTGTCATGGAGAGTTGGGGCAGGAATGAATAAAAACTAGCATACAAACACGCAAAGGCTTTTCAAAGTGAGAAAAATCAAGTAAAGACTCAACCCCAGGAACTATCTTAGGTAGTCCTTCCCCTAGTTCTCACGCTGTCTTAATCTTTATACAGCTGTGGAGAGAGGGCTTACAGAGGCCTTCCAGGACCAGAGTTCTCCACTAAGCTCCACAAACAGCAAGAAACGAGTAGCTTCATAAATTGCCAACGTATATGGGAAAAGGTGCAGACTTTCCTTTAAAAACCTAAAACAGAGTTACCATATGATCTAGCAATCCCACTACTGGGAATATATCTGGAGAAAACTCTAATTTGAACTAATACATGCACCCCTGTGTTCATAGAAGCACTATTTACAATAGCCAAAACATGGAAGCAACTCAAATGTCCTCAGATGAGTGGATAAAGAAGATGTGGGGTGTGTGTGTGTGTGTGCGTGTGTGTGTATGTGCGTGTGTGCATGCTCAGTCACTTCAGACATGTCCAACTCTTTGTAACCCTATGGACTATCCTGCCAGGCTCCCCTATCCCCTGCCAGGGATCTCCAGGAAAGAATACTGGAGTGGGTTGCCATGCCCTCCTCCAGGGGATCTTCCCCACCAAGGATCAAACAATTGGTGTTTCCTGCTTTGGAGGCAGATTGTTTACTGCTGAGCCACTTGGGAAGCCCATATGTGTGTGTGTGTGTGTGTGCAGATATGTGTGTATGTGTACATATATACATATACACACACACACACACATATATATATACACCTATATATCTGTATGTGCTCAGTCAGTTCCACCTCTTTGTGACTCCATGGACTATAGCCCACCAGGCTCTTCTGTCCATGGAATTTTTCAGGCAAGAATACTGGAGTGGATCTCCATTTCTTGCTCCACAGGATTTTCCCCACCCGAGGATCAAACACGCATCTCCAGGGTCTCCTGCATTGGCAGGTGGATTCTTTACCACTAGTACCACCTGGGAAGCCTGAAATACACACACACACACACACACACACACACACTGGAATACTACTCAGCCATAAAAAGAATGAAATAATGCCATTTTCAGCAACATGGATGGACCTAGAGATTGTCATACTAAAAGAAGTAAGTTAGAGAGAGAAAGATAAATATCATATGATATCACTTATATGTAGAATCTAAACTATGATACAAATGAACTTATTTACAAAACAGAAAGTCCTACAGACATAAAAAACAAACTTATGGTTACCAAAGATGAAAAGGGNTTTCAGCAACATGGATGGACCTAGAGATTGTCATACTAAAAGAAGTAAGTTAGAGAGAGAAAGATAAATATCATATGATATCACTTATATGTAGAATCTAAACTATGATACAAATGAACTTATTTACAAAACAGAAAGTCCTACAGACATAAAAAACAAACTTATGGTTACCAAAGATGAAAAGGGTCAGGGAGGGATAAAATTTTAGTCTTTGAAATGCCACATATCACTTTATGTGAACTTTCTCATTTTTATCTCATTTGTTTTGACTGCTGCATTATATTGAACAGTACAGATATATTTTGTTGCTTAGTCACTAAGTCATGTCTGACTCTTTCACAACCCTATGGACTGTCACCCTCCAGGCTCCTCTGTCCATGGGATTTCCCAGGCAAGAATACTACAGTATTCTTTCTGTCATTTCTTTCTCCAAGGGATCTTCCCAAGCCAGGGACTGAACCCATGTCTCCTGCATTTACCACTGTGTCTCCTCATTTACCACTGAGCTACAAGAAGCCCCTGTAGATACATGGTTATTTAATTTATTTATAAGAATACTAATAATCTATTTTCTCCTATTAAAAATGACTTTCTAAGGCCTCTGTGCACAAATGTAAAGATTTATTTGGGATTAATCTCTAAACGTGGAATTATTAAGTCAAGGCATGCATATATTTCCAAAAGAGATACTAAGAAAATGTGCCCCATAAACCTCATGCCTATTTACATATCTATACATTTCTCCACATCTTCTCCGCCACTGAACATTAGTAATCTTTAATCTTTGCCAATCAAAAGAGCAATTCTATAACTTCCCAGTGATCTGTAATGTTATCTTTACCACATGTTAAATGACTATATACATTCAAGAGCCATATCTTATCCTTTTGGTGTTTTTGTTTGTTTTAAGGCTTACCAAGAAAAACCCCTCCCTTGCCAGGGGCTAAGAAGGGGGAAACGGGGAAATATAGCTCAAAGAATACAAACTTTCAGTTATAAGAAGAGTATATTTGAAGGCTGTAATGCACAGTATGGTGACTACACTTATAATGAAGTATTATATACTTGAAAGTCCCTGAGAGTACATCTTAAACACATTAAATATACACAATTATACTTCTCAATTGACTATGCCAAAGCCTTTGACTGTGTGGATCACAATAAACTGTGGAAAATTCTGAAAGAGATG
>SJYA01001334.1:0-94796 GCA_006410615.1 Neotragus moschatus
CAGAGAGAGACAGCTGAAGTAAAGGCATATTTAACAGTAAATATAATACTATATTTTAAGGAGGATAATCCTGTATTTCATGATAATATCATGTTTTTAATACTGTAACTTCCAGGGAATTTTCTTGTTTAATTAACTTAGAGAGTAATTTTTAACATAAAATACTCAGATTTTGGGGGGGAAAAGGAAGCAAATGAGATGTTAAAATAATCTAAGAGAAATAAAATACTGTTAGTGAAATAAAAACAGAACAAGAAAATTTTAGGAAATTTTCAAAACAGGAAAAAAGTTTTAACATATATTTATAGCATATCTGGTATATCTGAAATCTTCAAACTTTATCAATATAGTTTCAACAAATTCAGATATTTTGAATGTGTTAGCAGGTCTAGGGACTACATCTGAAATATCTGGTTTAAAAAAAAATAGTTCATTTTTAACAATACTTGGCCTTATTTTTCATTCCACTAACAGTAAAATGGCAAATAGATGGGGAAACAGTGGAAATGGTGACAGACTTTATTTTGGGGCTCCAAAATCACTGCAGATGGTGATTGAAGCCATGAAATTAAAAGACGCTTGCTCCTTGGAAGAAAAGTTCTGACCAACTTAGCATATTAAAAAACAAGAGACTTACTTTGCCAACAAAGGTCCATCTAGGCAAAGCTATGATTTTTCCAGTAGTCATATATGGATGTGAGAGTTGGACCATAAAGAAAGCTGAGCACCAAAGAATTGATGCTTTTGAACCGTGGTATTGGAGAAGACTCTTCAGAGTCCCTTGGACTGCAAGGATATCAAACCAGTCAATCCTAAAGGAAATCATTCTGAATATCGATTGGGGGGGCTGATGCTGAAGCTGAAACTCATTCCTTTGGGGACCTGATGTGAAGAAATGACTCACTGGAAAAGACCCTTTTGCTGGGAAAGATTGAACACCGAAGGAGAAGGGTACAACAGGGATAAGATGGTTGGATGGCATCACCGACTCGATGGACATGAGTTTGAGCAAGTTCCGGGAGTTGGTGATGAACAGGGAAGCCTGGTGTGCTGCAGCCCATGGAGTTGCAAAGAGTTTGACATGACTGAGCAATTGAACTGAACTGAATAGTGTCAATATCTATTATCTTTATTTTCTAAAAGCTTCANAGAAGGGTACAACAGGGATAAGATGGTTGGATGGCATCACCGACTCGATGGACATGAGTTTGAGCAAGTTCCGGGAGTTGGTGATGAACAGGGAAGCCTGGTGTGCTGCAGCCCATGGAGTTGCAAAGAGTTTGACATGACTGAGCAATTGAACTGAACTGAATAGTGTCAATATCTATTATCTTTATTTTCTAAAAGCTTCAATCAGATTTGGGAATTCGTTGTTAGAACATTCTTCCTGATTTCAATCTAAATAATACAGATCCACTGTAGTTTTAGAAATGTTTACCTTTTATACTTGGTACTTAGAAGAGAATATGCTCATACCTCTCCTGTGTTCTCACTGTTAGAAACACATTCATCTTTCTTTGAGACTGTCAAACATATCTATCATGACACAAGGCATTTATTTATAGTTTATGTGACAAACACTGTTGGAGAAAATAACAGGTAAATAAACAGTTCATGATATACAGGTTATGTTTGCATAGAAGGTTTTCTATTTTGAGGAATTATTAATTTACAAGTGCCCATTTATAATAAAAATATCAAATTAACTTATCCAACAAATTACCTTTGAATTTAAAATAATTACAAAAAGAAAGGGAAGAAACTATACAATGGTCATGTCATATTTGTTGATTTTTTACAGAAATCAATGTAAAACCTTTTGCTATACTGAAGATATTATAGTTTAGGTATTGAAGTGGACTGTCTCAAGTCTCCCTGTATGAGTTAAATCACCTAAAGGCAAGTCATTTAGCTCTCTGTCTCAGCTTCTAGTCTATAAAGCATGAACATAATACTACTTACCTTAGTCATTTCTTGTCAAAATTAAATGGATTTTCATAGGTGAAAGCTATAGAAGAGTCCTTGGAATAAAATAAGTGCTAAATGATTTTTATTGTTCTTTTACTAAGGAAAAATACACATTGGGGCTTCCCTGGTAGCTCAGCTGGTAAAAAATCCATCTGCAATACCGGAGACCCTGGTTCAATTCCTAGGTTGGGAAGATCCCCTGGAAAAGGGATAGGCTACCACTCTCGTATTCTTTCTTGGGCTTCCCTGGTGGCTCAGATGGTAAAGAATCCGCCTGCAATGTGGGAGACCTGGATTTGATCCCAGGATTGGAAAGTTCCCCTTGAGGAGGGCATGGTAACTCACTCCAGTAGTCTTGCCTGGAGAATCCCTGTGGACAGATAAACCTGGCAGGCTACAGTCTATGAGGTCACAGAGAGTCGGACATGACTGAGCGACTAAGAGCAGAAAGCAAAACACTTATCCAAGACATTTTAACAACTTATATCAAATTACTAATAAAGATGAAATATGTTGCTAGTTTTATTATTCACACAACTCAATAATTTTTAATGTACAAAAATTTATTAATGCATAAAAATTAAATAGTGATATCCAAATACTCAAAACAATGTGTGTGTGTTTGGTGTGTATGTTTGTGTTAGTTGCTGTCATGTCTGACTCTTTTTGACTCCATGGACTGTAGTTCAGCAGGCTCCTCTGTCCATGGGATTCTCTAGGCAAGCATACTGAAGTGGGTTACCATGCCTTTCTCTAGGGAATCTTCCCGACCCAGGGATTGAACCCAGGTCTCCTGCATCACAGGCAGATTCTTTACCATCTGGGCCAGTCAAAATGATAAGTTCAAATACATTTAAAAAAACTAATCAAATAACTGTGGCCTCATCAAATGAGGAATATGCAACGTTCAAGCAGTCTCATAGTACATTAACATTAATATACTGGGCTTCATCTTAATTTTAATTTTGGGAATGATTTTTGTCATATAGATTCATAATTTTGTGGTAATTTTTCTCAAGTTTATTCAGACACATGCAAAATATATTTAGTGAAAAACTCCAAACAATATTTATTATAGTCTTTCCATCTATGTTTATGAAAGTAAAGCCAAAAATAGTAGCTGCATTTCATATTTGAAACAAAACATATATAGAGAGAAAATAATTATTCACTCCAGGCATGGGTATTGATGAAAAATTGTAGGACTCTTCACAATTGGAGAGATTATGTGATTTCCCCCCTGAAATGCATTACAACAGACTTCAAAGAGTTGAAGTATGGCAAAAATCAATGAATAATATTTATTCATGATTGCTTTCAAGGAAATGCTTTACTAATTTTTGTAATTGTTCACTTTGAGATAGCAAGATCGCTTGTTGGAAATTTTGAAGGATGTCATAACTTAGAGGAGAATCAGTACCGCTAATATTCTTTAGTGCAATCTCTTCTATAAATCTGATTGAATAATTTATATGATTATATTGTTAACACAGCAATGGTGATTACATCTTATTTCAGGGAATATACCTTAGCATGTCTGATGCAAAATATAATGTCTTATTTAGGTTCTTATTATAAATCAGATAAGATAAATTGCAAGATATCTGATGGTTGTGCTTAGTTGCTCAGTTGAGTATTGTTTTAATACTCAAAACAATGTGTGTATGTGTTTGTGTTAGTTGCTCAGTCGTATCTGACTCTTTTTGACTCCATGGACTGTAGTTCACCAGGCTCCTCTGTCCATGGGATTATCCAGGCAAGCATACTGATGTGGTTTGCCATGCCTTTCTCCAGGGCATCTTCCCAACCCAGGGATCAAACCCAGGTCTTCCACATTGCAGGCAGATTCTTTACCACCTGAACCACCAGGGAAGCTCATGGAAGCTACTACTGTTAAATCAAAATTCAATAAAGTTTAATAAAGTTTTACATGTATTTATCTGTGCAAATTCACCACAGAGGGTCATTCAAGTACAGAGTATTTAATCCCTACCAAATATAAAAAGAAGTTGTTTACTAATTCACATCAATATTCTGGTCTTTCTATAACCAAGAATACAGAAGTGTTTCTATTAATCATTCTTTCACTTTTTTTTTTGAGGGGGTTATTTATCTATTTCCCAGCTTTTCTTTGATGCTGATTTCCACATTTGATTCCATTTTCAATTTTTATGGGACATCAAGACCCTTACAAAAAATAATGGAACATAATAAATAGAAATTTGCTTTAATCAACTAACTAGATTTTTACAGAACACAAGTCAGTCTTGCCACACATTATCATCACAAATACACCTTTAATACAAGAGGAGTCAGGAGTTAAGGAAACTAATCAGCTAGAATTGATTAATTGAGAGATGATAGATATTTGTTGCTTTTTTACTATAGAATAAAAAATAATTTAAACCAATATTAATATTCAGTGAATAAAAGTTATGTTTACTAGAAACATCTTGTAAAAAGTTAGAAGGCAAGGAAAAACTGGAAGAAATAATAAGCCATGAAAATAATTCATGAAAATGTAGTATTTAGAACCAATGTAATAAACTGATAAGTTAAGGAATACAAATAGCCAATATAAGATTAGGCAAAAGGACAGACATTTCACAGGTGATAAAACAGTACTGCAGATAATAGTTTTAGTGTGGATTCATGGATAGTAATGTTATTTAGTTCATATTTACATGCAGGTTACATGTGTATGAAGTGATGCATGATCAAAATTAAAATACATTTATTGGTTTATAGAATAATGAGTGGAATTATACATATAAACAGCATGATTTGTACTGCTATGAGAGTTTCTTTACAAAAAAATATCTGAAGTACTCCATTATTGGTATAAGATTTAAAGAAAAAAGATGAGAGGTCAACTAAACATTAGCTCTACTAACATGGGAAAATTATGTTTATTCCACCACAAGACTAATGAAAGTTTCTTTCATTTTAGCCAAAATGAGATAATTAAAAATAATAATAATTAAGTAATTAAATTGATAGAACACCAGAAAAGAGAGAGAGTATCACACTGATCAAATATTACATGTCTGTGTGTTTGTTTTTCCTAAATCAGTGACTGGGTATTCTATCAGCAATAATAGCAGGGCAGATTTTTGCAAGACTCTGTATTAAGCTAGGAGGCAAAGGAGAACAGGCCTGGGGAAGAAGGTTGCAGATTTCAGTTGTGAATATGTTGAGTGTGAGTTTCCCGTCTTATATCCAAGCAGTTGTGTCTACTGTTTTGTTCAATATTCCATTCCAAAGTCTAGGAGAAGCTAGGATGCAAAGGTAAGTTTTGGAAGAGTTAGAAGATGGATGAAAATTGAAGCCATGGAGGTCAGTGAGACAGCCAATGGAAATTTGTAACATTAGGAAAGATGATGACTTAGGAGAGACATATAAGGAATACAAACTGAAGTTTGGGAAACATGGCCAATATAGTAAATTATAATGTGCTTTTATAGCCATAAAATGAAGGAAGGAGCATTGGTAGGTTACCATAAGGTGCCTGAGGTGAGGAGTGAGTGGGGAGGTACTTACCTAGAGGGGGAACAGTTTATATACTGCTTAACACTACAGCATATTTTCAAATACTTATGGGTAAATCCAGAAGAGAAATAGGTAAAGATGAGAGCCTGTGGTTAAAGAAATCCCTAGAAAGACAGAAGAGCATAGAATCTGGCAGAGATGAGGAAATTAGATTTTGGTTGTGGGAGAAACTGTTATCCAGTTACGTTTTCTTTTCCTTTTCTTTTTTTCTCTTTCCCTTTCTCCATCTCTCTTCTTCCCTTTCCCTTCCTTCCTTCTCTTACTCTCTTTTTGTTTTTTAGAGGAATTTGATCTAGTTCCTATCCAATGCATTTTATTTTCTCTCTGAAATGAGAAGAATGATCATCTGAAAGTGACAGGATTGGAAGAGCATTTGGAATAGAAAATCAACCACAGTTGGGGGCTTAAAAGGATTTTCAGGTGGTAGCGTAGTCTGGTTTGATACTACTGTCCTCCAAATATTTATACTGAGAAACAGCAGCCTCCAAGTCTGCACATATGTGAACAATGAGTAGTGAAAACTAAATTAAAACATAGATCATTTCCTTATGTAGTTGGAATATGGTCCTGCATTAAATTTTAGTTATTTTTTTATTATCTGCCAAATATTCACAATATTCAAAAGGCATTACAATCTGAAAATGGCAAAAAGAAAATAAAAATAGAAGCTGTTGCTACCAGCAAGTAGATTTGTAAATGTTGTAAAGTTTCCTTTTCACTTTTTATAACTCAATTCTCCTCTTCACAGCTTGTGCCATTCCTGAATCATTATAGTATAGTTGTTACATTTATTTACTCCTCACTTAAAATTGAGTGTATATAACAACATTCTCAGAGGTATTGTCTAGGAAGGAAATCTCAGAATACATCAAACTTTATCTTCTTAAATATGTTCTTATATTCTTAAACATTTTGGTATACATGGGCCTTTCAGCTTTGGAACAGTCTTTGTTGGAGAGTCAGTTAGCATAGCCCATGTTTTTCTCAAATATTTTAGTATTGGCAAGTTTTGTGATCTTAGCATCTGTTCAATTAAAAAATAAAATCATGTGTTACAATCTGCTGTATGTATTTATCAAAACTACAGTATGTGGAAAGGGATTTGCATAATTAGAAATAAATCAGCTGTTTTATTAAACTACTGGAATGTGAAATTCTGACAGGTAATACAAAGAACATTTTGCTATATAAATATTTTCAGAAAGCAAAATGTTTACTTTCTCAAGCTTCCAGACTGGAATGGAGAATAACAAATAAAACTTCTAGTTCAGTTTTGCATTTATAGTCTACAAGTTTAAATTTTAAATTCCTAGTACATATAATTACGGAAAAAAAATGAAAAAAAAGAAAGCTAATCTTCGAAATTTGCCCCTAGGAAATATCTAACATTAATACTTCCTATATATACGGCTTACAGTTTGCAAATAAAAAGCAACAACATACAAACATACTCATTGTCACACAGTTCCACATAATCTTAATTCACATCAATTAAAAAATTGGCATTGGACTGTCAGTTAAAGTTGAAGAATTTCCATTGCTGATTTTCATAATGAAAAGCACAGTGTAGATTTCTTGGAGCGAAGTCTACCATCAGTTTAGTATTCTGCATTCCTACTTCTGACCTGCTAACCCTTAGTGAGCACACATACTGAACAGTGAAAGCAAGAACTGAATTTGCTTTTAATTACCTGTCTTTTTTATTTATTCTTCTAGGAGATATTGAGTCTGGAAGCTCCCTATAGGTCTTCTCTGTAATCATTAAGCATTTCAAGGAGCAGTTGGTTTATATTAAAAGTTCAATAGTGCATAACTCTTTCCCTGCATCTTCTGAAGTAAAATAATTCACTCTTGTTCAGGTGTTATATGAGACACCATTTCACTGAAGAGGCACAGAAAATTAATGACTTCAAAGCCAGTTGAGCTATATTTTCAAACAATAAAAGCAGTGAACTAGATATACATTGTTTATTTTCTACTCTAAAGGCATTATAATTGTGCTACATATTTGTCTGTAAAGAAATAAAACCACATCAACATAACCCTCAGGTCAACAAACATTCAACCCACCAAAATACTGAAGATGGTAGACAGCCTACTTGGACCAGAATTCAAAAATATAAACCAGAGGAAACTAACACCTTGGATTTCCAAAGAGCTAGAATAAAAATGGTAAACTTTAAATGAAGAGAAATCAGTTTTAAATAAAAACATAGATGGGGAAAGAACGTTTTTAGAAGTTACTTTTCCTGGTATTTGGATGGATCATATCCAGTGCGAATCTTATCCTAGAAATAAAGGTATATTTTGTTTGCCCAGAGCAAGATAAATCTTCATTAATTCAACTTAACTAAGACTCAGTTCAGTTCAGTTCAGTTCAGTCACTCAGTCGTGTCCGACTCTTTGCAACCCCATGAATCGCAGCACACCAGGCCTCCCTGTCCATCACCAACTCCCTGAGTTCACTCAGACTCACGTCCATCGAGTCAGTGATGTCATCCAGCCATCTCATCCTCTCTCGCCCCCTTCTCCTCCTGCCCCCAATCCCTCCCAGCATCAAAGTCTTTTCCAATGAGTCAACTCTTCACATGAGGTGGCCAAAATACTGGAGCTTCAGCTTTAGCATCATTCCTTCCAAAGAAATCCCAGGGCTGATCTCCTTCAGAATGGACTGGTTGGATCTCTTTTCAGTCCAAGGGATTCTCAAGAGTCTTCTCCAACACCACAGTTCAAAAGCATCAATTCTTCGGCACTCAGCCTTCTTCACAGTCCAACTCTCACATCCATACATGACCACAGGAAAAACCATAGCCTTGACTAGACAGACCTTAGTCGGCAAAGTAATATCTCTGCTTTTGAATATGCTATCTAGGTTGGTCATAACTTTTCTTCCAGGGAGCAAGCGTCTTTGGATTTCATGGCTCTAGTCACCATCTACAGTGATTTTGGAGCCCAGAAAAATAAAGTCTGACACTGTTTCCTNCTCCCAGCATCAAAGTCTTTTCCAATGAGTCAACTCTTCACATGAGGTGGCCAAAATACTGGAGCTTCAGCTTTAGCATCATTCCTTCCAAAGAAATCCCAGGGCTGATCTCCTTCAGAATGGACTGGTTGGATCTCTTTTCAGTCCAAGGGATTCTCAAGAGTCTTCTCCAACACCACAGTTCAAAAGCATCAATTCTTCGGCACTCAGCCTTCTTCACAGTCCAACTCTCACATCCATACATGACCACAGGAAAAACCATAGCCTTGACTAGACAGACCTTAGTCGGCAAAGTAATATCTCTGCTTTTGAATATGCTATCTAGGTTGGTCATAACTTTTCTTCCAAGGAGTAAGCGTCTTTTAATTTCATGGCTGCAGTCACCATCTGCTGTGATTTTGGAGTCCAAAAAAATAAAATCTGACACTGTTTCCACTGTTTCCCCATCTATTTCCCATGAAGTGATGGAAACGGATGCCATGACTAGCAATGCCTTAAAAATTTGCTTTTTATCAAAATAGATTTTTAATTAAGGAAAAAAAAAACCCATATCTCACTTTAGTCAGGTCTTTGGAGGCACGGTGAATTTTAAGTTTCTAACACTGAGTAAGCATGATTAATTATACTAATCCTTTCAAACTTTTCTACTGATGTTGAGTATATTAAATATTTTCTATCTGAATAAAGTGTAAAATTCTCCCAATGCATAACTCTTCAATGTTATTATACTTAGTGTGTTTGTGTTTGTGTATATGATCTTCCCAATTGTTCTAAAATTCTGTACTGTAGTTTTCAAGAGGTTCTGGGAATAATATTTTTTTTGGTTTAGAGTGGTTTCTATAATATTTTTCTGCTTTAATTTTAATGATAATTAAATAAATTTAATAAAAGGGTAATTTATGATTCAAATTTTTGATTTGCTTTTCTTTATGATGGATAAAATGGGTTTTATACTACATTTTTGCTGTTTATTTTCTTAGTTACTTTAGAGCAATTTTAAGTTTACGGAAAAATGAGTGGAAAGTACAAAGAGTTCATATATACTCCCTTACTCCACCTCTCCCTCAGTTTCCCCTATTATTAACATCAGTTCCTTAATGTGGAACATATCTTACAATAGAGGAGCAAGTGTTACATTATACGATACATTATTACTAGCTAGTGGTCATAGTTTTCATTGGGGTTTACACTGTGTTGTACACTCTAAAGGTATGGATAAACCTATGAGGACACACCCACGATTTAAATATCATGCAGAATAGTTTTACTGTCCAAAAAATTCCCAGTGCTTCATCCTTCTCCCAAACTCTTGGCAATCAGTGATTCTTTTTTTTTTCCCTGACTCTATAGTTTTGTCTTTTCCAGAATGCGAGATAGTTCAAATCTCAGAATGCATCTTTTTCTTATGGGATTCTTTCACTTAGTCCTACACATTTAAGTTTCCCCCATGCTCTTTTTAATGGCTTGATAACTCATTTTCTTTTAGTTCTGAATAGCTTTCCACTGTATGGATGTACCACATTTATCAATTCACTACTGAAGTGCATCTTGATTGTTTCCAAGTTTTGCAATTATGAATAAAGCTTCTATAAACATTCAGCGACTCCATAGATGACAGCCCACCAGGCTCCTCAGTTCGTGGGATTTTCCAGGCAAGAGTACTGGAGTGGGGTGCCATTGCCTTCTCTGACACAGCAATCCCACTTCTAGACATATGCCTAGAGGAAACCATGATTCAAAAAGGTACCACCAAATGTAAATAGTGCTCCCTGCAGCACTGTTTACAATAGTCAGGACATGGAAGCAACCTTAATATCCATCGATGGAGGAATGAAGATATGGTACAAGTGTACAATGCAGTATTACTCAGTCATTGCAAAGAACACAATAATGCCATTTGCAGCGACATGGAGAGACCGAGAGATTTTGATACAAGTTGAAGTAAGTCAGACATCGAAAACCAAATATATGATATTGCTTACACATGGAATCTTAAAGAAAGTACAAATGAACTTACTTACAAAACAGGAGTAACACATGTAGAAAACCAACTTATAGTTACCAGAGGATGGGAGACTGGGATTGACATGTTCACACTACTATATATAAAACGGCGAACAAAGACCTACTATATAGCACAGGAAACTCCCTTAATACTCTGTGATGACCTATACAGGAAAAGAATCTTAAAAAAGAGCTGATATATGTCTACATAAAACTGATTCACTTTACTGTACACTTGAAAATAATACAACATGGCAACTATACTCCAACAAAAATTAAAAAAAAATAAAATATGAAAACAAACAAAAACCCTCAAGCAATGAATATGTGGATTCTATAATCATCCCCCTCATCCCAAAGGGAGAAAATAAAATCTTATAGCTCTCAGGTTGAGCCCATGTACTCTGTACAATTCATAAAGGTATTCTGAAAAATATACATAAAAGAGGAATTGTAAAAAGTCTAGGGCTTTTGTCCCATTTCTCTCAGGCTAGCTGACAAAACTCCCAAGCTCTGTAGTTGATTTTATTTTATTTATAAAATGAAAAGGGCCTGTTATTTGATCCTAATGTCCTAGTAAGATTTACATTTTCTATGAATCTCTCATGACAGCATTCCAAAGATACTAGGAAAATGAAAGAGAAGAACACTGATTTTTGAGGAGAAAGTGTTACTGATTAAGAGGTTATAAAGTGTCAGCTATCCTTTTAAATGTTTTATGTTAATTAAAAAAGGAATGCTAGTTTTTTCTGCTTGTACAAATGAAACTACTATAGAAGAGAGAAGTTATGTAATGCATTTAAGGAGATCCAGCTTCTAAAGGTGACAGCCAAGACCTTAACCCAGGTAACTGAATCAAGAGCTATATTAAGACTCCAAAACCCTGCACCTGTCAAATGTTCAACTCAGATTTCTTATTTTTATTGTGTTTACAGCAATATTTATTGGCTTGGGGAGACTTCAGCCAGAGGTTCAGAGATCTACTTAGTATTACTCTGAAGTATGACCATCTTAAGCTATATTTGCTCAAGAGTTTTTATAATAACTGGGTCTGTTCTGATCAAAACTATGTATTATATAAAAGTATGTCTCAAAACATAATCCACAGACAGTCTGCATTAGTACAAATTTGAATCTGTTAAAATGCAGATTCTTAGGTCCCAACTTATACATGCTTAATCCTCATATGAGGAGTTGAGAAATGGGTAATTTAACTGTCAATCTAGATGACTTATACATTCTCAAATTTGAGTATCGCTGCTATAGATGAAGTGAAGAATTCCTTAGTTTTCATTGTCCATTTTACACAATCCAATAATAATTTCAAACACGAAGATCCTAAAACACAAAGAAAAAATTGCAGTCATCCAGCCAAGCAGGCACATAGATAGCCATTTAAACATTCTTTCATTCAAGAGATTGACACTGACCTTTTACCATGTGCTTTGATTTTTCACACGTTACACAAGAAACTAAAGACAGAGGTTCAGCCTCTGTTAAGATTAATTTGACAAAAAAAAAAAAAACAAACCAAACAATTTTGAAAATATTTTGGTGAAAAATTTTAACAAGATTACAGTCCTTTGTTATTAAGCACCTGTTCATCTAATATTTCAGCACTTGTACCAGGCCTGGGAAGTTTAGAGGATGCTACCTTGAGGCTATATTTTCCAAAGAATTTTAAACATACCTAAGACTATCATCTTGCTACAGAGGTCTACATTTGTATAATTAGTGCACTATTATAATATAATAATAAAAGTATTAAAATACTTAATGTATTAAAATACTTTAATGTGTTTCATGATGCATACCTTTCCTTGACGTGATATAGCTGCTTTGACAGTAATTGTCGACATCCTTATTAAATCTAAGGTCAATGTTAATTTAAACTGAGATGAGAGTCTTTTAACAATGATGGTGGCTAATGTCAGGGGTAGTACTTAAACATCCATTTTGAGTGTGGCAATTTCAGTTGTAATAGATTAGCCTCTCCTTCTGTGTAAGTGGTAAAACCAAAGGAAAACAGAGAGCCAAAATGGTATTCTATGAGCAAATTTAAAATATAAAAGAACTGTAAACAAGTGTTCAAAATGAATACTTGGAAAAATAAACATGCCAAGTCTATTTTAACAATCACACCTCACTGTATCCATGGCAATACACTCCTCTAGGTTATCCAGCAGCTTGAAATTCAGCATTAAACAGAAAATAGAACAAGTGCAAAAGAATGCTCTGTAAATCTATTNGTAAACAAGTGTTCAAAATGAATACTTGGAAAAATAAACATGCCAAGTCTATTTTAACAATCACACCTCACTGTATCCATGGCAATACACTCCTCTAGGTTATCCAGCAGCTTGAAATTCAGCATTAAACAGAAAATAGAACAAGTGCAAAAGAATGCTCTGTAAATCTATTAGGACTCAAACCTAGGTAGTGCTGTATGGACAATCTTCAAAGGATAGTTTCTTCAAAAATAAATTGGGGCAATGTAGCATTTCTGCTTTTATTTATAGATGAAACTCTTCTCAACTATGTTCCCTGAGCTCTTTGCCTTATCCTGAACTTGTTTCACTTTCTTTTCCCTAGTGAAGTTCTGTATGATTTGGTTTTCTGAGAATTTTCCTTTTCTTTCCTTTGAGCTGCTGNAGGCAACCCACTCCAGTACTCTTGCCTGGAAAATTCCATGAACAGAGGAGCCTGGTAGGCTACAGTCCATGGGGTTGTAACTGAGCAACTTCACTTTCTTTCATCAAAAAAATTATGTTTTGTTCTGTTAGTTTTTCCTCCCCTTTTATAAAACTGGCCTATTTCAAAACCTATCCCCACCATATTTTCATTCTTTCTTCTAAACTTCCCCCTTTCATGCTTATTCATTATTTCCCTTTAGTATATTTTATTCCCAAATAATTTTAATTATTCTTTTGTTCAATAAAAGGCTTAGAGTTAAAATATAGCTAATCTATTTTTCTCTTTAGTTCTTCCTTATGTCTTTTTATTTTTCAATTTGTACAATGATACACTAGTTTTATTTTTGGTTTGGATTTTAACATCTTCAAGTTTGTGAGGAGAAGGGATTGCTTGTTCTAATAAGAGTTGTTAACAGCCATTGAAAGAACACTTTATAATTGTCAATTATGATAAGCAATAAATAGTTTGAATATGTTGTTTTACCATATGAAACCTCAGCTTGGAATCTAAGTTTTTATATTTAAAATTCTCACATATTCATATATATATGCATTTTTATTTAGTATTTCACCTTTAGAAAACATATAAACATAGCAATCTTGCTTTTAAAAAATTACATTGCAAGGTTCACAACTTAAATTTTGCACAACAACTGTAAGTTTTCTTTTAATTTGATATTATTCCTCGGGCACAACTTATCTAGTTTCTCACCTGCTCACTGAAAATACAGCTTTCTCAGAACCACTCACAAACCCAGCCACAACAAAATCCATAAGGCCTAGAAAGTTCAGGTCGATTCAACCCTAGAAATCTAAATCTCCTGGTCTTTTGTTCTCCAGCTCAATTATCCTCTCCCTTGCCTCACACTGACTATCAACAGCTTCTAGTCTTCTGACTCACTCTCATACGACTCCACCCTCTATAAAGCCTTCCCTGNTAAACCCAGCCACAACAAAATCCATAAGGCCTAGAAAGTTCAGGTCGATTCAACCCTAGAAATCTAAATCTCCTGGTCTTTTGTTCTCCAGCTCAATTATCCTCTCCCTTGCCTCACACTGACTATCAACAGCTTCTAGTCTTCTGACTCACTCTCATACGACTCCACCCTCTATAAAGCCTTCCCTGGTTCCCTTTACTTCATGGTTACTCTAGTCTACCTCTTGGAACCTGTGACTGAGCATGTCCTTCATCTTTTTGCCTTCTGAACAAGGAATCAGGTTTTGAAGGAATTGTTACTTTTTCTCCCACACTGTATATTTCACTGTATAGTTCTTTCGNATTCCTCGGGCACAACTTATCTAGTTTCTCACCTGCTCACTGAAAATACAGCTTTCTCAGAACCACTCACAAACCCAGCCACAACAAAACCCATAAGGCCTAGAAAGTTCAGGTCGATTCAACCCTAGAAATCTAAATTTCCTGGTCTTTTGTTCTCCAGCTCAAGTTATCCTCTCCCTTGCCTCACACTTACTATCAACAGCTTCTAGTCTTCTGACTCACTCTCATACGACTCCACCCTCTATAAAGTCTTCCCTGGTTCCCTTTATTTCATGGTTAATCTAGTCTACCTCTTGGAACCTGTGACTGAGCATGCCCTTCATCTTTTTGCCTTCTGAACAAGGAATCAGGTTTTGAAGGAACTGTTACTTTTTCTCCCACACTGTATATTTCACTGTATAGTTCTTTCGCTTTGTCTGAAATATCACTTTGCTTTGAGACTAACTGTATCCTCTTTCTTTTTTTTTTTAGGTGTTACTTTTTTATTTCTTGTGACTAATGTGTAAAAATCCTTCGCCATGTGACACTGAACATCTCGGCATGGTAGTAATAAAGCAATAATTTTATAATATAGGCAGTATTTTATGACTCAAGAACACATTTTTTTGTGGAAGAACTGTACTCACCCTGCTGGGCATTAGTCCTCTAACACTTCTGTAACTACATGGGATAGATAAGATCCAATCCAGTCTTGTATTTGCTGAAGATTTCGCAACTGCCTCATGTGTTTCCAAACCAGGTCTTCTATCTGTCTTGAAAGTATTCTTAATGCATATTCCACTGAGTGCCTCAAATTCTCTTTTGCTCTTCCCTTTTCACTCTTTTTGACAGTCTTGAATGTTAACTACTTCTACCTGAATTTCATCTTATCCACTCATTCCAACAGCCATATTCAGGATGCGCCATCACTGATAGTTGTTCCAAATCTTCGGTCTAAAATTTAAACATCTCTTCCACTTTTATACAATTTAAAATCCCTCCAGTGAGTAATTCCATCTGCTTTTCCCCCTTATTAACCTCCAGATTCTGTTCTCAGTGTTGTAGAGATATCAGTTATCTATAGTATTAGATGCAAAGCAATCTAAATCAAAATCCCATCATTCTTTTATTGGTTCTTGTTAAAACTGACAGCATTGAATTGCCTATATAATTCATATGGAAATGCAAGGATAAATATAAACACAATATTTAAAATTGTGCAGTACGGCATAAAATATGATACAACCAAACAATGAAACTACACTGAAAATCTAAAAAGAACTTTGTGAATATATACACATAAATTTATGATAAAATAACCCAAAAGAACAATTAGCAAAATATAAACATTTTGGCAAATATAGTTGAGACAAAAAGCATTTGTATTTAAAACTATAGACTCAACTTTCATAAGACTGAATGTTAATAAAGCAGTGAGAAATATTATATGAAAATGTTTTTATAATCTAGATGTTAGAAAAATTTCCTTTTCTAACAACACAATTCCTGAACAACACAAAAAAGCAATGACTTAAGGGTAAATATTGGTAAATAAGACTGTATTAACATTAAGAATTTCTGATTATTGCAAAGTTGCTTTAAAAAATTCATTTTGTTAATGTATTGATTGTATATAAATCTAAAAGTTAATGGTTGCTATGTGTGAATCAGTGTAAAAGGAACTTATTCAACTATTATAAAAATATTANACAACACAAAAAAGCAATGACTTAAGGGTAAATATTGGTAAACAAGAGTGTATTAACATTAAGAATTTCTGATTATTGCAAAGTTGCTTTAAAAAATTCATTTTGTTAATGTATTGATTGTATATAAATCTAAAAGTTAATGGTTGCTATGTGTGAATCAGTGTAAAAGGAACTTATTCAACTATTATAAGAATATTATCTTTTAAAATATTAATATTCATGCTCCACCATTCATTCTCCCTTACATTTTTCTCTTTTCCTCCTCTCTTCTCAAANTAAGACTGTATTAACATTAAGAATTTCTGATTATTGCAAAGTTGCTTTAAAAAATTCATTTTGTTGATTTATTGATTGTATATCAATCTAAAAGTTAATGGTTGCTATGTGTGAATCAGTGTAAAAGGAACTTATTCAACTATTATAAAAATATTATCTTTTAAAAATATTAATATTCATGCTCCACCATTCATTCTCCCTTACATTTTTCTCTTTTCCTCCTCTCTTCTCAAATTATATATACACTTGACCATTTTACCTTGATTTAAAGGTTGCATGTCCTGGTTTCTTTCTTCTTTTTAAAGTTTTTGTTTTCTTCACAAATCAGTGTGGATAAATTCCACTGACCTGTCTTCAAACTAATTATTTTCTCTGTACTCTCTAGTCTTCTGACACATCCATCATACCTTCATTTCTGCTACCACAACTTCTCCATTTCTATTGGGCTTCTTTTAATAGCTTCTGTCTTTCTTTGATGTTCTCCACTTGTTCACATATTTTTCATGCTTGTTCCATTAAATCAGCTAGAAATATTTTTCCACTAAAGCAAAAATCCTCCTCTTATCCTTCCAACGTGTGCAAGATCTCTGAGTCTAGTTCTTTCAAATATTTTAATCTCTTGACAATGTATCAAGTTGTCTTGCCTCTTCCATGTCTTGCAAGTTTTTTTAAAAAAATAAATATTAGCAAATACATGTAAATAAAATATGGTGCATAGCGACTGAATTAATTATTACTTTAGTGAAAGACATGCTTCGTCTTCTGTCAGGCTAGTCTGTATTTTAAACTAGATTTTTTGTTGCTCTAATAGATCAACTAAACCACACACCACAGATTTTTAATTTTTTGAGGGCAGAATTAAAAAAAAAATTCCTTTGGCAGGGCTCAGACTTAGTGTGTCTAGAAGTTTTTATTTTATTTACAACTGATAAATTGATGAATGAAAATATTGCTGTGAGGAGATATTTGGTAAATAGGATCTCTGTGACATATTTAAAATTCTAATATTTACAGAATTACCTAACAGACATTATCTTCAAATGAAAAGGGTATGAGAATAAGAGAGGTAAAGAAAACTAAGAAACTATAATTCAAAAAACAACTAAGAAAAGTCCATGTGCTCTGAGTCTCAATATTAATGTTTTAAAGTACATTTTCAAATAAAACTGCAGGCTTAGTATCTAACACAGTGCTTGAATGCATAGGATGTATTCATTTTACCACAAATGTATGCATTATATATCAAAATAAACAGCAATATATATATAAGCATATGTATGTTTATATAAAGTAATAGTAATAATGAAACTAACTGTTCTAGATGCTGTTGTGTCTTATACAAAATGATCAGAGTCTTTAACAAGTTTTTAACTTTTATGACCACTAAATTTTCTGAGATTTAGAACATATAATCATTTAATTAAAAAAATAAAATGCTGATTTAATTCTTGTTTAATACATATTTAGTATTGGCAGCATTAATGACAAATGAGCTTTTAAATTGAAGATTGTCATTTTGCTTTTTTATATATTTTTTCCCAACTTATCTTAGCTAAACCTACCCTGCAATTTAAAAGTAAATATATTTATACTAATTTTTTTATACTTTGATCAACACTTTTATTTTGTATAAAGGTATTCTTAGATGAGGTCAAGAGAAAAACTCATAAAAATATACAAAAGCTATTTATTTTACTACATGGCTAAAAATAAATGCAACAATTTAGCACCTAAGTTGTACAGCTATTGCCATGTAGATATATATCAGAAATAGTACTTTATTCTGAACTGATACAATTGCATGGGGATAAAATAGCAGAATAAGTAATATTTAGAATATAGTTTAGAGAACTTGCTGTATCATAAGGTAATAGAAATGAGAGGCATATGGTTTTAATGTGTTGTTTGATAAGACAAAACACTTAAGGTTAAAGGAGCAGAGGTGATTTGATATAGCTTCTCATTTTAGATGTTATTTTAGGTGTTTCATGATTTTTGAATACAAATATTCTAGTCACATAGCTGTGCTGCAGAAAATTTGTTTAAAAAATCAATGTCTCAGATTCCTG
Source organism: Neotragus moschatus (assembly GCA_006410615.1). Classification (NCBI taxonomy): domain Eukaryota; kingdom Metazoa; phylum Chordata; class Mammalia; order Artiodactyla; family Bovidae; genus Neotragus; species Neotragus moschatus. Next base: position 18,510 of record SJYA01001334.1, read on the forward strand.
TGCATGAATATACTTTCTCCTGAGATTTCATAAAATATATATGAAAATTAAAAATAATTGTATGATACATTTATACTTGCTTCTTTATTCTTGCTATTTTCATATGAAGAAAGACTAACTTTTAACATTCAAGAAATAAAGTATATGAATCATTTTTGCACTACAAATCTATGGTTTTGCTAGTTTTATTATTCAGACACTGAAACAATTAGAAATGGGTGAAATCATTTTAAAATCATTTGAATAAAGAGAATTAGCAAGGGAATGGCAGCGAGTTCAAATGTTTTCATTTATACTTTGATAGTTTATATTGCATTAGTATTTGACAGAATATCTTAAATTTAAGCAACCAAATTACATTTAGATGTAATTTGGGAATTCAGATATATTATCTTTAAAAATTTTTCTAATCCTTGTAGCCATTCTCTGTAAAGAGTTGAAGCATCAGTCTACATCCCTTTCATTCTGTGGTAGAGTATTCATGTCTGCTCTTCCATTTCCTTTCCAAATTCTCACAGTGATGAGAAATAATATTCTTCTTTTATGCAGCTTATACCCAGAAGGATAAACATAGCTATAATCAAATAGGCATCAGCCTACAATTCAGAGAGAGAATAGCATTAATAGTTAATGGTCATTCTGAATAAAGCCTGAGAATAAAAACTTACACATCAACTTTAGTCCTAGTTATTTTCCTGCCATGGATACTGTGAAAGGAGAACACTGGCTTTTGATTAGAGACTGCAACTAACCTTTTTGAAATATTATGTGACTTAATTTTTTAAATAGAAATTTGTAATTTTCACAGACTAGAAGTTTTTATAAGATGGATTTAAATAAAAGACAGATGGCTTTTTAACAAGTACCTCCTATGTCAACACCCTGTGATATTATTAGAAGTAAGCCATGTTTAAATTTTATTTCATTCTAAAGGTCTACAATAAGTATTGAAGTGAAGTGAAGTCACTCAGTCGTGTTTGACTCTTTGTGACCCCACGGACTGTAGCCTACCAGGCTTCTCCATCCATGGGATTTTCCAGGCAAGAGTACTGGGGTGGATTGCCATTTCCTTCTCCAGGGGATCTTCCCTACCCAGGGATCGAACCTGGGTCTCCCACACTGTAGGCAGATGCTTTTACCGTCTGAGCCAGGGAAGTCTCTCCACAATAAGTATTAGAACTAGCAATTTGACTATTGGAAGTATTTGTTTTTTAATTTTTCAATTAGTTTAAGAAGACATACTTGATAGCGATGACCTCTGTGGAAATATAATTAAAAATAAAATCTTTACTCAAACCAGGAAATCTCTCCACAGAGGCAGAAGAGAAAGAAAATAATTTTATTACTAAATAAGCACTAAACCATTAAGTGATATGCATCACAGACAATCTGCTAAGAGATTGCAAACAAACAAACAAACAAAAAACCCACAAAAGTTCATTGTTGTTGTTTAGTCACTAAATCATGCTCAACTCTTTGAGACCCCAGGGATTATAATCCTCCTGGTTCATCTGTGTTAGGGATTTCCCAGCCAAGAAAATACTGGCTAGATTGCCATTTCCTTCTCCAGGAGATCCTCTAACGCAGGGATTCAACCTATGTCTCCTGCTTGGCAGGCAGATTCTATACCACTGAGCCACCTGGGAAGTCCACTGTTTATACATCGAAGTAGATATAACCTATCATCTACTTGATCTCAAGTAACAGGACATAAAGCACCATTTGTCACAGATAGTCCATCCTTCGTTTGATAATTGCAGTGACTAACTGAATTCATCCAAAGAAAAATTAACTTATGTTTTGTTATGACAAGAGGAGGGTTTGCAATTTGGAGTGGGGTCCTAACAAAGTAGGCTCCTACTCTTTCACAGAAACTAGGAGATGGGACATTAGTTTCCGTATGATTATATTTCCACCCCACTACCACTCTCTCCAAAAAAAAACAGGTCCCAAGTCCTTGAGGAAGACATTTTTTTAAACTGAAAAGTGGCTTATTTAGTTCCTAAAAAGATTTATATACATTTTGAAGCTATAGGGAAAGAAAAACTTATAAAAAACAATCTTCTAAGCCAGGTGTTATAGAAAGGGGGAATTAAGGTCTTGTCCTTTATCTTCAACATGGAGAATTAAGGTGCTTATATTTTTAAACTGATTTGTCCTTGCATGATATGAATTCAATTCATTTAGTTCAAATTTAGACACATACAAACATGTGTAAATTAGACGTGTCAGCAATCAATGCAAAGAAATAGAGGAAAACAATAGAATGGGAAAGACTATAGATCTCTTCAAGAAAATTAGAGATACCAGGGGAACATTTCATGTAAAGATGGGCTCGATAAAGGACAAAAATGGTACGGATCTAACAGAAGTAAAAGATATTAAGAAGAGGTGGCAAAAATACACAGAAGAACTGTACAAAAAAGATCTTCATACCCAAGATAATCACGATGGTGTGATCACTCACTTAGAGCCATACATCCTGGAATGTGANGGGGAACATTTCATGTAAAGATGGGCTCGATAAAGGACAAAAATGGTACGGATCTAACAGAAGTAAAAGATATTAAGAAGAGGTGGCAAAAATACACAGAAGAACTGTACAAAAAAGATCTTCATACCCAAGATAATCACGATGGTGTGATCACTCACTTAGAGCCATACATCCTGGAATGTGAAGTCAAATGGGCCTTAGGAAGCATCAGGTGGTGGAGGTGATGGAAATCCTGTAGAGCTATTTCAAATCTGGAAAGATGATGCTGTGAAAGTGCTGCACTCAATATGCCAGCAAATTTGGAAAACTCAGCAGTGGCCACAGGACTGGAAAAGGTCAGTTTTCGTTCCCATCCCAAAGGAAGGCAATGACAAAGAATGCTCAAANATAGGAAGAATATGACAATGTATTAATACTGTAATCTTAAAGCAATATCCTGTCAAGGGAACCAAGGGGAAGAGAACAGTTATACTAAGACATAGTCTGTTTTTACCTATAGAGTTACCATTCTTTCAAGTTCTGTATCTTCAGCCAAAATAACTAAATAAAAGCCACATTAAAAAACTATGTGATCTCTTTCTGATAACACTATAACCCACATAGCACTGACAACAATTATTATTAAAAGTATTACGTATACTGTTATAATATACAGAATTGCATACATGAAAGGGGCAGTTGAGTGAAAATTTTCACATGAAGAATCCAAGCAATTATAAAGTATGAACTAGATTCCTTTTCAAAGGTATCACAAAGTGAATTTTCTTTAAGTAGTATGTCAATGGTCACATTTATTGTACTTTTAATTATAACTTTGCCCCAAAGACAATGAATATTCTGTCCATTAATTACCAGACTAAGCTATATTTTTATATCCTAGAGCTTTGGATTGTGCTGAAGGGCACTTGAGGCATTCTTCAGTGAACAGCATGACTTTTCAGTAGAAGCATTTGATGGATAGTGCACAGTCTTCCTCTATACACTTTCTGATTCTCCCTCCAGGCACCACAGTTGCTATTTGTTTAGCTGTCTCTGTTATGGGATTGATGTCTGCTATTTAAAAAATTATTCAGAAATATATTTTGTGACCTGTGATTGTAAAAAAAAAAAAAAAGAATAAACTTAATTTGACAGCATATGAGCTATAAGGACTTCTATCTTGTTCTATCAAAGGAATAAGAAACAAAATATTACCATGATCCATAGGTCAGCAATTATAATTCACTGCATGCATAATTATAATTGAACCACCTGGTGCCTAAGGATCTCTGGAAGAGACACACCCTTGCTCTGAAAGGATGAGTAATTATCAATTTGTATCCACATTAGATTCCTTCATTCCATTCATCAAAGATACCTAAGTTGATCTGCTTAAATATTTAGTTTTAATGCGTTCACTTTATTATTTGAAATCCATCAGTGGTTTCCTATGTTTTCTTGTTTTTGTTTGATTTTTGAAACTCCAACAGCACTGCTATGCTTCCAAGACTCCAACATCTAATATCTACCTCACCTAGCATGCTCTTATTCTTCTCATTAGAATCTGAGCCCTAGCACCCTAACTTTCCCTGAATCACTTCAATCAATAGAACTCCTTAAGTCACATCAGCAACTTCAAATATTTTTGGTTGCTGGTTTTCTTTCATTACGTTCTGTCTGATGTGTTTTAAATTACTTATCCTTGTCAAATCTTGTTCATTCTCTTATGTTACACATTAATATCACTTTTAATTCAGAAAGACTTTCTGATTCCACTAAAGAGAATGCTATGTTTCTTCACTGTTTCATCTGCCATGATTTTAAGTACCTGTTTAATATCTATTTTCTCCAACAGGGACTAATATTCAAAAGAGCACGGGGCCACATTGGAACTTTACATTTGTGTCTTCACAGTGCCTTGCCCAGTGCTTGTTACATGGTAGATGTTCAGTAGATACATTGAAAGAAAGTGAAAGTGAAAGTACTCAGTCCTGTTGACTCTTTTCAACCCCATGGACTGTAGCCTACGAGGCTTCTCAGTCCATGGAATTCTCCAGGCAAGAGTACTGGAGTGGGTTGCCATTTCCTTTTCCACGTAAATACATTAATATATGGTAAGTTAATGGATAAGTAAATCCCAAGGGGAAAAAAGCAAAACAAAAAAAATGATATTGATAGATAAGTAAATTTTTTGAAATCTATCTTCAAAAAAGCCATCAAAATACTAAAATTACATGACTCCTAACGAAACAGGTGACAGGGACAGTCTCTCAGTCATGTCCGACTCTTTGCAACTCCATGGACTGTAACCCTCCAGACTCCTCTGTCTGTAGAATTCTCCAGGCAAGAATACTGGAGTAGATTGAAATTCCTTTCTCCAGGGGATCTTCCCAACCCAGGGATTGAACCTGGGTCTCCTGCATTGCAGGCAGATTCTTCATCGGTGAGCAACCAGGGAATCAGGAGATTTATATAAAGAGGAGAATTTTTTAACCTATTTTCCAATGCATTAGAACAGATAATTTATCTATATGTGTTAGTTGCTCAGTTGTGTCCGACACTTTATAACCCCATGGACTATAGCCCTCCAGGCTCCTCTATCCATGGAATTCTCCAGGTAAGAATATTGGAGTGGGTTGCCAAGCTCTTCTCCAGGGGATCTGGAGATCCTCCCAATGTAGGGGTTGAACTTGGGTTTCCTGTATTGCAGTAATTTTTAAGCTTCATAGACAAAATTTTTAATGTTCCAAATATCATTATTTAAAAGATTAAATTCATGCTATTGTTCTATAATGCATGTAAGCCTTATAACAAAAAAGACCCATATCATGAATAGTTAATTTTGGCTATGCCATTTCTCAGACTCTTCTTGGTCTTTATGACCTTGAAGGTTTTTGAGAAGTAGCAGTTATGTACTTTGTAAAATGGCCTCAGATCTTAGATGTGTCTAATGTTTTCCTCATGATTAGACTGCAATTATTGGATTTGGTGAGGAAATACATCAAGATTAAGTGCCATTTGCGTCACATCATGTCAAGGATGTAAGTTATCATCAATAGGATTCTTCACGGTTGTATTGACCTTGACCTGGCCCAGGTAGTGGTTTTCAGATTTCTCCATTGCAAAGTTCCTCTTTTTTAATAGCTTTTTAAAATGTACTCCTTGAAATGAGAGAGGCATTATGGTCTACTACTTTGAAGGTGGAGTATATAGATATGCTGTTTGAGATTATTTTGCAGAGGAGGATATTTATCTATTCTCTGTTAATTAATAATTTATTTCTATCAACATGTGCATATATATATGAATATACAGCTATATGAATATTAAGCCAAATGTAAGTTCATACTGGTGTCTGAGATTCTATATCATTATTACATAGATCATTCTAGACTCCATTCTTTGTTCATTTCTAACCTCCCACTTCAAAATTTAGAAACTTATTTTCCATCCACTTATTTAATTGTTCAATTACCAATATACATGTTTAATGATTGTTAATTCATACTCCATGGGAAACAACTTTAGAGAGTAATTATTATGTATGATATGTTTATATTCACTGTTCCAGATTCCACTGATTTCCAAAGTAACCCTGATAAGCAGTAGTTTTTTCCCTTACCCAGAGGAAAGACCATTTCATATATTTGTAATATGATCACATTATTTCTGCATTCCACCCTGTGATCCCCTGATCTTTAAATTATTTTTAATAAACCTTCATTGATTAAGAGTCCACCCTTTGTTTTATAAAATTCTACAGCTTTTAACAAATTTAATGTCTTATACTCACCCACTCGTCCCCATTCTGTAAAGTAGAATCATACAGAATAACTTCATCACTGAAAAACACTTCAAGTGATTCATTCATTCATAACCTCTCTTGAGCACCAGTCCCAAGATGCTACTGATCATTTTATCATCTGCCTTTTACAGAATGCCAACTAACTAGAATTATAAAGTATGTAATGCTTTCAGAATGGCTTTCACTTAGAACTATGCCTTTAAAATTTATCCACATCTTTTCATATCTTGTTAGCTTATTTCCAGCTTTTGTTCATCCATCACATATTGAAGGACAACTTGATTACTTTCTATTTTGTCAGTTACAAATAACACACCTGTAAACATTAGCATGTAGGTTTCTGTGTGGACCTGCTTCTGAATCAATTGACTAAACCTAGTAGCAATTGCTGGATCACATAAGACATAGTTTAGACTTGAAAGAAACTGACATATTTCTTGCTAACTGGTATTTCATCTTGCATTACAAAAAAGGATGGAAGAGAGTTCCTATTGCCCTGCATTTTTACAAGGAATTAGTATTTTCAGTGTTCCAAATTTTAATAGTTCTAATAGATGTGTAGTTGTAGCTCACTGTTTTAATGTGAATCTCTCAAATATTTCAAGATAGCTAGACATAAAATAGGCTTCTCAAATAAAAATCTCATTAAATTCTAGATAAGATTTAGCTCCATATAAATTGTTACTTTCTTTATCTACAATTTTATACATAATTATGGTGGGTTTATTGTTCTGAAATGGAAGCTGAGATGGTAGAGTGAATGAAATTAGGTGGTTTGGATTCTAGATATAAGAATTTTCTCAGGATTTCATGGAAGAGGCCAGATACCAAGATGACATGGCAGAATCTAGGACTTGTCATATATTAGGGTTCTGGCAAATAATTATGTGTACTGATTGCTGAGAACATATAATGCTACCCACTAATAAAAATATAATGCTTACCCTATCACAGAAGACTATTTCATCTTCGAAAACTGAGTAACTTTCTTAAAGGATGCATAAAAACTAATAAAGTACCCAGACAGAAGAAATTAGGTAGACTTTTTTTCTAAGATACCATGCTAGCTTTCATTCCAAAGAAACGCAGTTATAAAATATAGCACTGTGAAAATAATTGATTTAGTGATAAAAATGGTTTAGAATCTAGTATGTCTTAAAGTTATAAAACCAAAATTATTGTCCTGAAGATATTTAAATTATAAAAATTTCATGTAGATAGTATAACATCACAAACACAAACACAAATGTTTTTTGATAAAAATTGGCCATTACTTAAGAGTAACAATTTTTCCTTTACTATCAACATCTAAGACTAGGATCAACACATTTTTTTCTACCTTTATGATCTATTGTTATGTTAAATAAAACATATGGTTCTTAATCACAACAGTAGGCTCTCACAAACCGTGTAGTAACAGGGTTTCTGTTTGTTCTCTCAAAAACCAAAAATGAAAGAATAATTTATAGCTGCAGAAAATGTTATAAATATTTGGGAAATTGCTATAAACAGTGGAAAACTGTCATAAACAATAGTTTTATGCATAATACAAATGTTCATCAATTAATGAAATATCAAATGTGGTGTTGTTAACTGTTGTGGAGGAGGACAAGTGCTGAGTAAGTTATAAATCAAGACTAAGAAATTGCTCTTATACTTGGGCTGATTGGTTTCTGATTAACATAAATATCAAAAATGATTATGAATGTAGTTTACTGGCAAGGTATTAATAGACATCATCCAAATATCCATCGGCTTCCTTGGTGGCTTCCCATATGGTAAAGCATCTGTCTCCAATGCGAGAGACCCAGGTTCGATTTGTGGGTTGGGAAGATCTCCTGGAGAAGGAAATGGCAATCCACTCCAGTATTCTTGCCTGGAAAATTCCATAGACTGAGGATACTGGTAGGCTACAATCCATGGGGTCGCAAAGAGTCGGACACGACTGGGCGACTTCACTTTCATTTTCACTTTCACTTTCAAATATCCATCACACATGTAAAATGTAAGATACATTGAANTTCTTGCCTGGAAAATTCCATAGACTGAGGATACTGGTAGGCTACAATCCATGGGGTCGCAAAGAGTCGGACACGACTGGGCGACTTCACTTTCATTTTCACTTTCACTTTCAAATATCCATCACACATGTAAAATGTAAGATACATTGAAAGCACTGAACAATTGTCATTAGAGGATCAGTTTGATTGTTGGATAATTTGTTCAGGGAAATCAAATTTGTTGCAGTTACTTGTCTATTCTTCATTTTCAAATTGAGAAATGGAATAAAATCCATTGTCTCAAATAAAGGTGGAACAAGCAGAAAAACAGAAGATGGTCTATTCTTTTCTTTCAAACTTCTTATTGTGTATTTAGTTCAGTTCAGTTCAGTCGCTCAGTCATGTCTGACTCTTTGCGACCTCATGAGTCGCAGCACGCCAGGCCTCCTGTCCATCACCAACTTCTGGAGTTCACTCAGACTCACATCCATTGAGTCTGTGATGCCATCCAGCCATCTCATCCTCTGTCGTCCCCTTCTCCTCTTGCCCCCAATCCCTCCCAGCATCAGAGTCTTTTCCAATGAGTCCACTCTTCGCATAAGGTGGCCAAAGTACTGGAGTTTCAGCTTTAGCATNTTCACTTTCTGCCATAAGGGTGGTGTCATCTGCATATCTGAGGTTATTGATATTTCTCCCGGCAATCACGGAAATGCAATAAATAGGTGTGGCATATTAAGAGGTACAAAAATCCCATTATGAAATATATGAATCACAGCATTGGAATGTACAAGAATGTAACTGTACTCAATATTAATGTAATATCTTTGTAAGGTGACAAAAGGTAGCTGGACTCATCATGTTGATCATTTTGAAATTGTATAGAAATATCTGAATCACTATTCTATGCAGCAAGAACTACATAGTGCTGTAGGTCAATTATACTTTAAACACAAACTAATAGAATAAGAGATCAGATTTATGGTTATCATAGGTAGCTGAAGGGGTCATGGGAAACTAGAGGAAAGTGGGCAAAAGATTTGAACTCCCAGTGATAGGATAAATAAGTACTAGGAATGTAAGGTGCAAAATGATATATACTAATATAATGAACACTGCCTTATGTTATACATGAAAGTTATTAAAAGAGTAGATTCTGAGTTCCCATCATAAGGAAAATATTTTTTCTTTTCATTTTATTTTATATCCATATGAATTAATGGATGCTCACTAAATTTATTGTGATCAGCATTTCCTAAATTATATAGCTTCAATCATTATCCATAAACATATATTACTGTATGTCTCAACAAATATATCTCAGTAAAACTGGAAGGGAAATAAACAACTAAAAGCAAAATGAGTAACATTTAAGGAAATGGATTTATTTTACAATCTGTCATTTTACAAGTGCTTTTCTTTAATGAAAAATAGCATGAAAATATTACTAACATGTAGTTTATTAAGCAAAATGCTAACTCTGTCACCTAGAGTGCTAACTTGGGCTTCCCTTGTGTCTCAGAGGGTAAAAAGAATCTTCCTGCAATGCAGGAGACCAGGGTTTGATTCCTGGGTGGGGACGATCCCCTAGAGAAGGGGATGGCAACCCACTTCAGTATTCTTGCCTAGAGAATTTCATGGATGTAAGAGCCTGACGGGCTACAGTCCATGTGGTCGCAAAGATTTGGACACAACTGAGTGACTAACACTTCAGAGTGCTAACTTACTCATTTTTCTAATGTGAGTCTCACAAAATACATGGATGTATATTTGAGAGAAGCTGTTTATATTTGTATATCCTTTAACAAGAAAGAAAGATCGCAACGCAACTAAAGTGAAATTGCAATCAGCTGAATTACTCAATAATGGAGTCATGCTAGTAAGTCAAGTTTTAGGAATTCTAGTCTTGCAATTCCAAGATTAGAAGTAAATTCTTGACTATATACTGGTTTAGGAATGAACTATATTACTGTTGTTCTTGGGAACAAATACCAGTGAATATATTATGAATTGATCATATTTCAATTGTGTTTGTCTTTGTTACTGGATCTATTTCTTTAGGCCTATTTCTGTAACAAATAAAAATATACAACATTAATTGCTCAGTTTTACTTTCTCTAGAAAAAGGCATTGGATTCTACATTTCTTAAGAAAGCCAGTCATGAAATACTGTAAGTGAAAAGTTGCATGGCCATAATCAGATTTATTTTCAAGCATTTTCTTCTACTCAAAAATAAAGGATAAAAACTATTTGCATATACTAATAATGTGTTGTTTGGTTTATATGTGAATAATAACCAGCATGATCAAGACATTTTTTAGAAATGTATTATTTTTTGATTAAATTGATTTTAGATTGATTTTAAATATGAATTAAATGTAAAAAATGCTTTGTATATACAGATATCATTTTCAAGGCTATTGATTTTTTTTTCCATTTATTTAACCCATGGCTTCTTGAAGACTCTTTTTCTTAGTTGAAGTATAATTTATAGCATTATACTATTTTCAGTTGTACAATATACTGATTCAACATTTTCATAGATTATACTCCATTTAAAGTTGTTATAAAACAATGGCTATATTTTCCTGTATTATGCAATATATCCTTCCCGTTTATCTATTTTATATGAGTCAATGATAATTTTGTGTTACACATATAATTGATCTAAAAATTCATATCTAACATTCTTTCCAGACTTAAGGCTTTCTTTTATATATAAATTCTTACACATGTGGTATTTCAATTACAAAATGAATATTCATACCCAACAATATATTAAGATTGCTTAACAAATAGTATATCTATGTCTTTCACAGTGAAGCATAATGATCAGTAGGAATCTCTATCCAGTACAACCTTGTATTATAAAATGAGAGGCTTGGAAACCAAAACTAAGTGAAACTTACATCTCCATTTTTACCCCAATCTATTATGACATTTGGCTTTCGTTCAAGATTTGCTTTGTAGGGAAGTCAAAGATAATTGTACTATATTTCTAATTTACTTATTTTGTAATTATCTTGGTCCCATAAAGTAGCTTCTGTATGTATAATACTGGTGTAATTGGATTAATTGTAACAAAACCCTTAATAATAATATCAATAATCAAACATATTGAGCAAGCAAGTGTAAAACTCCACAAGATAGTCTTCCAAGGGAAGCTAATCTGCCAGAGAAGTAACTAGACTCAGATAACAATCAATTAATTGTCCACTGTCCATAGAATTTTCCAAGCAAGAATACTACAGTGGATTGCCATTTCTTTCTCCTGCGGATGTTTCATCTCCTGCGGAAGATCAAACCTGCATTTCTTGCATCTCCTGCATTGGCAGGCTGATTCTTTACCAAGGTACCAGCTGGGAAGCCCCAGAATTAGAAAGAGTCTGTTATATATGCACTCAAACTTCTGGATGGAAAAACATGCTAAACTGAGTGGTAAATTGTTGTAAAATTAAAATAACTATTGTGTTTGTGTCCCTGCACCTCTTGCCTAAGGGCATAGAGCATTATGATAATTAAATCACAGCAATGGCTCAACACTCCTAGGAACAACTTGAGTTTGGTTCTGTTCTCAATGACCACAGAGCACAATGTTACCTAAAGTTCATTTCACAGTGTGTATTTATTGTTTCATCAGTGACATATAAATGTTGGCAGATAATGCAAATACATCAATAAATCTTAAAATATCTTCTTCATTATCAATAAGTAGGAAAGTATTACCTCCTACAGTAGGTAAAAAAAAAAAAATAAAACATTTTGAAAGCCAGGTTTTTTTTGCCTTTTTTTGGCTTTCCATTTTGTTTCCATCTGGAGGTACATACTAAACAGCCCATCTTGGTCAATGCATGCTTTTCCCTATCTTTATTCCATGACATGTTGTCTAAGTACCTGCTGAGTTTGTTTTATCCATTTTTCTAAAGCTGTGTTGTATATGCAGGCCATCTGTCATTCCTTCTCTTCCTCCTGAAACACTTTTTTTTCTTTTTCCACAGTACCCAAAACAGGGCAGTAAACTTTTTCTGCAGTAAATGTCTCTTTTTTTAAAGTAAATTTAGCTTGAATTTGGCCTGTAGACAGATGTCAATGTTGGTGCTCCAAAAGTGCTGTAGTTTGAATAATAGAAACATGCAGATTGATTCAAATTCCCCAGGGTACACAGAGAGGCAAAATGGAGCAGAAAAAAACGGAGTGAATGACAGAAAATAAGGAAGGAGAAATATTCAGATATGGTGGGGCAAAAGGAAGAAAAGAAACTTGTGAAATAGGAAGGGGAAAAGGGGGGGAAAGAGAAGAGAGAAAAAGGGAGGTGGATTAATGTCTTCTGAATAGGAAAGTAAATACATTAGTATTAATAGAAACCATTTCCTTTCCCTGAACATAGATACAATTATAAGCAGTAACAGTCCTGTTACAGGAGAATCCTAAAAATTAGAAGTAGATAAAAAAAGAAGACCAACATATAAACATCACAGGAAGGCATAAATCTGGATAAGTTGACTGTGAGGCTCCAGAGAAAGAGGAAAGATAATCATTACAGCTCTAGGGAATTCTTAGCTATCCGATCACTCTTCTTTGCAAGAGAGCATCTCAGATTCGCACAGAGAAGCAAACGGCAGAACAAACTTTGGGAAAGTTTTCTGTCTCCTTGGGCATGAAGCTTATCAGTTTTAAAAGAGAACATGCCTGCCAACTAATTTCTGAGCAGGAAATTGACTCTGAGGAAGAAGGAAATCCAAACCATTAGCTGAGGGTGGTAGTCACTGATCAAGTTCACTTCTGGGTGACTGCTAGTAAACTTTAAGTTGTCTCTGGTAAAACTTAAAACTGAGAGATCATTACAGAGGTCAACAGGACTAAAAGAACTGCCTTCTGTGTATGACTCTAGTAGTCTTCACATACGAGAAGCACAATGAATCATGTGTGTGGGCCATTACTTACACAAAGCACGTGCTAAAACAACAAGATTGTAATTAAAGAAAGTCAGGACAGTATAATAGCAGAGCACAGACTTGAAATTTAGTAAAAAGCAACAACAAATAGTTGTCAAAATGCCTTAGCCTTCAGTTTTTTACTTAGAGAAGTCAGTGAGGTTACTGAACAAAAACAGTGTGGAATAGTGAGGACCAAGAGGTTCAAAATGATACGAAGAGTGAGAAGAAAGCCCTAAAAAATAAACCCCCTCACCAATATTTAACTCTAAAATCAGAGTGCATTGTTCTTGACACATTTCTTAAAGTTGTTGTTGGTCAGATAGCAGTCATGGAATTTTCACTGCCTGTTCATGCATGCGCTAAATTGTTTGTCCTGCTGGCATAAGAATATAATTGCAACTCCTTGTAACAGAAGTGAAGAGATTATTAAAGAAATACTTCAGGGAAAGAATATGAATCTTACTTGTTGTCTGAAAACCTTTTATTAAACCTTCCAGTAAGACCGAGTAAGAAATAGCATCAAAATATTCAGCGAGGATAAGAGTGTCTCGGAAAATGTCTCAAGAGAAAAGCCCTACTATAGGAAATGGTGCACCATCAGTTCTGCATAGCAAATTATTCTCAGTGCATAAACATATATATCAATGTCTCTAAATTTTAAAATTAATTCCTGAGTCAAATTTAACTGAAAAGTCATTAAGAATACCTTAACAAATACATTTTGTTCATATTATCCTTTTTATATGTGTGAAATTAATATTATCAAAGTCTCAGTATAATTCTGAGTTCTCTCAATGACTTTAAATTGCTAAATTATAATAAGTAATAAGCTGACAGTAGTTTTTGTTTTTTCTTTTATACTAGTTCTCAACATAATGTAGGTGTTACAATCCATAATATCATAGATTTGTTGGGGGAATATTAAAAGTTGTTCAAAATACTAGATGAATAATGTGGAAGGCCACAATGATTGTTGAAATAAACAAGAAGATTTGAAGAAATGAAACTCACTCTTTATTAGCTGAGGTGAAGCAAAGAAGACAACCTCTACGGAAGCTACTTGAAATTGATTGAACAGAGAAAGATTTTTATAGTGTTTTGGGGAAACAGAAGTATACTGAAGATATGTACCAAAAATTCTGAGAAAAAAATGACAAAAAAATTGTGCACACAACTTCAAGTTTTCAGGCATACAAGTTTATAAGAAAACAGAACATCTGTTGACAAGAGGGGAAAAATAGGGAAAGTTCAGTATGAACTCCTGTTGTTCCCTTGAGAACTGTATGAGTTGTTATTTTTTAGCAACTTTACTTGAGCCCAAGAGGGATTTTCCAGCTGAGGTAAAGGAAGCCTGGGGGAAAATAGGTGAACAAAAAATATCTATGATAGTTCTGAAAAATACAGTCTTTCAGGGTAGACACTAACTTACGTGATAGAAGAGTTGGTGTATTTTTTAAAAATTTACAGTTGTATACTTAATACTTTAGGAGACTGCCAGAAATACAATATGATATAAATTATAGATATGATATATATATATATATGAATTATATATGCTGTCATAAATTATATATTTTAAATATATATCTAATTATAAATATATATATATATATTTTTTTTTAATTTGGGGAGGAAAATTAAGTTTAATACCTAAAATTGCAATTAAGGTTTTCTTATACTAGTAAAATCTACTAAAGAGTCAACATAGTTTCTTTCTTTGTTGGTAAAGTCTTATCTTATAATTTTTTTTAGTATATTTTATTGTGATAAAAATACAATGTGAGACCTACCCTACATATTTTTAAGCACATAATACAGTATTGTTAACTACAGGCACAATGTAGTACCAAAGATCACTAGAATTTATTCATCTTGCATAGCAGAAACTTTATACCCATTGATTAGCAATTTTTAATTTACATTTCTCTTGAACACAAGGACACCACCATTCCATTCCCTGATTCTATTAGTTTGGTTTGTCTAGGTACTTTATATAAGTTGAATCATGCAGTACTTATCCTTCTGTGACTTAATTCACTTAGCATAAAACCTCAAGGTTTGCCCAAACTGTCATTTATTACAGAATTTCCTTCTTTTTTTAAAGGCTTAATAATAATTTACTATATGTGTATTTCACACATTCTTTATCTATATAGCTCATAAATGAATATGAGAATGCTAGTATCTCTTCAAGATCCTGATTTCAATTATTTTGGGTAAATACAAGCAAACAGTTTTTCACTATTTTTTGTAGAACCTCTCTAATCTTTTCTATAGCTGTACCATTTCATATTTCTACTAACAAGGGGTCCAGTTTCTCTCACATCCTTGTCAACACTTATTTCTCATTTTTTAAGATAATAACAATCATAACAGGTGTATAGTGATATCACATTATGATTTTGACTGTATTTCTCAGATAATTAATGAGGTTAAGTATGCCAGGTCCCCTTAGATTTCTAAGACAGTCAAGATAAAAGCCTTCTGGGCTTTTAGTCTTTGGGCAGCCTCAGAAAAGTTGGGACACTGGATGTAATTATGGAACTCTTTCCCTCCCCAGGAAGAGGCTGTGAACTTGGTGTTATTCATTTACCTGTGCTGAGTGGAGTGAGTAAGTATGGTGAGTTCAACCACAAGACTCTATTCTTATCCGCTTTCTTATGTCTAGATTATTTGAGGCCCTATCAGCATTTTGAAATCAGCAAGGAAGAAATGAGGCTTCTGAGTAGTCCCGGGAAAACTTGAGGTGTTGCAAGTGTTTAGATTCAGGATGTTGTTCAGTTGTTCAGTTGTGTCTCTTTGCGATCCCATGGACTCAAGCACACCAGGCTCTTCTGTCCTCCACTGTCTCCTGAAGTTTGCTCAAATTCATATCCATTGAATCAGTGATGTGATCTAACCAGATCATCCTCTACTGCCCCTTCCCCTTTTGCCTTTAATATTTTCCAGCATTAGGGTCTTTTCCAGTGAGTCAGTTCTTTGTATCAGGTGGCCAAATTACTGGACCTTCAGCTTCAGCATCCAGTCTTTCCAATGAATATTCAGGGTTGATTTCCTTTAGGGTTGACTGGTTTGATCTCTTCACAGCCCAAGGAACTCTAAAGAGTCTTCTCCAGCACTGCAATTCAAAAGCATCAATTCTTCAGCACTCAGCCCTCTTTATGATCCAACTCACATTCATACGTGACTACTGGAAAAATCATAGCTTTGACTCTACAGACCTTGGCTGGCAAAGTTACGTCCCAGCTTTTTAACAGGCTGTCTAGGTTTCTCATAGCTTTCTTTCCAAGGAGCAACCATCTCAATTTTATGGTTGCTGTCACTGTGGCTTAGGATGGTTTAGGACTGACCACACCAAAATATGCCACAATAGCATACTGAATGTTTTGAGTTGAGGATGCTTGAGAAGTAGCCAATGCAAGAAAGAAACTGACTCTTCTCTGTTCTCCTGAAAGCAGGAAATACATCTCTCATGTAAAAGGTGCACTCCTTGCATCTGGAAGTAAATTGACCCCCTTGTCACCAAAGACAGGGAATTTAGAGCCAAGAAACCTGTTCAAACTAGCCTTCTTCTTAAATTGACTACCCCAAGCCCAAACTTTGTTTAGATTCTTCACTAATTAAGCGTCTAAAGCCTAAGTTGCTTTGCTTGTCAATTCCTGGTAAATGCATGGTTTCTTTGTCTGAAAAGTATAAAAGGCTGCTTGCTTTGGTCATTTCTTAGGTTCCATTTTATAAACAAAGGCTTTCAGGCACATGAAGAAAAATGTTTATTTTTCTCCTGTTAACCTGTCTTGTGTCACTTTCATCATGATTCCAGCCACATGAACTCAAAAGGGGTAGAGATGGAATTTTCTTTTTCCCCCAACAAAAACACAGACCAACTCTCCCTCCTCAGGGAGGGAATCAGAAACTTTTTGTTACAGAGAAATGTCCAACTTTACTGGTGTCTCCAAACTTCCCTATACAATTCAATTAACTCTTACTCCAATGTTCCATGAATCTCCTCTTCTTTTCAGTCTGTTTCTAACTCTGTTCTGTTCCTCAGTTGCTGTGCCAGTTCTTGAACCTTGTCATGCTATTTTAATTTTATAATACCAGATTGGCCCTATTAGTATCTGTAGAATCAATCCCCTCTTGTATTTCATCTTGATTATTGTTTTGGCTATTATTGACACTTTTTTTCTTCCACCTATATTTTTTGACCAGCTTATGCAGTTCCCAAAAGAAGCAAACAACAACAAAACACCATAGATTCAGAATTGCATTAAATTCCACTTCTATAAGGTATCTAAAATGCTCACTCAGAAAAGAAGGAAGTAGAATGGTAGTTTCCAGGGGTAGGGAGAAGGAGGAAATGGAGAGTTTTTAGTAGGATAATGTTTCAGTTATGCTAGGTAAATAAATTCTAGAGATCTGCTCTATGCAATATAAAGCCTACAGTTAACAATACAACACTGCACATTCGAAAATTTACTGAGAGGTAGATCTCCTGTCAAATGTTCTTGTGTGCATGCTAAGTCACTTCAGTGTGTCTGACTCTTTGTGACCCCATGGACTATAGCCTGCCAGGCTTCTCTGTCTATGGAATTCTCCAGGCAAGAATACTGGAGTGGGTTGCCATGTCTTCTTCCTTCAGGGGATCTTCCTTTCTCAAGAATTGAACCTGAGTCTCTTATGTCTCCTCTTCCAGGCAGGAATTTTACCACTCTGCACCACCTGGGAAGCCCTGAGTTTCTTGCCACACACACACACACACACACACACACACACACACACAAAGACATACTAAAAAAAAAAAAAGAAATTAAAAAACAAAAAGTGGGTTCCCCTGGTGGCACAGTGGTCAGGATTCCAGGCTTTCACTGCAGTGGCACTCTGGATCAGGGATTGATCCAGAAACTGAGATACTGCAAGGTGTGCTGTATGGACTGCACACACAAACACACACACATTTGTGTATATGTGTGTGTGCATACACACACACACCACACACACTCTATTGTTAAAGAACAATTATATTCATTTTGTAAAACTTCCCAAGTGATCTGACATTTTCACCTGCATTCAAGGATTTCGTTTTGACAGAATTACGTTGAATTTTCTCCATAATGTCTCTTGTATACTTAATATGACTATCTTTGATCTTTCTCTTCTCTTTTCTGGCATTTATTTGTTTTGAAAAATTTCTTTGTTCTCTCTCTTTTTTTTTATTTTTGTAAAAAAAGATGCACTGATTTTTGTTTAATTTTTGCCTAAGCCTTTTACCACATCTTTGTTGGCATATTTCTGATGTCTCTTTGTGATTTTCTTTTATCTAAACAGTTTTCCACTCAGCTTTTAATCTTTCAAACCTATTCTACCAACACTGTCTCTTTTAATCTTCTTTCAGTGTCCCTTTTTGTATAGCTCTTGATCTTCTGGCTTAGTTTCCCACTTTATCAAAAATGACTCACCATCCTGCTTTGTTTTATGATTAAGAATCTTAGATGAAAATGATTTTATAATAACTAGAAGAAAGTTGTCAATGGTATAAAACTTTTTAATGACATGCTAATTCATTAACTTGATGTCAGATTCAATTTAACTAGAAGGTGTTCCCCTATGTTGATTGAACTATTTCACATGAATTGCAAACCTACATCATTCATGTACTGCCTTCCACAGAAGAAATAAAGATTCCTCAAATGCACAGAATAGGTGGTGAGCAGTCCAGTTAATAGTTGTCTGTAGTGTGAAAAAATGGAAAGGATTATTTTCCTTATACTCATTAAACTTAGTTTTTATTTCTTTTATAGTGGCATGCATGTGTATTTGACTCTGTCAATAGCTTCGATGGCAATTTTTTCAAAAGCAATTCATAAATGCATGGAACAATATTGCTAAATTATAGTAATTGAAGGTAATATTAAACTGAAAATCATTTGAGATATATAAACCTCAAACATTGCTACAAGCAGAGAGAGCTAATAACCCACAAAATGTTAAAATAAGCATTGCAAAAATGTGTAACCTTAAGTTACCTTTTTTGGCATTAAATGTTTTGAAACTCAAGACCTAAAACTAGACTATCAAGCAAGTAGGCATATATTTTTTCTTAAATTGTATTATAGATATAATTACAATTAAATACAATTTCTTAAATTTTATTATAATGTGTGTAAATAAGTATAATTATACATGTATGTATAATTATATTAGTGGGTTTTATTGTTGTTGTTGTTAACCACTATACTGCTGCTGCTGCTAAGTCACTTCAGTTGTGTCCGACTCTGTGCGATCCCATAGATGGGGGCCCACTGTCTCTGGGATTCTCCAGGCAAAAACACTGGAGTGGGTTGCCATTTCCTTCTCCGATGTGTGAAAATGAAGTCTCTCAGTTATGCACGACTCTTAGTGACCNTTGTTGTTGTTGTTAACCACTATACTGCTGCTGCTGCTAAGTCACTTCAGTTGTGTCCGACTCTGTGCGATCCCATAGATGGGGGCCCACTGTCTCTGGGATTCTCCAGGCAAAAACACTGGAGTGGGTTGCCATTTCCTTCTCCGATGTGTGAAAATGAAGTCTCTCAGTTATGCACGACTCTTAGTGACCCCATGGACTGCAGCCTACCAGGCTCCTCTGCCCATGGGATTTTCCAGGCAAGAGTACTGGAGTGGGGTGCCATTGCCTTCTCTGAACCACTATACTAGATATTATTAACTTGCAGTAATATATATAATACAAGAGTTTTACTTCATTTTGTTTGTTTTTGCCTTCACACTTAAAGCTTATTTACATCTTGGCTGAAAATCTCCTGAGTAAAAATCTGTGCTGTGTTTTTATATTTAAAGATGAAGAAACCAGAGTGATTTTCTTCCTAGGACACAGGTAATCTGAAATGGAAGACAGGCATAGAGTCATAATGCAAATTGTGAACAGTGCCGTTTGGAACAGGGAGAAATAAAATGTCTGAGAAAATATCCCTAAGGGAAAATCAATGTATAAAATTGATATGACTACAAATTTATTGAAGACTGAACAATTATACAGATATGATTTATGATGGACTCATGATTGCCTTGATTTCACCAGGCTGAAATCAAGATTGCTGGGAGAAATATCAACAACCTCAGATATGCAGATAACACCACTCTAATGGCAGAAAGTGAAGAGGAACTAAAGAGCCTCTTGATGAGAGTGAAAGAAGAGAGTGAAAAAGCTGGTCTAACATTCAAAAAACTAAATCTGGTCACATAACCTCATGGCAAATAGAAGGGGAAAAAGTGGAAGCAGTAAAGATATAATTTTCTTGGGTTCCAAAATCACTGCAGATGGTGACTGCAGACATGAAATTAAAAGACACTTGCTCCTGGGAAGAAAAGCTAAGACAAATCTAAACAGTGTTTTAAAAAGCAGAGACATCCCTTTGCTAACAAAGGTCCATACAGTCAAAGCTATGTCCCAGTAGTCATGTATGGATGGGAGAGTTGGATCATAAAGCAGGCTGAGCATTGAAGAATTGGCGCTTTTGAATTGTGGTTTTGGAGAAGACTCTTGAGAGTCCCTTGGACTGCAAGGATATCAAATTAGTCAATCTTAAAAGAAATCAATCTTGAATATTCATTGGAAGGACTCATGCTGGAAGCTGAAGCTCCAATACTTTGACCACTTGATGTGAAAAAACCCTCATTGGAAAAGACCCTGATAATGGGAAAGATTAAAGGCAAAGGAGAAGAGTGAGGCAGAGGGTGAGATGGTTAGATAGCATCACTGACACAATAGACATGAATCAGAGCAAACTCCGGGAGATAATAAAGGACAGGGAAGCCTTTACTGGCATGCTGTCATCCATGGGTCGCAAGTTTCTTTACCCCAAAACATAGGCTCAAATTTCTTTTGAGAGGAGCGATTTATAGTAAAATCTGATATGTATCACCAGGCATATTTTGATGTTATAGAATTTTTAAAAGGATAATTTTAGCTACATAAAAACTGACAAATAAAATGAAAGCAGACATAAGCAGATTTGTTTAGAGGCCAGTGCAATGACCTAGGTAAGAGATGATGTAAGTTGTGGTGGAGGGACTAAGATATTTTGAGTTTTATTAATTTAAGAGATTTTTATATTAAAAATATCTTAAGTCCTAATCATTAAATCCTTAAAGACTTGATAGACATATTAATAAGCAAACTACAAGCACTTTATTGCTATAGATACAAGTGAAAATGTGACAGAAATAATTTAAAATAAAACTGGTTCATATTCATAGATTATATTTTAAAGACATAAAATATTTTTTATAAAAATTAGTAATTTAATAACCTAACCAAAAAAATCAATTTCCAAATACAAACTAACATGTCCTAAAGTAGACACACTATTCTGATGTAGATGATATACTTTCTTTATTAATAGTGCCCCTTTCAGTAGAGTTTACAATTGACAGTCAAAATAATATCTTTATGTAAGAATATTTGAAGTATAATATGAAATTGTCCATTGTCAAATGCAAGAAATGCATCTACTAATATACCCCATAAACTTTTTATCTATTTCTCTTTTCTCTTTTCAAATTTAGGTCAAATATGAATTGCTACAGTTATTAAGGAAGTATATTAAATAATAAGATCATTCAGAAAAATAGGCAACACTATTCTGTTGGCATATTAACATTCACAGCTTAGTATAAAACAAAGACTAAGAGCATCTTTAACTTTCAAAAACCTGTGCACTTGTAAAATTGTATCACCTAAATGTCCTTTTTTTGCTAATATGAAATGAATTAATAATTTTTGTTAATTTTCAACATTTATTTTTCTCCTAGGCTCTTCTCTTTCTAAGATAAAGAAAATAATGACAGGTACGAAATTTCAAAGTAAATATGTGAACACAAAAACATTTTTTTTTTATTTCCACAAACTATTATTCTAATGGGAAAATTTTATGACTTTTTAAATTAATATCTTAGAATTAAATGGTTTCTCTCATTTTCAGTAAGGCTTCTCTAACCTGTCATTATTCAAGAAATATGAACCAGGAATTTTTATTAAATTTTAGCCTTATATGAAAAAACAGCACAGCAGAAATGTAGCTGGTATTGATTTGAAGTTTGAGTGTTAGGAATGAAGTGAGTGATGAGAGCATTATTGGAGTTTGCACTTTTTGACAAGAGTTGGTAAAACTTCCTATATTGTTGAAGGAAAAAAGAAATTCTAATTTTTGCTTCTTTATATGTTTATATATATGTGTGTGTGTGTGTGTGTGTGTATGTGTGCACACGTGTGTTTAAGTATATACATATATATATTCATATACATATGTATATACATGGACTTCCCTAGTGGCTCAGATGTTAAAGAATCAGCCTGCAATGCAGGAGACCCAGATTCAATCCCTGAGTCAGGAAGATGCCCTGGAGAAGGATATGGTATCCCACTCCAGTATTCCTGCCTAGATAATCCCATGGACAGAGGAGCCTGGCGGGCTTCAGTCAATGAGGTCTCAACGAGTCAGACAGGACTGAGCGGCTAACACTTCCATTTTTCATAAATATACACATACAAGTTCTTTACCACTAGTGCCACCTAGGAAGCCTTACACACACAAACACACACACACACATACATTTGTTTTTGTTTTTTTCTTTTTTACCTGGAAAGTACGGTAGCTATGCTGGAGAAGAAAATGTAGTTCCTTTTTCCTTTTGTACTCCTGTTCCTCTTGATACATTTTACTTTATGCTTTTTTTTTTTGGTTCCTCCACTAAACAGCAAATTCTGAACTAAGAACCTTTTTTTTTCCACTAAACACCTGGTATACTGCTAGGTTGTGAGTAATTTTGAAAGTTATTTAATTATTTCAGTCTTTTACGGTTTAAATTAATGAAAACCACTAAAGCCAATAAATCCTATACTGGGAATAAACTCTAAAAATGTTTTATTTTGTAAGGGGGGAACATTACTAAAGTACAGATTTCTTAGATTCATATTATCATTAATAAATATTCTGGTGTGCTAGTACCTTTGTTTTATTATAATAGGACTATTTGAAATACAAATATTCAGTAACAGTTTAAAGAAGCATGGTCAAATTGAGTTCATTGAAGTATAAATTGTGGGTGTCTACCCGAGAGATGTTAGAAAAGGTTTTATGCAGAAACAACTGTCAGAACAATCTGTGTTCAAGATAGCATCCTTGTTACTTGCCCTGTGTTTCTAGGTATGAAGCATATGGACTCCATTTCTATGTATATCTGAAGGCTATAACTCAAATCAAAATTAAAAGTTCTTCTTCTTACTGTTTATTAGTAACAGTAAAAAGAAAGTATGTAAATTTCTTTTAAATTTTTATTTTTTAAGCATAATGTTCATTTGACATCAGATTTCATTTATGATAATCAAAAAGGATTATTAATAGTTTAATGTTTAAATAAATGCCTTCAATGGTATATAATATTTGCAATTCTTTTAAAAATGAAGTTTAAAATACGAGTTTAGTAATTTTTGTATAGTTATACTGAGTAATTTCCAATGGTATTCATTTGCTGAAAACAATATGCCTTGTAATATCATTTTAAAGATTTAAAGAACTTAAACCTTCAAATATTTTCTCATATTTAACAACAATAAAAACACAATAGCTATAAGACACTAAATATTCAACATTTACATCTTGTCTGCAAACTACATTCATCTCTAATTTACCAAACTGTGAACACTGACTTCTGGTAATTAAATCATATGGAAAACTTGAATACTTTTTTTTTTTTTTCAAACTCTGTACAACAGATGGAGATTTGCTTTAATTTGGGTACTCATCACATCAGACATCTAAAACAACCTCACACTTGATGCTCTCATTTAATGGAAGAGAAATTGATGCCTTGGAAAGGACCTTCAAACTTCCAATAACTTTCATTCTCTTATTGATTGTGATGCCAAGGTATCTGACAGAAACAGTGTGGGTGGTGATGGAGAAGAAGACCCTGCAAGGCAATGTTCTGAACTTTCACTTTTAAGATTTCCTTGTACAATTTATCTAGATATATGAGTTTCTTTCCCTTTTGAATGACCATTTTCTAATTTCCTGATGCCTTTTCACTCTTTTCACTTCTCATTTCTTTTGTATTCTGTGTTTTCTCATTCTTAACAGCATCCATTAAAATATAAGCATTATTTCCTGACTCTCCAAAAATTTTCCCTAACAATTTTTTCTACTTTCACTAGTCTTCTTATTTCCTATCACCCCATGTTAATATGAATTTATTAACACTTCTAAATTTGAGTTTTAATGTTGAAGCTTACCAGAGAAATGTTTTATCTGGGGATATGTTTACTAGATTCTTGATATATATCACACAGTCATGAAGTTACTTTCTGACTTGGTAGGAACCCCAAATATTCTAGGAGTTTCCATTATATAAAAATCATTTAATAAACACAGTGCTTTGACCTGGATGATTCACTTGACTGACATATAAAATCGTATATCCTACACATGGAATCAAAATAAATATTTGGCTGACTATAAAAAAATCTATTCAGTGATACTGATTTAGGTAAGAACTCCATTCACACCACAAATACCACATTTTTGTAAACTGCATCACTCTTCCTCTCATTGCCTCAGTCAAAATCTCTTTGTTGTCACAAATAACTATCTCATTTTCCCTCAACCATCATATCTAAATCATCAGTATTACTACCCCCGCAGCATCCATTACACTGTCAACTTTTCTCCATATCATCTGTAACTGCACTGATTCAAGCTGCTACACCATTTTCTCCATCTCATCTGTTACCAAACCAATTCAAGCAAGACATTTACAATACCCTTCCATTGATTATAACATACACTCTAAATATCAGGTAGAATTATGTCTCTAAATCAAAGTATAAAATTTAAGAGGGTGCTTAATTCCCAGATTTCTTCTCAAATGTCATCACATAGAGTTACTTCCTTTGACTATCCAGTGTAAAAAATAAATTGGTGTCCAACTTTTATTTTCAAATAAATTTATTTGAGTCAAAAGCACATCATTTCTCAGTCTTATACACCCAGTTTCCACTGTGTCAAAAGAAACAAAACTAAACAATTACCATGAGACCTAGCTACTGTACCCTTGAATTTTTATCCCAAAGTAATGAAAACCTGTGTTCACACAAAAACTTATGCACAAATGTCTGCAGCAGCTTTATCTGTAATGTTATAGATGGAAGACAACCCAAATATTCTTCAACAGGTAAACAGTTAAACAAAGTGTATTTCATCCATACTATGGAATACTATGTAGCAAGACAAAGATACAATCATTAATGCACACAACATAGATGAATCACAAAGACATTAAGGCAAATTAAAAAATAATAATAATCTCAAAGGTTATCTACAACATGATTTCAGCTCTGACATCTAAAGAAATTGAAAATCATCACTGTCATACTTACAAGCTAAATAAAATGGAAATCAACAATGTTTTTCCTTAGATCCATCAGGGAATTGAGATAGCAGGGCCACTGAGGGGGCCGAATCTGGAGAGATAAGATAATTCAAGAGTCACAGCCAAGATCTGCTTAACTAGAGCAGAGCCACTGAAGCCATACCCTGATTTGAACATTGGTATGTTAAGAGTGGCTTCCTGGGGTGGGCCGGTGCACTCAGTGCAACCGGCTGTGATGGCCAGGCAGGCCAGTGTACTCAGTGTGGCCGAGAGGAGCTAACTGACGTTGGAGGACAGAGAGAGTGGCTGAGAGTGCCAGGCTGCAATGGCACAGGAACAGCTGAAAGGAGCCACCCCGCAGCCGAGGTCAGGGGCAGTGGCCAGGAGGAACCACCCCATTCCCGAGGCCAGGATTGGGGGCTGGGAAGAGCCACTCCAGGTCCGAGGCCAGGGTTGGCGGCTGGGAGGAGCCACCCCATGCCCGAGGCCAGGGTTGGGGGCCAGGAGGAGCCACCCGCATCCAAGGAGCAGTGGCTGTGCTGACACGGGAGGGCCTAGAGGAGCTGTCCCATGTGGAAGGTCAGGAAGGGTGGTGGTGAGGAGACACCCTTCGTCCAAGGTAAGGAGCAGAGGCTGTGCTTTCCTGGAGCAGCTGTGAAGAGATACCCCATGCTCAAGAGAGAAGAAATCCAGCTCCACCCACCAGAACTCCAAAACAAGCCTCCCTAACCAAGAAACCTTGACAAGCCATTGATACAATCCCGCCTACAGGGAGGAAACTCCATAATAAAGAGAACTCCACAAATTGCCAGNTGGGGGCAGGAGGAAAGGGGGACGACAGAGGATGAGATGGCTGGATGGCATCACCAACTCAATGGATGTAAGTTTGAGTGAACTCAGGGAACTGGTGATGGACAGGGAGGCCTGGCGTGCTGCAATTCATGGGGTCACAAAGAGTCAGAAAATATTGAGTGACTGAACTGACTGACTGGTAAAAATATTAAGGTAGCAGGTGTATAGATTGTTTTTCATTGCTACCGAAAAAAGATGATAGGTTCTTGTAGGGGAAATAGAAACTAGGTATAATATTTCTCTTAAGATTGACTACATGTGTACATATTTTGGGTTAATAAGAAAAAGCTAATAGAAATTTAGAAAATAAAGCCAGAGATCTCAGATCACTCACTGAGGGGCTGAAGGCTTCCAAGTCTTGGTTAGGATTATATATGTTTGAATATATATACTAAAAAATGTTATAAAGCCTGAATAAACTATAGATGAAAAGCACAAGAATTATTAGCAGTTTAAAACATAACTTTCAAAAAGTAATATTTTTAGATCAGTCTGCTATGGTGATTAAAAAAAAAAAAAAGAATCATGGTTATCTCTGGGTAAAACGTATCTCAATTCTATAAATCATTCAAATTTAGTTACCCAAAAAATATCAGGTGATACTTAAGTTTACTTTGCCCTTGATAGTCACTATAAACTTAGAATTTTCAGTCTAGTCTTTTTTTTTTTAATAACAACATGGGACTTCACCTATTTTAGGCCTATTAAGAACTGTTAATAACTAATCTGTATTAGTTAATGACTAATGACTAATATGACAAATTTGCAAATTGTTCTGTACTTTGATGGATTTTATGAAAGTCTAAGAAAGCACAAAGCAAAACTACATAGATCAAGCTATATCTAAAGAAAAAGAAAGTGTTTGTTATTATATGCTTTGCTTTTATTCTCTTTGTGAATGTCACAGAAGTCAAGAAAACTAATTAGTGAAAGGTTAGTTCAGTTTTCACATGCTGGCTTTTCATTAATCTCTTCTAAGTACTCAATGAGCACTCCAATTACTCAATCAACGAGTAAAAAAGGTTGTTTTTAAATTCCAGCAGTTGAAAACTGAGATTAATGGTCATGGTTATATTTAGTTTATTCTATGCTTCGATTAATAACCACAATAGAAGTATACTAAAATGCTAAAGTTCTCATTTCTTTCACATTAATTTTAACATGATTAAGAGAAAAACTGCAGTCAGAAAACAAGCTTTTAAATTTCATAAGAAAGTTATCATCAGAATTGTTATATTACATTGCAGTCTCCTTTATATCAGGCTTCCCAGGTGGTACTAGTGGTAAAGAATCTGTCTGCCAATGTGGGAGACACAACAGACATGAGTTAGAGCCTGAGTCCAGAAAAATCCTCTGATGTAAGAAATGGCAACCCACTCCAGTATTCTTGCCTGGAAAATCCCGTGGACAGAGGAGCCTTGCAGGCTACAGTCCATGGGGCTGCAGACAGTCAGACACAACTGAGTGAGCACAGCACACTCTTTTCTATTACCAGATTAATATTACTTCTCAAGAAGGGGAGGTTAAGGCTTTAAAATTGGTGAGGATGTTTCCATGATGCTATAATTCCAGTAAGTTTCAGATCATACAGAAAGAAGATGCTGCAAATTTTAAAATCTATTTCTGTATTTTTTCTAGTTCAGAAAATTATAAGTTTATAGGTGGTTTACTTTAAGTGAGGTAAGTAGTAAGAAGAAGATAGGAAAATTTATGTTTCCCTATTTCTCCATCATGTACTTCAAGCATCGTCATCCAAAATGGTCAACTTTCATGGGATCTTCTCTAAGTAGTAGAAATTACATTTAGAGTAACTTTTTGCATTTAAGTTTTAAATTTGACTACATTTCATTGGATTTAATTATGTGTACAGAGTTTTCTTTTTTTTTTTCCTTCCTGGAATACAGATAGGGTATTGTGTGTCTGAATATGAAATGAAATGCAATAAACACAAAGTATTATCTAAATACAATAATTCTGGTATAACCATCCTTGAACAACTGAACTGTTTTCACTACATAGGTAATGAAGGCTTTATTCAGTGAAAGCCTGATCTGAATTGTAAAATCCATTTATGCATTATATTGCTGGTTAATGTAGGAAAAATAGACCCAGATTTTCCCACTGAGGGACATAAAGAAAACTTCCCATTAGATAAAATGAAACTTGCCCTCCCCATGTGTATGAACTTAGAACCATTCTGACTTAAATGAACAATACAATGAACTATAACAAATACAAACTGACAATCATTTAGACTTAAAGCAAATGTCACTGAGGTCAGAAGCTCTGAGAGGAGTGCTGCCAAAATATACATGATACTTATTTCCATCTTAATTGGAGTCTGGGATAAATTTCTATGCAAGAGTAGCTGCTACATCTGATGGTAGCTTCCAGCTGATGTCTATCTATTCAGTAGTACAATGTCTCCTGCCCTACCTCCTGACTGACCTGTGTATTTAACACATAAAGAATCTCCTTTATGAATAGGACAAAATCAAACAATTACAGTCTGAGTCTACTCATTTTTAAAAGAGATTTATTACTTCAAACCAAAGAGATAATTGCAACAACAAAGACACAGCACACAGTGGAATTTTGACTCAGCAGACACCAAGCTCCAGCCAGCACTGATCTCTTCTTAACACTGTTGAACAATTGTCTATGGTCTGCCATCTGCATAGCCATGGGAAAAAAGAGGTGGTGTCTTAATCTAAGGTATCATATTGGGTATGTAGTCCTTAACAGACTTGATGGAATCATTGTGATTCCATTATACTTTTTTTTTTTTCTTTAGGTCATTTATCAATATTTTGCAGAACTGGAACAAATTATCCCTAAAGATAGACTCTAGCTACTTACCATTCTTCAGTAAAATAATGGGATGCATTTCTTCCTCCAGTTATTAGCAACTGAGTGTGTCTGATAGAGGGAGCACATCACATGCTCAGATCTGAATCAAATTCTGGAAAAGTTTATCAGTACCTCTTCTGAGTGTGGAAGCAGAGAACAAAGTGGCACCCAAATAAATACAGAACTCTTCATCACCTTTAAACTCTCTGAGACATCTCTCTGTCACACTGGGAATTCAGACATTCTAAACAGTTAAAGGAACACATGTCCCATTTGTATATGGATAAGTGTGCATGAACATGTTTTTTCTAAGCAGGTACTCTACTAGAGCTGCCTTTCCAAAAGACACCACCCTGCCTCCTCTCACCAAAATACACCCTAGAAAAACTGAATGTTTGTGTTTATTAAATCACCAAACATTGATGAAGTGCTAACTTTTCATCATCCACGCTGTTTGGGGCACTTAAGATTATGTTAACAAGCAGAACAGACTAACTCTTTTGCTCCCATGGTGCACACATTTCAATAAGCTGGGTGAGGTTGTGGTGGGGAGACATAAAATAACTAAAACAGATGAATAAGTGCCTGGAATTTTACATTTTGAAGAGTTCTCTGGAGGAAAATAAAATAGAAAAGGTGAATAGAGGTGTACATAAGCTGTATTAGGAAAAGCAAATGGGACACTGCCAAGTAGGAGATAAAATGAAAGGATATTTAAACTTTTATGAGCTTTAGTTTTCTTTGAGAGAGATGAGAAATCTTTGGAGGATTCTGAGCATAGGAGTGTTTTTCTACATTAGGAAAATCAATTTAGCTGCTTTGTTAAAATATGCTATAAAAAATGGGGGGGGGGACTAAAATTAAGTTTAGATGTTCAGTTGGAAAATTATTGTGATGGTTTCAGCCAGAGATCAGGCTGAAATCAAAGTGTTGCCTAGGGAGGATGCATCTAGCAGCTTGATGAGGGATAGCTCTGCTGTTTAGCTCCCTCAAATTGATGGACAAATTCAGTATCTAAAGTTGTAGAACTGAAGACCCTGCTCTCCTGCTGGTTGTCAGCCAAGCAATACTTGTAGCTCCGAGAGATCATGAATTACAAACTGATACTTCCGTGGGCAGTTGCCACCTATGTACTTACCTCTACAAGGATTAAGTCTTGTGCTGCTGCAGCTGCTGACCTTTAACCCCTTCTGAAAGAATGTTAGTACAGTTATGTAACAGATGCCTCCTAGTATTACTGGCCTTCAGAACTCAAGTGGCAATGATGTACTACCGATATCATTGTTAGTGATCTCTGGGCAAGCAAAGCCCAGATAGTATGTCTCTGGGTCCCAGATAACATTTGGAAAAGTCTAACAGAAATGTCTGAACCTATATTAGGAACATCATTTAAGTCCTTTCCTGTGGAGGATCTGTGCCCTTTGCAATTGGAAGGCAGTCATGTCTCTCAGTGTCTCTGAGTCTTTAACTTTTCATCTCTTCTACAAAGTAAATTTATGCTTTCCTTCCAAGGATACAGATTTAAAACAACTAAAATTAAGCTATTGTCTCATCCGGAAAGAAAAAAGCAAAAAGCATTTATCTCAAAGACAATCTTCACCATCATAATCTGTGATTAAAATCAACTTAGTCAAGGTTTATTGGAGATATTGCTAAATAGTCTTGATTTTTATGAAAGACTGCATCAGTCATCATTTTCATTCTTTTATATATTTTCTTCATTTTAGAAGCTTTTTTTCATATTATCAGTAGATGCTGCTTTATCATACTATCTAAAGTAGGAGGTGGAGAAGACTTGAGAGTCCCTTGGATTGCAAGGAGATCCAACCAGTCCATTCTAAAGGAGATCAATTAGCCTCCAATTAAAAAAAATAAATTTAAATAAAAATAAAATAAAGGAGATCAGTCCTGGTTGTACTTTGGAAGGACTGATGCTAAAGCTGAAACTCCTGGCCACCTCATGCGAAGAGTTGACTCATTGGAAAAGACTCTCATGCTGGGAGGGATTGGGGGCAGGAGGAAAGGGGGACGACAGAGGATGAGGTGGCTGGATGGCATCACCGACTCGATGGACGTGAGTTTGAGTGAACTCTGGGAGTTGGTGATGGACAGGGAGGCTTGGCATGCTGCAATTCATGGGGTCGCAAAGAGTCGGACACGACTGAGCGACTGAACTGACTGAAAGTAGGAGATACAATATAAATAAGTATAATTCCACACCAAATGTCTCAAGGATAAGCTATGGATTTTAAAAGGGCCTCTCAAACTTTCAGACTCACTATATATTAATACATAATGGCATACTTTCATGTATACTCTTATGTGCTAAGTCACTGCTGCTAAGTTGCTTCAGTTGTGTCCAACTCTGTGAGACCCCAGAGACGGCAGCCCGCCTGGCTCCCCTGTCCCTGGGATTCTCCAGGCAAGTACACTGGAGTGGGTTGCCATTTCCTTCTCCAATACTGTTATATAGAACACACTTTTCTGGGCACTGGTCTAAAGACATAATAAGTATGACTTAATTTCATGCTATTTAGTACTCAAAATGTTTTTGAGAAATAAACTCATTAACCTGGTCTTACAGATGCAGAAAGGAGGTACATAGGATTAAGTTACCCAGTAAGCCAATTGATAGCTATTTTTTAGGGATGGAATATATGATCACTACTCCAGTACTTCTCTGGTCACTGACAAAATAAATGGCAAATCAGAAGCACTATACTCAGCATCTCCTAGATTCAAGACTCCTTAGGATCAATACTAAAAAGGAGTGAAGACAGGGCATGAAATGCCTGACAGGAAAAGGGGCAAAAGCAAAAGCAAAATTGCCCTCACTTCACTTTTTTGAGGAGGAGCATCTTTATATCCCAAACCTTTTCTTAAGCTTCTTAAGAAGTATCTCACTATATAGTGCAAATAGTTTTTTTTTTTTTTTTTTTTTTTTTATGACAGCCTCTGAGAAAATTCAGTGATGGAGATTAGCACATGGCTTTTTTCTTTCCTTTTGTACTCATGATGCATTAGCTACTCTGACCAGACAGTCCCTTGCTGTGACACTACATGTTTCCCTCCAAGAAATAAACTGAGATTATTTTGTCAAATAAATGTGTTAGCCCTTCACATTTTATGTTTGTTATTCTACTCAGAAATTTTTGTTATTGTTGTTTACTTATTTATTTACCATCAGTTCAATTCAGTTCAGTCGCTCAGTCCTGTTCGACTCTTTGCGACCCCATGAATAGCAGCCCGCCAGGACTCCCTGTCCATCACCAACTCTCAGAGTTCACCCAGACTCATCTGCATCGAGTCAGTGATGCTATCCAGCCATCTCATCCTCTGTCGTCCCCTTCTCCTGCCCGGAATCCCTCTCAGCATCAGGGTCTTTTCCAATGAGTCAACTCTTTGAATGAGGTGGTCCAAGTATTGGAGTTTCAGCCTCAGCATCAGTCTTTCCAACGAACACCCAGGACTGCACAATGACAGAAAGTGGTTCAATCTGCTTTGTCCCCGTTATGTCTCTCCTATGGTTTTCTGGTGTAGGGCAACAGTGAAAATGACTGCCTTATCAACAATTACAATTCAAAGAGGCAGGCTTGTCCACAGGACTTTTATTCTAATCTAGACTCATTATCTTAACCCCCTCTGATACAAACCAATTTGTTGTCAGAAATGATGGCTGAATGATAGTAGAATTAATAGGAAGTTATAGAGTGCCTTGGAAATTTGCTTCTTGGTGTTTTTTGGCAGGATTCAAATGCAGAAATTTAACAGGAGATATAAAAATGAATCTAGACTGCTTAACTTTTCCTTTATAAAGAAATAAAGTTATAATTACATTTGATTCAGTGCTGCTTACTGGTGACAGTAATAAGAATAAAAATGGTATCTAGTAACAAAGACCAGAGTACTCAGAAACTCCAGTTAACCCAGGCTTGTTGTGCCTTTATAGGGCATTGCACTATTCCATGATGATGGATTCCTATTGCCTTTTTTCTTATGCATCATCAGGAATTTCTTTATTTCTCAGCTATAATCCATATGTTGAGATAGGAAAGTAAGAGTTCTAATGTGTATCATCTTGAAATTCCAAGGGCATTATTAAATAAAGATTATTTCTAAGACTTTCCTGATATCTCAGTTGGTAAAGAATCCACCTGCAATGCAGGAGACCTCTGTTCGATTCTTGGGTTCATAAGATCCTCTGGAGAAGGGATAGGCTACCCACCCCAGTATTCTTGGGCTTCCCTTGTGGCTCATCTGGTAGCGAATCTGCCAGCAAATGGGAGACCTGGGTTCAGTCCCTGGGTTGGGAAGATCCCCGGGAGAACAGAAAGGCTGTTATTAAATAATGATTATTTCTAAAAGCTAAAGTCAGTTGAGAAATGTAGAGGATGGCATGACAAAGTCTGTGGTCTTATTGAGACGTATATTTTGTAATGTAAACCCACCACCTCCCAACTAATTATTTGCAAATAATGGTTTAACTTCAATGTCAACCTAATTGTATAATACCTTGATAAAGGTAAATTAAAAGTTGTAGGTATACAGACAGAGGCACAGAATGATATTCTAAAATTGATCTTTTTTCTCAGACAAATCTCTCAGATTTATGGTATAAATTGCTTTTTAAAGTATCCCTTTGAGGTCCAAAAGAAAATAATTATATCAATCCTCATTTTTCAGAAGAAAACAAAAAGATTAAAACTCAGGTTGAAATGTTTACCCAGGATGACATAAATATTAGAGCTGTGAGTAGAACTCACGTGTTCTGATTCCATATCAAGTGCTGATTACACTATACTGTACACTGTTGTGGGTTTACATTACTTTCCAATGGTCTAAATTATCACTATAATAGTATACTCAATAAATCATTAAGACATTCAATAATTACTTACTGACTGTATGTCAGGCACATCTACAGGTTTTGTGTTTACACAAAATGTGAAACAAAATCTGTACCCTTATGGAACTAACATTCTTGTGGGGGAGATGTATAATTAACAAATTAATGCATATACAACAAAATAGCATGAATTTGCATATGTTTAGAATAAAAAAAAGAATATCACACAAACTGGCTATTATATCGTATATCTTATAAAAATTCCTTCAGCTCATCTTCCCTTCTAGCTAAATTCCATTTTGGGGTATTTTTGTAGAAAATGTCTTCACGCCATTGAATATTGTTAATGGTAAATGATTCTTTCTCATGACTGATGTTTCTTTCCTCTTAAAGAATCTTTACTACTATAATTTCTGGATTCTTTCTGCCTTTTAACTCTGTCTGAGTTGGGGGCTATTCCCATTGATTTTATTTGTTAAATGCATTCGGCATAACTACTCTTTTCTTTTTCCTGGATATGAATGACCTTCAAGATGCATTTTACTGGTCCTTCAGGATAAGGCCTTCTAAGACAATCTAGGACTGAGTCTGTCCGTGATTCTGACATTCAGCCAGGAAAATTCATCTGGCCAACAGACATAAAGCCAACGGTTCACTGTAATTTTTTAAGATTTTTTTTTTTTTAGCGTGGACCATTTTTAAAGTCTCTATCACATCTGCCACAACACTGTTTCTGTTCCATGTTTTTGGTCCCTTGGCTATGAGGAACATGGGATCCTAGAGCCCCAGTCAGGGATTAAACCCATACACCCTGCACTGGAAGGTGAAATCCCAACCATTGGACTTCCAGAAAAATCCCTACATGGCTCACTTTAGATTTTAGAATGAATGAAGATTTTTTTTTTGGTTCTGTACCTGCTATCTACTTTGTTTTATATCTCAACTTGTTCAGAATCCAAGTAGAACAGAAAATGTTATTTGAGGGTGGACCCTTCAATATCAATTTACTTACCTTTTCCCTTTTATCCTATACTCTCTTGACCCAATTTCATTAGGGCTTTCACCATCATTAACTCTACTCTTGTCAAAGTCACTAATGCATTTTACAATCTGAAATACATGATTCATTCTAACAACACATAACCTTAGTCAGTGTCTCTGTTGCATTGAACACAGTTGCTTACCTCCTACATCTTTAAAACACTATCTGATTTTGTGGAAGCCCCACTAACCTGATTCATTTTTCGCCTCACTAAATAATATTTTTCAATATCCATTGCTGATTCTTCTTTTCTACTTTGAGGCTTTGACTTCTCCCTTTTATATAGAATTGTGCTGCAAGTAATGCCACCCAGTTACAAGCCTTTACGTATCAACTCTTTATGCTGGCTACTACAAATTACTATCTTGATATGCCCCTGAATTCTAAAATTTAACCCAAATGTTACTTGACATTTCAACTTGTGATTCTACTAAACATCTCAAAAGTAACATGTTAAAATGCTAACTCTTCTCCACATCTACTACTCAAACCTATTAATGATTTTAGTGGTTCTAGTTCAGTAAACCTTAGCTTTTATCTTTGTAGTTACGTTATATTAAAAGACTGGAAAGGTTTACTGACTCCACTTTCAAGGTGCACCAAACTGATTCCTTCTCACCTCTACCCCTGTATACATAACTGACTTCCAATGGATAGCCATCCCTCATCTTCTATGATTGCTTTCTCTGTGGTCTATCCTTGCTCCATTAGATGGTATTCTCCACACAACAGCTAGACTAAGTCCTCAGAACTGTAATTCCAATTATGCCACTGCCCTCCTCGTGGCTTCCATTTGATTCTCTTTATACTCAGAATGTCACAGATCTTGCCATGGTCTGTAAGGTGCCCTGGCAAGCCTTGCCATGTCACCCTGGGGTTACTCTGACTACTCTCATTTTTTCCACTGCCTTCCAGCCACACTTGCTTCCTCTATCTGTGCTTCTTGATTAGCTACATACAACTCACCTCTGGATCTTTGCAAAGGAGAATGCCTCTCCATCCTAAAGTTTGTTCTTTCGCTTCACACAGATCTACTCAAATGTGACCTCCAAAGAGACACCTGTCTCTCTCCCCCTCCTCCACCTATCTATTGATCAATTAGCATTTTCTAATAAGATACTTTATGTTTGTTTCTTTTTTCTATATCCAGGTCAGAATGGTTACTGACACATAGTAGATGCATAATTGAATACTTCCTGAGTACATAAATCAAAGGAATCTCCAATCCTATGAACCCATTAAAAGGAAGTGAAATAAAACGATAATACATTAAAACTGAAAGAAGGTCAACTGATAAAGAATAGATTACAGAATTAACTCCCAAATTTTAGAGGCTCAAAATATTACATGTACACATAATATAAGGAGATTTTCTGATTTATTCACAGTGGTTTCAATCTCATAACATTTTCTTCCTGTTGTAAAGAAAAATACCACACCTTAAGCCCAGTCCCACTAATCTCTGGATTGATTAGTCTATTAGCAATTGAAGAGAGAACCTGGATACACTTATTTAAAACCTGCACTCTATTCAATGTCTGGCAACATTTCTTTTCATCTTATATAAATTCATCTAATTATTAGATATTCCAGTTGAGAACATTTTGTGTATGCACTATTCATTTGAACACAAACATCAGAGTAAGGTTGGGTTGAAAAACTGTTCTACAGTAATGATGTAATGGTAAAACAGCAAAATTATAACAAAAGCAACAAAATATATGAAAGACACACACACACATCATGCTCTGCCTTGTGATCACCGTGATACTGCTAATAAACAAGATAGTAGAAGATTCTTCTCTTCCTCAATATGATGGCGATATTGCTATCAGGAATAAGTGCCCAGTGGACAGTATTCTGAGACCAAACCTGCCTAGACACAGAAAACAGAGAGGGCAGAGAAATGCCTGGAATTGAGCGTATGAAGGGTGCTTGGACAACATGGCAGATCTAACAGTGGTCAACTTTATATGGTAAACCCGTCTAACAGACATGAGGATTGCAGAGGACAGACACGACTCTTTGCTTTTTAAAGTATTTTAGAAATATTTACATAGAGCCTGAGCTTAGAAAAACATACTTCTGAATGCTTTTGTACTATTGAAACCCAATATTAGTTTATCTGAGATAACATGCCTTAAATAACATTGGGTCTTATGTTAGTAAATTGGCATACTTGCATATATATTTAAAATATTTTTTCTTTAATTATTCATGTGTTTATGGTAAGATTTCCCCCCTCATCAAGTGTTCTTGATATTCCTGAGAAAATATGTTAGTATTCATCCAGCTTCAAACTATTCTTCAAAATTTATGTTCTGATATGCATCTAAAGTATTGTTTGAGAACATTCTATTCTACTATAAGAAAAGAAAAGTAAATACACTAGGATAATAGATAAAACTAAGTATAGAAGCAAGATGTTTGAGAGATGTGCTATATATAAATATTGTAAATAGAGTATATATGCACATAAATAATGTAAATAGAGTACATATGTACTGAACATTGTCAGAAAGGGATAAAGGACCAAGAAGTAAGAACCTTTCATGATACAGTTAATGGGACACATGGAGAACAGGATGACAATGCACAGAAAAACACATGAGTCACATAAGACACTCGATATTTATGTCCTCCATTTATCAAGCTCCATTCTGGTCATATTGATTCTGGTCCCAAGTGCCCTTAACACTACAGAAATCCATAGCAGTTCAACAAATGTTTTTGCGTTTTATTCTCTCCTGCATCTTGCTCATATAGAAAGTGTGTATTGGCTCCAGGCACTTTCCATCTGCTAACCAACCCCCCCGCCCTCTTATTTCAGCCTCATCATCAGAGGATACTGCTTATGTGTGAGACAGTGACAGGACACGTGAAGATGGTTGGTGGAACAGGAGCCCCTTCCACCGCATCTGTACCCTGTTCTCAATGTGCTATGTTATCCTTTCTCCTCCTCTTAGATTTTTGCCACAACTTTTAAGTTCATTCATAAACCATGTTATTCGTGCATCTTAAGTTGCTCTTACAGGCTTTACTGATTTATAACCTCTGAAAGAACCTGATTGAGAGCGAGTGTGAAGGCTACCACTGTACCAGTGTCATATCTCACACGAAAGACCCTCTCATATGATGATCAACTGCAATGCCTCCTATCATTTGTCATCATGATATAATAGATTTGTTACTACAATTTTGATGGTGCCCTCCATAAAGCAAAAATATAAGAAAACTAATGTTAATAGAGTGAAATTGATCATTTAAATCACCTAGTAAATTGGCCCAAGGAAGTATTTTTCAATGCAAAATGAAATGCCTTTTGCTTTGACAAATATATATATATATCTTTCCAATTAAATAATATTCATAATATAGCATATTGTTATTTAATAGTTTGATTCAAGATCCAGAAAAAATAATAAATCTAGCAAAAGGATAGATTAGAGCATACTGTGAGAGAAAGGCAATCACAGATGGCCCACGGCACTGACTACAGTAACTGAAGCTAGCAACCAAGAACAGCTTTTTAAAATAAACAGAGTGGAAAAGCTTTAGTTCTGAATTCCTCTTTGCAAAAAGGAGTAGGGATTAAAAAAGCTGTAAGTGTGCATGAGTGTATAATACACACTTATCAATAAATTACAGCAAAGATTTAGACTAATTTTATCCCAAATTACTTGTTACTATTTAGCTAAACAAGGGTGCAGGCAGATTGGAAGAAAAATGGTAATAGTTTTCATGGTAGAAATGTCAATTTCCTAATAACAAGGAAAGAATAACATTTTAGATTATGATATTCAGATGATTTAAGACAACTATCAATAAAAACGGATGAAGATGCTCTCAGCTAAGAGTCAGAATCTTATTTTTTGAATGGATTGCCATACTCTCCTCCAGGGGACCTCCCCAACCCCGGTCTCCTGCATTGCAGGCAGATTCTTTACTGTCTGAGCTGCCGGGGAAGCCCTTAAAGAGAAAAAGAAAGGGCAAAAATTTGGAATGGAGTTGGGTGGGGTGGGTTGCAGGGGTAGAAGGAGGATGGCTGATGCTGTTTGCAAGGCACTTCTATCACATGTGAACTCTGAGAAAGGAGGAGGGAGGCATGAAAGAGAGGTGGGAGGGAGAAAGATGAAGGAAGGAAGGAAAGGTAGGAGGGAAGGAGGGAGGAAGTCAAGGAAAGACTGCAGATATCCTTGATCTTACAGTGACTGCTTTTGACTCTAATAGCCTGGAGGGAACTGTGGCTAAATCTTAATTCTTGCTTGAGTGATTAATGAAAGTCTAACTTGATTTCCTAGTTGATGAAGCTTAAAATTATAAATCATACTTTGATTTATTTTTTTTTTTTAGCTCAGGCTACAAGATACAGACAGTGTAAAAAAGTATTGTATTTTGAATATTTAAAGGGCTGATTTTTTGGTTGGATTACCCAGGCCCCCTGTTTCTTTCCCTCCTGCTTCCTGATGTCTGCCTTTGGGCCATTTCACTGCTCATTAACACCTCCATCTCCCTGGGTAAGGGGCTGGGGAGAAAGATTAAACCAAATACCTTCTGTGCCTTGAATAACAGAAAGAACAGAAGTTATTAGTAGAAAGTTAAATTTAGGGAATACATATGAAGTTCAGTTATCCTGACTTGTTCTTTCTCTATCTCTATGAGCAACTAAGAATTTCTTGATTTATATTTTATTCAATCTCTTACATATTTTCTCAAAAAATCAATCATCCTGAGCATGGGTTAGCAAATCACACCACCCCGGATTGCATTCACTGCTTCACTTCCATCAAGTGTGAGGTTTGAGACCTTGACAAGTTATCTGAGCATTCTGATTCTGTTTTCTCTATAAAATGCATAACCTGAACATATTGTGAAAAATTAGATGGCATTTTAACAGCTCATTAAAGGGGCTAAGATATATTAGGGCTCAAAAAATGTCAGAAACTATCTACCTCTCTTTCTTCTTTTGTCTAAGGAGAAAAAAAAAATTAACGTTTTCCTTGCCTTCACTTTATTATCTTTTTTCAAAAAAAAAAAAAATTAAGAATAAGACTGTATTTTTAGGACTCCTAGTACTTTGTGCTGATACCTTGAACAATAAGGTGGCAGAATCCACCCAAACCTCATTTTAAACAAACTCTATTTCAGGTTCTGTATTATGGTTTAAGGCTGTTTTACATGAGTGAAACACATATAAAAATATAAAAGAAGGCTTTCTTTCCATAAACTATAACCAAAAATGTTTTTTGTCAAAGGGAATGCAGTGCTTTATGATTACCTAAAAAATATACAATATATGGTGTAAAGATTCTATTGAAAAAAAATCAAATTCTGATGCATATTTTATGGGTCTGTTATATATATTTTGATTTTATTAAATTGTAACTTTATATTTTTATTATTTTAATTAAATAACATTATTAAAAATGTTGACCATAGATCAAGTTTTAATTTGTCATAATTTATTGGTCATTTAATTTTGTTTTCTTGCTGCCATAACAGAGAGACACTTTTGCATGAGTCTCCTTTCTATGAGTATTACTATGGTTATAAAATTCTAGCAAAATAATTTGTCATGATTTTTCTTCTATTTTTAAACAAAAGTTCAACTGCAAATGAGAATCCACTCCTGCTATAATACATTTGAATTTTCATTGCTGAATTTGTTTTGAGATCATTTTTATCAATGATTATATATTAACTAGTCTCATAAGATTATACTAATGTTTTTATATGATGCTACATATAAGTTAACAAATTATGGGTCTCTTGAACAACTCTATAGGAATATACATAATAACTTAAAAATAATCAATGAATTACCTATACGTTTAATAAAATAGAAATCCATTAGAAGTTAAAAATTGAATTTCTATATTTGTATTTTCTTCTGTAAAGTGAGATAAATTAATAATAATTCATAGCTTGTATATGTGAAGTAAATCTTTCTTTTCTAGGTAGAATTGCTTTTTTTGTTTCTCCTTAAATACACATATAAGGACAATAATCCAAAGTATTTTAGAAGAAGGGTGACTTTTTCCCTGATTATATTCTTCCTTAGTCTGGTATAGCTCTTTCTATCAGATTCTTCTTTTGGGATTTTTCTTTTTATTTGGGGGTGTGGTGGGGAGAATGGCTAGTTGATTGTAAACTATTGCAAGTATTTTATTTATTGAGTAATACTAAATTAGAATAAGTACGCTTATTATTCCAGATGAAGAACATGACCACACCTTTTTTAATTTTTTCTTCTGATTTTTTTTTTTTAAAGGCTTTAACTCTTTCCTCTCTGGATGTGATCTGATCATTTAGGATTAAGAATGAGAGGTAACTTTGGGGTAGCAGATACTGTGACCCATTATGGCCCAGCACCTTTAAGAGGATGTTTTACCCTGAGAAATAACTGTCCATGAAGTAAAGCAATGTGTTATTTAAAGCTGTCATTTTGGACTAAGGTTTATTTAGGTACCAAGATCCAACCGTGCATGGAACTTTAACATATCTCCTCCTCATAAGTGTGCCACCCCTACTCTTCATAGCCATAGACAGATGAAAATATCTAGTCTCATCTGTGGTGCTTCAGACCTGACCTTCATGAGCAAGAGAAGTAAAAGGAACCAACGATTCACCCTCAAGCATGCTATCCATCCACTCAGGAAATCAAGCTGTTCCCTCCTTCCTCAGCCTGTTCTTTCTCCTAAAAGCATCAGTGCTCTGATGCTCAGCTCTATATCTTCTCACATTTATCTTTTCATACTGTGAGGTGACAGAAAATTACAATGTAACACAGATTGCTCTGGATATTTTGAAAATCCCTCATCTAAGTGTAACTTTCAAGAGAAAGCAGCTCAGCCCAATTTTGAAAATACAATGTGCAAGGGCTGTACATATCTTACCAACAGCAGCTCTTAATACACTGAATAATTTTGTTCAGAATTTAAAAATTTTCAAAGACACATCATGGACAGTATCAAGTGTCTCTTTGACACATTAAGCAGAAGTAATGTAGGAAGTATTTGGAAGAATAACAGAAACAAAGGGGGCATCTGGGTGAGTCATCTGTCCTCTACATTAAACAGAGTAGCTCATAGTATATGTCCACATATGAATACACACACACACACACACACGAACATGTTGCTTGAGTTTTACTATTTTAAAAGAAATGGTTTTCATCAATAACAAATCATTAAGCAGAGTTCATATATGATATGACCAGTTATTATTCCATTTCATTTTAATGAAAATAATTATCTTTAGATTTTTTCACATGCCATTCTGAAGTTCTTGGTTGACTCTGAAGTAACACACCTTTTTAAAATTACAATTTAAAAATCAACTGAGATTTCTCCAAATATTATGTAATAGATAACATGTTTCTTTTTGTAGCTCATGAGCTCAACCACTTAATCATAATTTTATGATGAAGTCAGGGGTTATTTTTATATCCAGTTTTGAAGGTTATTATTGATTTCATTATTGCTTAAGAAAAGTCAGCATAAATTATATACATCTATATTCATATCAAAATATTACACAGTATTTCAGTTTTCTTTGCTTAAATCTTGATTACACTGAAAGATAAAGCTGGATTCATGGGAAATATAAAACTATCTTTTTTCTCATCAAATGTCTACTTTTAAAAAATATTGTCAAAATAGAAACATGCTTTATGTCAATTATTTTTTAAAAAAATAAGTGTGCCTAATTATAATATGCCATGGTGACTGTCATGAATTATGTTCAATATTCATAAAGGCAGTATTATTCCAATAAAAAAATATAGAGAGCTACCTGCCATGACTATGCAGAATATACTAATAATGTTTTTTTCTTCCAAAATATTTATACAAGTGACAATTCTTATTTCTTGTGGCATTTTAAGAAAAACTGCCCAATCGTCCATAAATATATCAGTATACCTAAAAGTTTTCCTACCCAAATGGCAATTTTATTTTCAATTTTCTTTGGTAAGTAGATATTGGATATTTGAAGGAGGCTGTTTCAAAAGTCTAGAAGATGAAAATGACATTCCTTTATTAATTAGAGTTCCTTTTACTCTGGTGGACAACTGAAATGTCATTTGGAAAGTTACCTTGATATTGTGGTAGCCTCCAAGGACATTGCCAAGCACATTATCCCAGAGCTGGGGGTCAAGATTAAATTAAGATACAGAGATCATATGGCCTATTACATTAAATAAAATAAGGCAAGAAACAAAGGGAAAGATAAGTGATTGGCTAACACTTAAGACATGGTGAACATGGAGTAGAAAGAACATTCTACCTCAATTATGTATTAACCAATCTTCTTATATTCTCCCTCTTTCTCTCTCTCTGGCAGAGAGAGAGATTCCCCTTCTGATCATATGCATACAAGATGAGACACAGACAGCAAACATATACTTGCTCTATCAGAGTGACTCAAGGCCAACTACTCCTTGAGAAACAGCTGTATCTCCCCAGACAACCTGATGTAGTCCCTTTTTTAAAAAGTCTGTTTTTAGTGGTGATGGTGGTTTATATCTGAGGGAATAACATGAATGGGACCAGAATGAGATCATAACCAGCTGTTACCAGTAGAAGGAAGTGAAATTTAAAGATGATATAGCTATTAATACTAATCTAGAATTAATTAAATATGTCCCTTACAATTACATCTTTTTCAGTCCTTTCCATCTGTAAGCAACATTCTTGTTCGTTCTATCTTTTTAAACATATATTTCATTTATTCTATCTTTAATAAGTTATGTTTCTGATTTACTCTCTGAATTTCATGTATCTTATGAATTCTGCCTACATGTCACAAACTATCAGATCATCTAATGTCTATAAATAGCATTTTCAGGAGTATAACTTTCTGTTTTATCTGTTTTGGTTTTGTTCTCTACAGAATGTATCTTTAATTATACTGCAAAGACTTATTACATAAAAATTTTTGATCTCCAAAACTTGTTTCTTAATGTCTTGCCAATTAATTTAAACAACCATTCAGAACAAAATGACCATATATCTGCAATGGCTTAGAAGCAATCTAACCTGTATTGAACAATATCATCCAAGTAGTAATGGATTTTTGAAGTGTCTTAAAATGAATACTGTAAGTATTGTGTTGGTCAAACGTTTGTTCAGGTTTGTCCATAGATGGTACAGAAAAATTGGACAAACTTTTTGGCCAATCCTATATTTCACTACCATGTTAAGAAATGTGTGAAGTGCATGAGATACTATATTCTCTTTGAGCTGTTTTTTTGTTCTGTGTCATAGTTTGAGAAAAGGATCCCAGAGAATTGTGCTTCAGGCTTCTTCACTCAACTTCTTCAATAATAACTTTCTTACTAAGTTAAATAAATCTCTCTACAATAGTCAGATTGAGTTCCTACAAACTTCTTTAATGGAATACCAGAAAAAATGTATATTATTGAAGTTAAAAAAAAAAAAGCATCCAAAAGTTTCCAAGTCCCAAGCCTTGCTCTGTACTGTTCTGCTTGAAATTCCCATTTGTTATGACCACTCTGGTAACTAACCATTTTCCTCACTTTTAATTTTTGCCTTAAAATGTGTCACTGTTATCCCAGCTCAGCAGGTGCGTCTTCTGGAAAAATTTCCTAATTCCTCAGGGGATATTGCCAAATATTTCCATGGAATCCCCTCTCTTGTCTGTTTTTTTCTGAAACCCATTTTTTTTTCTTTATCATTTTCA
Source organism: Neotragus moschatus (assembly GCA_006410615.1). NCBI lineage: Eukaryota > Metazoa > Chordata > Mammalia > Artiodactyla > Bovidae > Neotragus > Neotragus moschatus. The sequence continues at coordinate 63,438 of SJYA01001334.1, forward strand.
TAATATAATCTAACTATATCAACTATATAATTAGATGATATATATTAACTATATCATCTAATCACTCAAAAAGTAATTAAGAAAAATTAGATTTAGTTCATATACTGGCGGCTCAGATGGTAAAGAATCTGCCTGCAATTCAGGAGACTAGAGTTAAATCTTTGGGTCAGAAAGATCCCCTGGAGAAGGGAATGGCAACCCACTCCAGTATTCTTGCTTGGAGAATTCCAAAGACAGAAGAGGCTGGCAGGCTACAGTCCGTGGGGTCATAAAGAGTTAGACACGTGTGTGGGCGTAGGAGGACTTAAGGGAGCCATCCCAAGTTGAAGGTCAAAAAGGGCGGCGGTGAGGAGATGCCCCTCGTCCAAGGTAAGGAGCAGCAGCTGTGCTTCGCTGGAGCAGCCGTGAAGAGATACCCCACGCCCAAGGTAAGAGAAACCCAAGTAAGATGGTAGGTATTGCAAGAGGGCATCAGAGGGCAGGCACACTGAAACCATATTCACAGAAAACTAGTCAATCCAATCTAGTTAGACAGTCTTGTCTAACTCAGTGAAACTAAGCCACGCCCCAGGGGAACCCAGGGCAGGCGGGTCATGGTGGAGAGGTCTGACAATGTGTCCACTGGAGAAGGAAATGGCAAACCACTTCAGTATTCTTGCCTTGAGNTGGATGTGAGAGTTGGACTGTGAAGAAAGCTGAGTGCCAAAGAATTGATGCCTTTGAACTGTGGTGTTGTAGAAGACTCTTGAAAGTCACTTGGACAGCAAGGAGATCCAACCAGTCCATTCTAAAGTGTTTGGAAGGAATGATGCTAAAGCTGAAACTCCAATACTTTGACCATCTCATGTGAAAAGTTGACTCATTGGAAAAGACTCTGATGGGAGGGATCAGGGGCAGGAGGAGAAGGGGACGACAGAGGATGAGATGGCTGGATGGCATCACCTACTAGATGGACATGAGTTTTAGTGATCTCTGGGTGTTAGTGATCGACAGGGAGGCCTGGCATGCTGCATTTCATGGATCGCAAAGAGTCGGACATGGCTGAGAGACTGAACTAACTGGAAGCTGAATACATGCCATTATACATGTGTGTTAAGTCGCTTCAGCTGTGTCTTACTCTTTGTGACACTATGAACTGCAACCTGCCAGGCTCCTCTGTCCATGGGATTCTCCATGCAAGAATACTAGAGTGAGTTGTCATGCCCTCTTTCATGAGATCTTCCCATCCTGAGGACTGAACTCTCGTTTCTTATGTCTCCGGCATTGTCAGGTGGGTTCTTTATCACTGTGCCACCTGGAATGCCACATGTCATCATAGATCTGTCCAAACCCATTGAATATACATCACTAAGAATGGACTTTAACATCTTAAACAATAAATTTGAGTGAATATGCTGTGTCTGTATAGGCTTATAAATTGTAACTAATGTACCATTCTGGCTGAAAGGTATTGGTGATTAGAGAGACTACGTGGCAGGTGGGGCAGCAGAAAGCACAGGAGAAATCTATCTCTGTGTCAATTTTGCTGAACCTTAAACTGCTTTAAAAATTGTCCATAAAGTATAAAAAACCTAGTAGAGTATTTTCCTTGCTATGTTTTAGACTTGCCTGGGACCTGTGATCCCTATCTTCTCTATGATTTAACTCTTTTGGAATGGGCTTGTCTATCCTATGTCTGTCCAACTATGGTATTTCAGAAGCATGGAATTTGTGGTCTGGTTCCATAGTTTCACAACTCAGGATGAGTCATAACTCAAGTCTTGCACATACCTGATGTAGGTGATAATTTAGATGAGATTTTGAACTAAGACTTGATAGAATGAGTTAAGGATTTGTTGACTTGCAGGATAGGGTAAACTTACTTTGAATATGAATAGGATATGAATTTGGGGAGTTAGATGGTAAAATGTGGGATGAACTGTGCTCCCAACAACTCGTATGCTGAAGTCCTAACTCACAGTACCTTGGAACAAAACTGCTTTGGAGACAGTCTTTATGCAAGCTATTAAGTTAAAATAGGTAATTATGTGGATCATAATCTGACAGTTGTATTTATAAGAAAATTTGAATATAGACACAGACAAATGGAAAGGAACATGAAGACACAAGGAGAAGACAACCATCTGCAAGCTAAGGAGAGAGGTCTGGAAGGATCCTTCCTGCATAATCCTCAGTAGAATCCAATTTTGCCAGCACCTAGATCTCAGACTTCTGGTTTCCAGATCAGAGAAAATTAATATGTACTACTTAAGACATCCAGTTTATGGATTTTGTAATGGTAGTCCTACAAGAATCCCTACAAGACTAATACACACCCAAAAATTTTAATCAAGAAAGCTGTTAAAAAGTAGATAGTTGTCACCTAGGAAGCTAAGCATGAGAACTGCAAGAAACACAAATTGTAATGTCTCAATCTTTATGATTTTATTCTTTACTTTTCTGACTCTCTGGTTAACATTTCTAAAATAGCTGCTTTGTTTTGTTGCTTAATTATGAAATTGATGATATATTTAGTTTTAAGACTGGTTTTTAAGCCTTCTTCTGTATGAGTGCAATATTTGACTATTTGCTTTTGATTTGGCTACACCATAACCTTAACCAAACTGCTGAGATTTTACTTCTTGAGGGGCAAGTCAACTCCTTTTGATAGCACTTTCTTGCAAGAAATCACTATCTTATCTGAGTAATTGAAAGCAACCACAAAATTACTTTTTTTTTTTTTACAGCTCTGATTTTTTTTCTTATCAGTACTCCAAAAAATCATTACCAATTTAATGAAAGAGGCAAGTGAAATAAAATATATTTTTTATTCTTATTATAGATTGATCCATTTTCTTTCCTCCTGAGAAATTATCAAGCAAAAACTGAAAAACAACCATAATTGTTATTAATAGCATATCAAGTTTATATTTTCCTCCTTATAGGCTATCCATACATATGAAATATTTCACATATTCAACACACATACATACTACATAATGAGTCATCACTGAGGAACTCAAAAACCAGTGCAAACAAGGGATGGTGAAAAAGACAGATGAAAATAAAAAGAAGAAATATGAAAAGAAGTGCAATTACTACAGAATAAGGATGAGTAAGAAGATCAAAGGTTATGCTTGAACTGAAGTAGGTATTTTAAAGCTGGACAATGCAACAGTGACAGAGTGGCATGTGCAGGGGTGAGGAGGTGGAGCAGAGAAGGGTATGAATGGGTAGCAGTAGGTGGAAAATACTGCAGCTTCACCAAGAGTCAGAAGTTTTCTTACTGCTACTACTTTTTAACCCATGCCTCCAATTCCTAGAATAGTGCTTGGCACATAGTAGCTATTCAGCAGTATTTCTAATAACTGCAAACAGGAATTGCTTGTCTATAAGTCCATGGTGAAATTATTCTGTTTTCCATTTCGTACTAACGATGTTAGGGTTAGACCATTGAGTGACCCAGTTTTAAAGATAAAATACTGCCATAAAAATAATCACATAATTTAATGGAAAACTGCTCCTTCTTATTGCTTGCTGAAAGATTTTATATAACACACTAATCAAGAGTTCTCATTAATCATACTCATATCAATGCACATGCAATTTATATTGCATTTAGGAGCACTCTATGTCCATTCCTATACATTGGACTATGATCCTAACATAGACCAGCATGTATTCATGTTCAGAACTTGTGATTACTAAGAACATTTCTCCTAGAACTGTCCAGCCCCTAAGGCTATTGATCTAATGCCAAACTATACTGCATTTCTCCATCTATTTTCAACTGATGTGGTAGAGTTGACCTTTGCTTTGAGCTATAATTTTACTCCTCCGTGGTTTCTTATAATGAGTATGCCTGTGACAATAAATTTTTCCTTGAATGTAGTTCTTGAGTTAACTGTAATTTATAATAGTTTATTTACTACAGTNGTCCAGCCCCTAAGGCTATTGATCTAATGCCAAACTATACTGCATTTCTCCATCTATTTTCAACTGATGTGGTAGAGTTGACCTTTGCTTTGAGCTATAATTTTACTCCTCCGTGGTTTCTTATAATGAGTATGCCTGTGACAATAAATTTTTCCTTGAATGTAGTTCTTGAGTTAACTGTAATTTATAATAGTTTATTTACTACAGTTTTCAAACAATTATCTTAAAATTTTTTTATCACTAAATACAGTTTTATTTTTTAAAAAAGTTACGTGTAAGCACAGAATGTTTAAAGCTTTTGTGATTTATTGTCATGTGCACACAAGATTTTGAATTTGAAAGCTATGGAAATGTGTAAATCAGTATACAAATGTTAGGTGTTTTGTCATCATTTTCGCTACAATATGGATTTCCATTCTTTAGATAAATTGCATTATATAATGTNTTCCTATACATTGGACTATGATCCTAACATAGACCAGCATGTATTCATGTTCAGAACTTGTGATTACTAGGAACATTTCTCCTAGAACTGTCCAGCCCCTAAGGCTATTGATCTAATGCCAAACTATACTGCATTTCTCCATCTATTTTCAACTGATGTGGTAGAGTTGACCTTTGCTTTGAGCTATAATTTTACTCCTCCGTGGTTTCTTATAATGAGTATGCCTGTGACAATAAATCTTTCCTTGAATGTAGTTCTTGAGTTAACTGTAATTTATAATAGTTTATTTACTACAGCTTTCAAACAATTATCTTAAAGTTTTTTTATCACTAAATACAGTTTTATTTTTAAAAAAGTTACGTGTAAGCACAGAATGTTTAAAACTTTTGTGATTTATTGTAGTGTGCACACAAGATTTTGAATTTGAAAGCTATGGAAATGTGTAAATCAGTATACAAATGTTAGGTGTTTTGTCATCATTTTCGCTACAATATGGATTTCCATTCTTTAGATAAATTGCATTATATAATGTAAATCCTTCTGAAGAAATTGTCTCTTGAATCATGGTGATAGAGTGCATGTTTTTGAGTAGCTATGAATGAACCTATACTTCATTTCTATGTTACTGTGCTACTCAGTTGATTTACAAAGGCTTCCTTTCCCTTGACCCTAAATCAACCTATTTTCTAGCCCAATATTAAGCCATTAAATTTTGATTCACACTCACTTTTAAGATTCAAGGCTTCTGTAATGTTCAGTTTCACTGAAAGCTCTACTATTAATGTATTATTTGCATATTACATGAAGCCAAACTTAGGGATGTCTACGGACACTTTGACTGTTACAGCTTAGAAAGATTAACTAAAACCTGGCTGGTGTGCACTTAATGCATTTCTAATAGGCAAAAGTAATACCTGAATTCATCTAAATCTTGAGATATATCATTCAGGAGAATATAATGAACCTAATTTAGCTCAGAGCACAGCTTTAATCTTCATTGTTGGAGTCACAACAAATCTGCTGTATAGTGGGTTCAGTTCAGTTCAGTTCAGTCCCTCAGTCATGGCCAACTCTTTGTAACCCCATGAATCGCACCACACCAGCCCTCCCTGTCCATCACCAACTCCCCGAGTTCACCCAGACTCACGCCCATCGAGTCAGTGATGCCATCCAGACATCTCATCCTCTGTCGTCCCCTTCTCCTCCTGCCCCCAATCTTTCCCATCATCAGGGTCTTTTCCAGTGAGTCAACTGTTCACATGAGATGGCCAAAGTACTGGAGTTTCAGCTTTAGCATCATTCGTTCCAAAGTATAGTCGGTACTGGTGTCTATATCAGAAGAAAATTTGGCCTTTCTTCCTAGAGGGGCACACTCTAAATCTAATAGTTCTCCCATGTTTAGGAGTCAGTTTTAGATGTATCTGGAATCATCGAGACTTTTGTTTAAAATTTTGTAGTTTAATGGGGTGGGGGTGATAGGAGAGGAAGGTCAGGGGTCAGCAGAGAGACATCTAGTGGTCTACAGTAAGACTGTTTTAGTAAACAGAAAACATGTTTATAAATTTTAGACATTATGCAGCAAGTATATCTGGTTCCCCTCCATCTCTGTGTTTCTTTAAAAGCAATGCAAAGCTATACTATTTAATCTGACCAGTACGATGTCAGTGTAAAGTAGAAGCTTAAGAACGTATGCTAAGTATTTGCCCTCCTTCCCTGCATTAACAATCATGGAAGTTTGCGATGAGACACAGTTTCAGTCTGCATCTCTACAAAGTATATGCACTTTGAATAAGAGATTCCCTGTGGTTTTTAAACAGAGATTTGTAGACATTTTATTGCCACAGGCTAGTTTAGCCATTCCTTACAGATACAAGTATTTGTTGAATTTTATTCATTGTAATATAATGTTCACTTCATTTGACAGGTCAACTGAATATTAAAAGATCTCTTCTTTGTTTATCATTAAATTTTTAGAAAGAGTTATATTAGTTTTCATCCTGTCTTTTTTTCATTTATTTTACACAACTGAAATCCAGCTTGCACTATAACTTCCAAAATGAATCTTTAAGCTGCTTAATAAGATGTTTACTGACAAAAGTAATTAGCTTAAAAAAAATTCATCTTTTTCATGAAAAAGAAAAGTGAAAGTGTTAGTCACTCAGTCTTGTCCAAATCTTTATGGCCCCAAGGACTGTAGCCTCCCGGGCTCTTCTTTCCATGGAAATCTCCAGCCAAGTATACTGAAGTGAGTAGCCATTTCCTTCTCCAGGGGATCTTCCCAACCCAGGGATTGAACCCAGGTCTCCTGCCTTGCAGGCAGATTCTTAACCATCGGAGCCACAGGGAAGCTCTATCTTATTGATATGTCTCCAATGTTTGATTCTTCCACTTCAGACTCTCCTGTCTTTGATTTACCTTTGGATCATTATCCAGCTCCTTGGTCTTACACTCTCAGTTCCTTGGAGGTTTTCCTCCCATTGTCTATCCTAAATACTACTATTTCTCAGGGTTTCATCACTTTTAGGCAATCTTTCATACTCTTCAGTCTTCAACATTTCCTAAAGACTCTTATTTCAGCTTTTACATTTTCTATGAGCTACAGATTAGAATCTGTCACCACCTAAAAGCTATCCTTTATGTTTTGAGACAACTTACTTTCATCATACCTACCCTTTTCTCTTGGTTATTCATACTCATCAATGCCCAAAACATGGACATAATTTTATATTTCATTTCAAATCCACTGTCCCCCAGGTGTTGCCTATTTCTTCCTATACCACAATTCACAAAAGAATGTCTTTTCTACTTGCTTAATTGGTATTGATCTGTTACCTCCTTACAATCATCATGGTTGCTTTTATGTAGAAATGTATCAACTACAGGCATATCGTGGAGAGACAGCAGGTTTGATTTCAGACCATCCCAGTAAAGTGAATATCATAATAAATCAAGCCATACACCTTAAAAATGTACATATCTTCATTAAAAATAATTATTGATAAAAAATGGTAGCCATTATCTGAGCCTTCAGTGAACTATAATCTTTTTGCTGGTGGAGGGTCTTGCTTTCATATTGATAGTTGCTGATTAATCAAGGTGGTGATTGCTGAAGACTGGGGTGGATTGGATGTGTATAAGAGACAGGTAATATAATGTTCACTTCATTTGACAGGTCAACTGAATATTAAAAGATCTCTTCTTTGTTTATCATTAAATTTTTAGAAAGAGTTATATTAGTTTTCATCCTTTCTGTCTTTTTTTCATTTATTTTACACAACTGAAATCCAGCTTGCACTATAACTTCCAAAATGAATCTTTAAGCTGCTTAATAAGATGTTTACTGACAAAAGTAATTAGCTTAAAAAAAAATTCATCTTTTTCATGAAAAAGAAAAGTGAAAGTGTTAGTCACTCAGTCTTGTCCAAATCTTTGTGGACCCAAGGACTGTAGCCTCCTGGGCTCTTCTTTCCATGGAAATCTCCAGCCAAGTATACTGGAGTGAGTAGCCATTTCCTTCTCCAGGGGATCGTCCCAACCCAGGGATTGAACCCAGGTCTCCTGCCTTGCAGGCAGATTCTTAACCATCTGAGCCACAGGGAAGTTCTATCTTATTGATATGTCTCCAATGTTTGATTCTTCCACTTCAGACTCTCCTGTCTTTGATTTACCATTGGATCATCATCCAGCTCCTTGGTCTTACACTCTTAATTCCTTGGAGGTTTTCCTCCCATTGTCTATCCTAAATACTACTATTTCTCAAGGTTTCATCACTTTTAGGCAATCTTTCCTACTCTTCAGTCTTCAACATTTCCTAAAGACTCTTATTTCAGCTTTTACATTTTCTATGAGCTACAGATTAGAATCTGTCACCACCTAAAAGCTATCCTTTATGTTTTGAGACAACTTACTTTCATCATACCTACCCTTTTCTCTTGGTTATTCATACTCATCAATGCCCAAAACGTGGACATAATTTTATATTTCATTTCAAATCCACTGTCCCCCAGGTGTTGCCTATTTCTTCCTATACCACAATTCACAAAAGAATGTCTTTTCTACTTGCTTAATTGGTCTTGATCTGTTACCTCCTTACAATCATCATTGTTGCTTTTATGTAGAAATGTGTCCACTACAGGCATATCGTGGAGAGACAGCAGGTTTGATTTCAGACCATCCCAGTAAAGTGAATATCACAATAAATCAAGCCATATACCTTAAAAATGTACATATCTTCATTAAAAATAATTTATGATAAAAAATGGTAGCCATTATCTGAGCCTTCAGTGAACTATAATCTTTTTGCTGGTGGAGGGTCTTGCTTTCATATTGATAGTTGCTGATTAATCAAGGTGGTGATTGCTGAAGACTGGGGTGGATTTCTTAACATAACAATGATGTTTGCCACCTCGATTGGTTCTTCCTTTGAGGAACAAATTCTCTGTGGCATTCATCTTTATACTTGGTAGAACTTCTTCAAAAGTGGAGTCAAACCTTAAATCTTACTGCTGCTTTATCTAAAAGTTCTTGTAATATTTTAAATCCTTTATTGTAATATCAATAATCACAGCACTTTCACCTGGGGTGGACTCCATCTCAAGAAACCAATTTCTTTGTCCATGAATAAGAAGAAACTCCTCATCCATTTATGTTTTTCAACAAGATGGCAACAATTCACTCACAACTTCAGGCTCCACTTTGAAAACTACTACTTTTTGCTGTTTCCACCTTATCTGAAGTTATTGCCTTGATAGAAAACCTGAACACTTCAAAGTCTTCCGTAAGACTTGAAATCAACTTCTTCCACACTCTTGTAAATGTTGATATTTTGACCTCTTTCTATGAATCATGAATGTTCTTCATTTGACTTTCCCTAGATCCATTAGAGGAATTACTGTGGATAACAGCTATGGACTTATGAAATTTCATTTCTAAAAAAAATAAAACTTGAAAGTCAAAATGACTACTTGATCCATGGGCTGCAGAATGGATGCTATATTAGAGGCATGAAAACAACTTAAATTTTGTCGCACATCGCTATCAGAGCTCCTGGATGACCAGGTACGTAGTCAATAAACAATAACATTTTGAAGAGAGTTGTTTTTTTCTTTTTCCCCCTGAGCAGTTGGTCTCAACAGGGGGCTTAAAATATTCAATAAACTGTGTTGTAAACAGATGTTTTGTCATCCTGGCCTTGTTGTTCCATTTACAGAGTGCAGGGGGACTAGATTTAGCATAATTTTTTGAGACCTTATGATTTTCATAATGGTAAATGAACCTTGGCTTCCATTTAAAATCACCAGCTGTATTAGCTTCTTACAGGACTGCAAGCCTGTCCTTTGAATTTTGAACTCAGGCATTGATTTTTCCTTTCTAGCTATGAAAGTCCTCAATGACATCTTCTTTCAAAAGAAGGCTCTTTTGTCTACACTGAAAATCTGTTGTTCAGTGCAGCCATCTTTAGATATTATCATAGCCAGATCTTCTGAGTAACTAGCTGCAGATTCTACATCAGTACTTGCTACCTCACCTTGCACTTTATGTTATAGAGGGGCTTCTTTCCTTATACTGAATGAACTACCCCCTAATAGCTTCAAGCTTTCCTTCTGCAGCTTCCTCACCTATTTCAGTTTTCATAGGATTGATGAGAGTAAGAGATTTGCTCTAGACTTAGGCTTTGCCTTTGGAATGTTGTGGCTGGTCTGATCTTCTATCCATACCACTTATATGTTCTCCATATCAGCCATAAGATTTTTTCACTTTCTTATTATTTGTGTGTTCACTGGAGTCTCACACTTCTCACTTCCTTCCTTAATTTTCCCCTTGCCTTCACAATGTGTTATTCTGGTTTGCTGCAAGAGACCAAACTTTGGCCTGTTTGGGTTTTTGACATGCCTTTCTGAGTAAGCTCAATTATTTCTAGCTTTTGATTTAAAGAGAGATGTGTAACTCTGCTTTTCACTTAAACACTTAGAGGCCACTCTCGAGTTATAAACTGGTCTAATTTCAAGGAATAGGTCTCAAGGAATAGAGAGGCCCAAGGAGAAGGAGAGAGACGAGAGAACGCTGGTGAACAGTCAGAACACATATAAAAGGTATTAAGTTTATGCACTGTCTTATATGGGCAGTGTGTAGTACCCTAAAACAATTACCATTGTAATAACAAAAATCACTGATCAAAGAACATCATAACAAATAATATAAAAATGAAAAAGTNCAAGGAATAGAGAGGCCCAAGGAGAAGGAGAGAGACGAGAGAACGCTGGTGAACAGTCAGAACACATATAAAAGGTATTAAGTTTATGCACTGTCTTATATGGGCAGTGTGTAGTACCCTAAAACAATTACCATTGTAATAACAAAAATCACTGATCAAAGAACATCATAACAAATAATATAAAAATGAAAAAGTAGATATGCCATAAATTTTCCATTTATAAAAAGTGCAGTATCTTCAAAGAGCAAAAAAAAAAAAAAAAAGAGCTGTGACTACATTCTGGAATATGGTATTTACTTCCACACTAAATCAGTACAGTTTCCATCATTCTTCACCTTCCTCCACCAGGCCAGAGATAGTTTTAGAATTTAAACAAAATCTCTTTCTTAATTACACTATTCCCATGACTCCTCCAACAAATTCTTAAACTTCTTTCTTGAATCTATGTCTTATAGAGACATACAAATAGAATGCATAAAGAAATACATTTATCTGCTGATGGATGCAGTCTTTTTCTCTGTCTTCTTGCTCTAACTCTGTTTCTAGAGTACACCAGAAATGACTGTTCTTGGACTCCTCAGGCTTCCTGGAATTAAATGTTGAAACCAATACTAAAAACCACACTAATCCTGAATACCAATAATAATACTATGCAAAGCACAGCAGATGGTGCCTGTCACTTTTCACAATCACCTTACTTGATTTTTATACCTTCTTATTACTATATGACACATATAGCACTTATTTTTAGTTTCATTTGTTATTTTGTCATCATGAAGCATTTTTCCTTTTGGTCATTCTGGTTTCCTCATGTTAGAATTAATTAAAATTAATCACAAGTTTTTCTCTTGAATCTCCTCTAGAGGTTGTTGTATGTACAGCCTCTCTCCTTGTTACTCTTCCCATATAGCTATTTTTAAAATAGATTGATCAAAATCAGTTCAGTATCACAGGCTTTAGTATTCAAAGACTTTCCTGAAATTTTTGAAGTTTGTTCTAAAAGGAAGGGAAAAAAAGTGTGTCCCTTCTTATTCTTTAAGATTAAAAACTCTTGAGCTGTTAGTTTTCTGTCATTTTCTGAGAAGCCTTATGCAACAAAACAAATCGACATGCTAGAATAACGAACCATGGAAGGAGAACTGTGGAAGCACTTGAGCACTTGTTTTCATGGTAACTGAGCTTCGGTGACATCCTTGCCCTTACCATATACTGTGTTCAGTCTTTTCTTCTGTTATGTCAACTGCCCCACTGTATCTAAAATAAATCGTTTATTGCTAGCTAATTTGGATTGGATTTATGTCACTTACATCTAGGCATTTTTCACGTCTACACACGTAACCACAAAAAAAAAATTGGTAACATACTTTAGAAAGTTAAAAATTTCCCTAGATTTTACTTAAAGACCTTGACTTGAGCAAATTTCTGCTGGACAAAGTCCTTCCATCTTTCCTCTGTGTCTTCACAGTTCATCACTCAGAAGACATTTGTAGTTCAACCCAGCTTCCTTAAAGTTAACAGTGTGTCACCACCCAACTCAACTTTCACCCTTGACCAGAATTAACTGTGTTATATTCAGTTCTCTAATCTCTTTATTTTATGATTATTATTTAATATTTGAATGTATAAGAGTATAAAAATTCATTTATGTGATACTGTGAAGATCATTACAGATTTTTGAAAGGCAAATAGAATATCAGCTTTCAAGTAATTTTGTGTCCCAGTATACACATACATATTCTTGAGAGTCCTTGACAGCTGCTATCCATCTGTGATTAAATATGTCATTGATTCAGCTTGTTCTATGAATGAATACCTCCAATTGATGTAGATTGACACCCAGTGACAATGCCAACGTTTAACTTCCATAGTCACAGAAAATACTCTTTGGAGTTACTGTATTTGTCTGGTGAGACCACCATAACAAAATGCCACAGACGGAGCAACCTATAGAAATTTATCTTCTCACAGTTTGGAAATCTGAGAGTCCAAGATCAAAGTCTTGACACACTTGGTTTTGACTGAGGCTTGTCTTCCTGCCTTACAGATGGCTGCCTTACTTCTGTGTCCTTGTATAGTCTTCTTTGCTGGCTATGTACACTCTTAGTTTTTCTTTTTGTTGTTGCTTTCTCTTCTTAGAAGGACACCAGTCATACACGTGAAGGACAGGGAAACCTCGTGTGCTGAAGTCCTTGGGGTTGCAAGAGTTGAAATGACTGACTGACTAACTGAATAACAACTCATACTACTTTAGAGTCCCACACTTATACTCTCATTTAACCCTAATTACCCCCTGAAAGACCCTATTCTGTCATCTGGAGGTCAGGATATCAACATATACATTTGGTGGGATACTTCTCTTTATATTTCTTACTGCTCACACAATTAAGAAGCCATATTGAAAGTTTAATTTTAATCAGTGATCCTGAAAAACTTTCACATGGTTTATATATATTACCTTTGTCTTTTAATTCAATCTATTACTGACAGTGAATCACTTCATGCTCTGCATAATTTACAAATATTTCAATAAGAACTAATCAGTTCAGTCACTCAGTCATGTCTGACTCTTTTCAACTCCATGAATTGCAGCACTCCAGGCCTCCCTGTCCATTATCCAACTCCCGAAGTTCACTCAAACTCACATCCATCGAGTTGGTAATGCCATCCAGCCATCTCATCCTCTGTCGTCCTCTTCTGCTCCCACCCCCAATCCCTCCAAGCATCAGAGTCTTTTCCAATGAATCAACTCCTTGCATGAGGTAGTCAAAGTACTGGAGTTTCAGCTTTAGCATCATTCCTTCCAAAGAACACCCAGGACTGATCTCCTTTAGAATGGACTGGTTGGATCGCCTTGCAGTCCAAGGGACTCTCAAGAATCTTCTCCAACACCACAGTTCAATACAAAATGATTATTCCCCTTATCACTTTTGTCATATTTCCTTCACAAGGAAATATGTGAAGAAAATTTGTGCTTCCAATATGGATTGGAAGTATAATCCATTTCCTACTAAAAGGTACTCATTTTATGTAGAATAATCAAAGTAAGGTAGAAGAGTAGTTTCTCTGAAGAATCACTAAAATTTTTAATAACAAAAAAGTACCCAGTGCACAAAGTACAACTGTTTAAATTTCCATTGAAATAATTTTGCTTATAAATAATACAGTGATTGACATCAAATATGAATGTGAATTTTATTCTGAATGACAGTGACTATATGCAGCTTTTCAATCATATGTGAATAGATGTGAATACACTAGCATGGCCAATTTAATGGCGTATGGTAAGAATCATACTTCTTTCATTTTTAACTGGAATTGTTATCATAACTAACTTTAATTTCATGATAGTCTAAGAGTTCATCTGAATATAACAGCAATGATCTCTTGACATTCATTCAACAGTGATTAGTTGATTTTGTATATATATTATGGAAGCTCTTATTAGCTTGAACACAAGAACTTTAAGGTTAACTATTTTAATATAATTGATAAGGTGATTATAATGCCTCACAGTTTATAACATTTATAATGCTTAAAAGGATAACAATAAACTGTGGAAAATTCTGAGAGAGATGGGAATACAAGACCACCTGACCTACCTCTTGAGAAATCTGTGTGCAGGTGAGGAAGCAGCAGTTAGAACTGGGCATGGAACAACAGACTGATTCCAAATAGGAAAATGAGCACATTAAGGCTGTCTATTGTCACTCTGGTTATTTAATTTATATGCACAGTACATCATGAGAAACCTGGGCTGGAAGAAACACAAGCTGGAATCAAGTTTGCGGGGAGAAATAGCAGTAACCTCAGATATGCAGAGGACACCACCCTTATGGCAGAAAGTGAAGAGAAACTAAAAAGCCTCTTGATAAAAGTGAAAGAGGAGAGTGAAAAAGTTGGCTTAAAGCTCAACATTCAGAAAACTAAGATCATGGCATCCGGTCCCATCACTTCATGTCAAATAGATGGGGAAACAGTGGAAACAGCGTCAGACTTTATTTTTTTGGGCTCCAAAATAACTGCAGATGGTGATTGAAGCCATGAAATTAAAAGATTCTTACTCCTTTGAAGAAATGTTATGACCAACCTAGATAGCATATTAAAAAGCAGAGGTATTACCTTGTCAACAAAGGCCCATCTAGTCAAGGCTTGGATGGGAGAGTTGGACTATAAAGAAAGCTGAGTGCCAAAGAATTGATGCTTTTGAACTGTGGTGTTAGAGAAGAATCTTGAGAGTCCCTTGGACCACAAGGAGATCCAACCAGTCCATCCTAAAGGAAATCAGTCCTGGGTGTTCATTGGAAGGACTGATGTTGAAGCTGAAATTCCAATACTTGGCCACCTGAAGTGAAGAGATGATTCATTGGAAAAGACTCTGATGCTGGGAAAGAGTGAGGGCAGGAGGAGAAGGGGCCAACAGAGGATGAGATGGTTGGATGGCATCACCAATTCGATGGACATGAGTTTGTGTGAACTCCTAGAGTTGGTGATGAATAGGGAGGCCTGGTGTGCTGTGGTTCATAGGATCGCAAAGAGTCAGACATGACTGAGCAACTGAACTGAACTGAATACTTAAAATGAATCGACAGTTTAGTAGCCATTGTTACTACTTTATACCTCAGTAACATTAGTAGTTTCTACTTGATTGATATCTGTTCAAAGACAGAAAATTATGAATAGAAAATTTATTGACGCATACCCCTTGTACCGTTTAAGAATCCCAAAAAGGAAAAAAAAAAAAAAAAAAACAAACCCAGTAATTTAGATAGAAAATAACAATCACACAGAAACAGATAAATAGAAATTATCTAAATTTAAAAAAATGATATATATTTACTAGATGAAAATTTCAGGAAAGCAGTACCTTCTGTAGTTCATGTGAATTACTTATTGGTATATATTGCCTTTTTTATAATAACTTTTCACTCTTTAAGTAAAAATAAATTTTTGTTTACTATTTAGCTGAAGTAGAATATTATAAATAGGGTGATAGACAACATGAGATTTTTCATTTAAATTACAAATTAGAAAATTAGGTATTAAGCCTAATTAAATTATGCTACAAAGCTCTAGTAGTCAAAGCATAGTGGTAATGGCACAAACACAGACACATAGATCAGTGGAGCAGACTAGAGAGCCTAGAAATAAACCCACACACATAATCAATTAATCTACAACAGAGTTAGAAATAATATACAATGAAGAAAAGGCAGTCTCTTCAGTAAGTTGTGCTGGCAAAACTGGTTAGCTACATATAAAAAAATAAAACAAAATAAATCCGAATAGTCTCTAATACCACATACAAAAGCAAACTCAGTTTAGTTCAATTTAGTCACTCAGTCATTTCCGACTCTTTGCGACCTGATAGACTGTACCATGCCAGGCCTCCCAGTCCATCACCAAATCCCAGAGTTAACTAAACTCATGTTCACTGAGTCAAAGATGACATCCAATCATCTCATCCTATGTTGCCCCCTTCTCTTCGCGCCTTCAATCTTTCCCAGTATCATGGTCTTTTCCAATGAGTTGGTTCTTCGCATCAGGTGGCCAAAGTATTGGAATTTCAGCTTCAACATCAGTTCTTTCAATGAATATTCAGACCTGATTTCCTTTAGGATGGACTGGTTGGATCTCCAAGCAGTCCAAAGGACTCTCAAGAGTCTCCTCCAATACCACAGTTCAAAAGCATCAGTTCTTCAGCACTAAGCTCTCTCTATAGTCCACCTCTCACATCATACATGACTATTGGAAAAACCATAGCCTTGACTAGATGGACCTTTGTTGGCAAAATAATGTCTCTGCTTTTTAATATGGTGTCTAGGTTGGTCATAACTTTTCTTAAAAGGAGTAAAATTCTTTTAATTTCATGGCTGCAGTCAACATCTGCAGTTATTTTAGAGTCCCAATATAGTCTGCCACTGTTTCCATTGTTTTTCCATCTATTTCCCATGAAGTAATGGGACCAGATCCCGTGATCTTAGTTTTCTGAATGTTGAGCTTCAAGCCAACTTTTTCACTCTCCTCTTTCACTTTCTTTTAAGGGGCTCTTTAGTTCTTCACTTTCTGCCATAGAGGTGGTGTCATCTGCATATCTGAGGTTATTGAAATTTCTCTTGGCAATCATGATTCCATCTTGTGCTTCATCCAGTCCAGCATTTCTAATGATGTATTCTGCATGTAAGTTAAATAAGTAGGGTGACAACATACAGCTTTGACATACTCCTTTCTAGATTTGGAACCAGTCTGTTGTTCCCTGTTCAGTTCTAACTGTTGCTTCCAGACCTGCATTCAGATTTCTCAAGAGGTAGGTCAGGTGCTCTGGCATTCCCATCTCTTGAATAATTTTCCAGTCTGTTGTGATACACAGAGTTAAAGGCTTTGGCATAGTCAATAAAGCAGAAGTAGATGATTTTCTGGAACTCTTTTGTTTTTTTGATGATCCTATGTTGGCAATTTGATTTCTGGTTCTTCTGCCTTTTCTAAATCCAGCTTGAACATCTGGAAGTTCACTTTTCATGTATTGTTGAAACCTGGCTTGGATAACTTTGAGCATTACTTTACTAGTGTGTGAAATGAGTGCAATTATGCATTAGTTTGGGCATTCTTGGCATTGCCTATCTTTGGGATTGGAATGAAAACTGACCTTTTCAGTCCTGTGGTCACTACTGCATTTTCCAAATTTGTTAGCATTTGGGGGGCAGCATTTCTCAACATCATCTTTTAAGATTTGAAATAGCTCAATTGGAATTCCATCACCTCCACTAGATTTGTTTGTAGTGATGCTTCCTAAGGCCCACTTGACTTCACATTCCAGGATGTCTGGCTCTAGGTGAGTGATCACATCATCATGATTATCTGGGTTATGAATATCTTTTTTATATAATTCTTCTGTGTATTCATGCTACTTCTTCTTAATATCTTCTGCTTCTGTTAGGTCCATACCATTTCTGTCTTTTATTTTGCTCATCTTTGCATGAAATGTTCCTTTGATATCTCTAATTTTCTTGAAGAGATCTCTAATCTTTCCCATTTTATTGTTTTCTTCTATTTCTTTGCACTGATCACTGAGGAACACTTTCTTATGTCTCCTTGCTATCTTTTGGAACTTTACATTCAAATGGGTATATCTTTCCTTTCCCCCTTTGTTTTTGCTTCTCTTCTTTTCACAGCTATTTGTAAGGCCTCCTCAGAGATTCATTTTGCTGTTTTGAATTTCTTTTTCTTGAGGGTGATCTTGGTCCCTGTCTCCTGTACAATGTCACAAACCTCCGTCCATATCTCATCAGGCACTCTGTCTGTCAAACTCAAAGTTGATTAAAGACCTAATGTGCATGCTGCATGCTATTTGCTTCAGTCATTTCCAACTCTTTGTTACTCTGTGGACTTTAGCCTGCCAGGCTCCTTTGTCCAAAGGATTCTCCTGCCAAGAGTACTGGAGCGGGTTGCCATGCCCTCCCTCGGGGGATCTTCCCAAACCAAGGATCAAATCCATGTCTCTTACATATCCAACACTGGCAGGTGGGTTCTTTATCAGATGGGTTTTTTATCACTAGCGCCACCTGGGAAGCCCAAAGACCTAAGTGGAAGATCAGAAACAGTAAAACCAAAGGAAAACACATGCAGAATGCTCTTTGACAAAAACTGCACCAGTATTTTTTGTATATGTCTCTTAAAGCAAAAAGGTGAAAATAAACCAATGGGACCTAATTAAATTTAAAAGTTTTGCACATCAAAGGAAACTACTGACAAAACAAAAATACAACCTACTGAAAGGGAAAAAATATTTGCAAGTGATATGACTGAGATGTTAATGCCCCAAATAAATAAACAGCTCATATAATAACATCCAAAAGAAAAAGCAAATAATCTAATTTTTAAAAAAGAGGCAGAAAACATGAGCAGACATTTTTGCAAAGAGGACATGCAGATGGCCAAAATGCACATGATGATGCTCAGCATTACTAACCATAAGGAAATGCAAGTCAAAACCTAAGGAGATGTCAACTAACATCTGTCAGAATGGGTATCATCCAAAAAAGAACACAAATAAGAAATACTGGAGAGGATGTGGAGGGGTAATACAGGATTGGGAGTTTAGAAATATTTTCTGTATAAAATAAACTAAAAGGATCAATTGTACAAACATGCTTTCCATTTTTGATAATAATTTTTAATAAACAAATGAATCTGTTATTTGCATAGCACAAATATTTTTATGCAGTGTGTTCAGGTTATGTACTGATCAAAGGTCTAGCACATTTATTAAATACAAGTTTTAGAAAAGCATATTTCTTTTCCAAATAAGAAATATGCATCTGGTATTTTAAATTAAATGAATAATGAACATGATTAGTGACTGTTTTTAAGTAGTTTCTCTACAAATTTCCAGTTTCCTTTCTTGAGTGGTAAGCTCATTGATGTTCATCTGTAATATGACATTTACTACTCTTTTATGAAAATTCATAAAGTGACTAGTTTTTATCTTAAATTCAATATTGATCAAAAAATAATTACCTCAAATGAATTGAATCACAATACAGATTTTTATTTTACTATGTAGTAATCTGAACTCGTCCTACAACCCTAACTTCAAAATAAATGGAAGAAAAACTCGGATAAGTAGTTTGCCTGTAAAATGTAAATTCTGAATATATTTACACCCAATAGCTTAAGAGCATTAGATAGTTTTAGAAAGCATCTCAAAATTTACATTTAAAATATTATATACATACATATACTACGTGTTTATATATATATGTTCATATGTATATATACCATGTGTACTAATGTCTACTTCTCAATAAAGCCTCAAAAACAAGACTCTTGTGAGGAAGAAGCAAAAATAAGTTTTAAAACATATTTTTCATTATTCTTAATGTTATTTAAAAGGTTTATTTTGGTAAAGATTTACTTTTCCTTTTCCCTTGAATTTCCAAGGATGATGTGGGCTCTAAAAATGACTATAAATGGGATTCTAATAGAAACATTAATTTTTACTGTCCTAAAATAGCAATAGAATATTTATCTAAGTTAACTGATGTGTTCAAACTTGTCTTTAAGTGCATGCACAAATCTAAGCAGATAATCACTGTTTTAAATAAAATTAGCTTTTCTTAATAAAAGACTAGAGTTAATGGAAGAGTAAAAAGTACTTTGTATTTTTGAAATGCATTATTTATCCTTGAGTCAAACATTGCTTTTTGTAAATAGAATCCCTTGAGAGTCAATAATAGAATGAATAATAGTCATTAGTATCAGCCTGCATTTGTATGTGGTGACACATTTTTCATGTCACTGGTAATCTGCTAGTATTTTGCAACACAATGAAAACCTATTTGGTTAGAAAATTACAGAGGCATGGAAAAGTAGATTATCATCTTTCTGGGCAGCCTTATTTATAAGGCAATTCCTTTAGCCGTATTTCTCATTTGATTAGTTTAATGGAGGAGTAGAAGTATAAATATTTAAGTACATTATGAAAACAAGATGGTAGGTAATTATTGTTAAGGCTTTTATTTTTATTATTAACTTTTCCTAAAAGGGGATCATTAACAGAATAATATTTGAAGGATACAGAGACTGAGGTTAATAGCATAAGGTACTTTCTACTCTATCAAGTGAAAGTAAATCAAAAGTGTGTTGCTGTATAAAGAAAACATACATATGAAGTCAGTCAAGCTATCTTCCCTCATTAACCTGGGAACTCTGAGTGAAAACAGAGTCTAGTTTACGAACATGAGCAATTCTGAAACACTGGGCAAATCAGAAACATAAGTATTTTTGAAGAAATATTGCATATTAATATTCAAATAACTTGCACAGTTGCAATAAATCAGGACTATTGCTGTAGTTAGTAGGTACCATCGAATTTGCTCCTCACACTGATCTTATGAACATCTTTAGTCTGTCAGAAGACTTGTGTGAGAAAAATCTCAGAAGGGTTACAGTTACAGGGAGCTTTCTGAGAGCTAGCTGAGTGTCTTTTTTTAATCATGTGAGGATTAGAACGTCTACATCTTCAACAGAAAGGTGTTCATAGTTTTACTTGGGTACAACTCTATAAAAAGAGATGTAAATGTGAACAGAAGGCAGGATAGCTTTTAGTAAATCAGAATGAAGTGGACTTGCAATTCAGAAATGGTAGTCTTGTTCCCTTAGCCAGTTTGGTCTATTTTCTATGGGCATGGTTCATAGGTACAAAACACTTTTATTGTTTTAAAGATCAGGAAAATGAGATAGCTGTGTCTTTCTATATCAGTGGAAAAGTACATTTTAGCATTCAATTGCATTACTTTTGCAAAATTCTATAATGTGTTATAAAATCACTCTTATTCAAGTGGGAAAAATAAATAATATAGATGAAACATCCAGGATTTTATATACCATGCAAACAGCATTACATAAAGCAGCTATAAAATTGGTGGGGGGGATAGATAATTGTAATCTTAAAAATTTAGTTTTGACTTTTGTCAAACCAGAAATTCTTCAAAGATCTGGATTTCATTTATTTTTGACTTTTGTCAAACCAGAAATTCTTCAAAGATCTGGATTTCATTTATTTTTGAATATTTCTACCAATAATTGACTTTTTGTGTGTAGCGAGATGGAGCTGTGTGTGTGTGTGTGTGTGTGTGTGTGTGTGTGTGTGTGTGTATAGAGTAGCCTCACAACATTGACTACAGGAATTAAAATTTCTTTAATGAAGGAATGAGACAATAATGGACATTGTATCTACTAGTTTCTAGGACAAGCAATGAACTGAAAGGCTCTTTAGAAACTTCCAACGATGTTACATTTGGGGCTTTTATTCCTTCCTACTTTAAAGCATGCCTATTTAGAGTGGGAGAGGAAAGAGAAAGATACAGTTTATCAGAGACCAAGCCAAAAGTAAGGTACAGCTTTAAAACTACTGGATGGAGAAAACCTTCAAACACAACTAAACATTAATCAAAAAACAATTGAGTACTGATATGCCTTTGACTGTGTGGATCACAGCAAACGATGGAAAATTCTTAAAGAGATGGGAATACAAGACCACCTGACCTACCTCTTGAGAACCTATATACAGGTCAAGGAGCAACAGTTAGAACGTGACATTGAACAGCAGATTGGTTACAATTAGGGAAAGAAGTACATCAAGGTGTATATTGTCACCCTGCTTATTTAACTTATATGCAGAGTACATCATGTGAAATGCCAGGCTGGATTAAGCACAAGATAGAATCAAGATTGCTGGGAGAAATATAAATAACCTCAGATATACAGATGACACTACCCTTTATGGTAGAAAGTAAAGAACTAAAGAACCTCTTGATCAAAGTGAAAGAGGAGAGTGAGAAAGTTGGCTAAAAGCTCAGCATTCAGAAAACTAAGATCATGGCATCTGGTCCCATCACTTCATGGCAAATAAATGGGGAAAGAGCGGAAACAGTGGCTGACTTTATTTTGGGGGGGCTCCAAAATCACTGCAGATGGTGACTGTAGCCATGAAATTAAAAGACATGTACTACTTGGAAGAAAAGTTATGACCAACCTAGACAACATATTAAAAACAGAGACATCACTTTGTCAACAAATGTCAATATAGTCAAAGCTCTGGTTTCTCCAGTAGTCATGTATGGATGTGAGAGTTGGACTATAAAGAAAGCTGAGCACATGAGAATTGATGCTTTTGAACTGTGGTGTTGGAGAAGACTCTTGAGAGTCCCTTGGACTGCAAGGAGATCCAACCAGTCCATCCTAAAGGAAATCAGTTTTGAAAATTCATCAGAAGGACTGATATTGAAGCTGAAATTCCAATACTTTCACCACCTGATTTGAAGAACTGACTCACTGTAAAAGACCCTGGTGCTGGGAAGGATTGAAGGTGGGAGGAGAAGGGGATGAGAGGATGAGATGGTTGGATGACATCACCGACTCGATAGACATGAGTTTGAGTAAGCTCCGGGAATTGGCGATGGACAGGGAAGCCTGGCATGCTCCAGTCCATGAAGTTTCAAAGAATCAGACATGACTGAACAACTGAAATGAATTGCACTTCTACGAGTTTATCTACAAGTCAAACAATATTACAAAACAAGAAATAAAGGTTGTGGGATAGATGCACAATAGAAAGCAAAAATTCTGGTTTTTATATTTACTCAAGGTTTTGCACAACAAAGGAAACTATAAGCAAGGTGAAAAGACAGCCTTCAGAATGTGAGAAAATAATAGCAAATGAAGTAACTGACAAAGAATTAATCTCAAAAATATACAAGAAGCTCATGCAGCTCATTTCCAGAAAAATAAACGACCCAATTAAAAAAAAAATGGGCCAAAGAACCAAACAGACATTTCTCCAAAGATGTCATACAGATGGCTAACAAATACATGGAAATGTGCTCAACATCACTCATTATCAGAGAAATGCAAACCAAAACCACAATGAGATACCATCTCACGCTGGTCAGAATGTCTGCTATTAAAAAGTCTACAAACAAAAATGCTGTATTGGTGTTTTTCTTTCTGGCTTACTTCACTCTGTATAATAAGCTCCAGTTTCATCCACCTCATTAGAACTGATTCAAATGTATTCTTTTTAATGGCTGAGTAATATTCAATTGTAATAAATTTATATTTAAGAAAAAAAAACAATAAATACTGAAGAGGATGTGGAGAAAAGGGAGACCTCTTACACTGTTGGTGGGAATACAAGCTAGTACAGCCACTATGGAGAACAATTTGGATATTCCTTAAAAAACTGGAAATAGAACACAGCAATCACATTGCTGGGCATACACACTAAGGAAACCAGAACTGAAAGAGACAAGTGTACCCCAATGTTCATAACAGCATTGTTTATGATAGCTAGGACAGGGGAGCAACCTAAATGTTCATTGGTAGAGGAATGGATAAGAAAGCTGTGGTAAAAAAAAAAAAAAAAGAAAGAAAGAAAGAAAGAAAGCTGTGGTAATATTCACAATGAAATATTACTCAGCTATTAAAAAGAATGCATTTGAATCGGTTCTAATGAGGTGGATGAAACTGGAGCCTATTATATAGAGTGAAGTAAGTCAGAAAGAAAAACACAATACAGTATATCAATGCATATATATGGAATTTAGAAAGATGGTAACAATGACCCTACATGAGAGACAGCAAAAGAGATACAGATGTAAAGAACAGATTTTTGGACTCTGTGGGAGAAGGCAAGGGTTGGATGATTTGAGAAAATAACATTGAAACATGTATATTACCATATGTGAACTAGATCACCAGTCCAGGTTTGATGCGTGAGACAGGGTGCTCAGGGCTGGAGCACTGGGATGATGCTGAGGGATGGGATGGGGAGAGAGGGGGGAGAGGGAGGGGTTTAGGATGTGGAGCACATGTACACCCATGGCTGGTTCATGTCAATATATGGCAGAAACCACTACAATATTGTAAAAAGTAATTAGCCTCCAATTAAAATAAATAAATTAATTTTTAAAGTACTCTAATTCTCAGTAAAGAAGAACTTCCACAAAGGAATAAAGTCATAGAAATATCAAAATAATAAATTATCATTATATAGAGTTTAATAAATGAATAATATAATATATAGCAAACCGCACATAGCTTGATAAATGGCTTTGTCACTTATTTAAGCATTTAAAAATGTTTTCATAATATGTCAAGGTAAACACTGTTTACTCACATTATGCCTTGGAACAATATTTTCAATAATTATTATATAGCTGATTAGCATTAGCAGAAGTGAGAGGTAATTAAATTTCTGTAATCTGGCCATATTTATGATTTATCTTTTATTTTTAAATGCAAAATTTCCATATTTAATTACCAAAATGTAATTTACAGCATTTTTTAAATAGGTATTTCATTTTGTTAAATAGGTATTTCCATATGTCTCATGTAACAAGTTGATCAGAATTCAACAATGATATAAAATATCATTAGAGTTATGTGTGAATATACTGGGGTGAAATATACATACAGTATTTTCATATTGCTTTTAAAATGGGTTAAAATGTAACTTTCATCTTTTTTAATGTTATTATTTGTCACAGTTAGAAGGTAAATATGTTTACTTCCATGATAATGTACATACATAAATATGTGAGAAATGAGTGTAAATTAACAAAAATAGTGCAAGTGCTCTTTCTTTATACTTATTTCAGTAATTTTTTGTCCCTCTCCTTTCTTCCTTTTACATTTCATGCAGTTATGTCTATTTAAATTACTTAAGTTTGAGGTATCTGTTCTCTTATTTGTGACTTTTCTTTCAGTCTTTAAAAAGTAATTGTATTACACAATATTTTACACACATACACATAATACAGATATACACATATACATGTATCTTAATGAAACCACCACTCAACCTAAGAACTAGAATATCACTAACACTGTTGTGATTGTCTGTGTACCTCTCTAGTTTCACCCTTCATTCTTCTATTTTCCACATCCCATCATAAACACTATCCCCCATTTTTAACAATTATTTGCTTTCATTTATTAAAGTATAATTTACTGTATCTGTATAAGACCAAAACAGAGAGAGACAGACTGGTCTATTGTTTTGAATTTATATAGATGGGAATCATGTTGTATGCATAATCAGAGACAATTTTTTCACACAGAATCAGGTTACTACTCATGCATTTCGGGTTGATTCAATTTTACTAATATATGGACCTTCCTGGTTTGCTCAGTTGGTAAAGAATCTACCTCCAGTGCAGGAGACCCAGGTTCAGTCCCTGGGTCAGGAAGATGTAGTCCCTGGAGAAGGAAATGGCAAACCACTCCAGTATTCTTGCCTGGAAAATCCCATGGACAGAGGACCTTGGTGGGATGAATTCTATGGGGTCAGAAAAAGTTGAGCATTTCAGTTTGTGAATAATCCAATTTTATATTTCCAGTTTTTTTCCCACATGTTTTCTTTAGTTGTTTCTGCAGTGGATTGAATAGTGTCTCCTCAAAATCCATGTCCACCTGGAACCTCATGATGTGTTCTTCTTTGCAAAAACGTTTTTATCGATGCAACTGGTTAAGGATCCCAAGAGGAAATTTTCCTAGATTCTAAACCAATGACTAGCATCCTTAGAAGAGGAGAGGATACTGAGAGAAGAGGAAAAAGGCCATGTGATGGCAATGATAGAGAGTTATGCTGTCATAAGCCCATGGAGGCCAGGAATGCCAGGAACCACCATAACGGAGAAGATGCAAAGAATTACCACTTGAGAGAGATACTGGCTCTGAATCCATGGTTCAGACTTCTGACCTCTAGTACTGTGACCAAAGAAATAGCTCTTGTTTTAAACCCTCATTATATCTTCTATATCTCTTTAGTATGTATTACCACTTTTGAGTCTTTGGTCCTCATCCTGGTAACACCTTCAGTTCTGTCTTCCTGCTTAGTTCAGTTCAGTCACTCAGTTGTGTCTGACTGACACCACATGGACTGCAGCACACCAGGCTTCCCTGTCCATCACAAACTCCCAGAGCTTACTCAGACTCATATTCGTCGAGTCAGTGATGCCATCCAACCATCTCACCCTTGGTTGTCCCCTTCTCCTCCTGCCTTCATCTTTCCCAGTATCAGGGTCTTTTGCAATGAGTCAGTTCTTTGCATCAGGTGTCCAAAGTATTGGAGTTTCAACTTCACCATCAGTCCTTCCAATGAATATTCAGGACTGATTTCCTTTAGGATGGACTGGTTGGATCTCCTTGCAGTCCAAGGGACTCAAGAGTCTTCTCCAATACCATAGTTCAAAAACATCAATTATTCGGTGCTCAGCTTTCTTTATTGTCCAGTTCTCACATTCATACATGACTACTGGAAAAACAATAACTTTGACAAGACGGACCTTTGTTGGCAAAGTAATGTCTTTGCTTTTTAATATGCTGTTTAGGTTGGTATAGATTTTCTTCCAAGGAGCAAGCATCTTTTAATTTCATGGCTGCAGTCACCATCTGCAGTGATTTTGGAACCCTAAGAAAAATGAAGTCTATCACTGTTTCTGTTTTTTCTCCATCTATTTGCCATGGAGTCACGGGACCAGATGCCATCTTAGTTTTCTGAAAGTTGAGTTTTAAGCCAACCATTTCACTCTCCTCTTTCACTTTCATCAAGAGGCTTTTTAGTTCCTCTTCACTTTCTGCCATAAAGGTGGTGTGTCATCTGCATATATGAGTTTATCCTGCTCAGTAGATATTTTTAATCCTGTCTTCAGAGATGTTTTATCTGTCAGTGAAATCATTCACTGAGTTGTACATTTCAATAATTTCACAGATCATTTATTTTTTTCTATACATTTTTTTATACTGTTCCTTTCCAGACAATTTTTCTTATTCTGTTTTATTTTTTTAAGCCTCATACCCCTGATCATTTTATATGCTGCTCCTGATAATTTAAATATCTAAATCCCTGACTCATATTGGTTTATTTTTTCTTCTAGCTCTCCAGTGTTTTTTCGCATTACATAATTTGTCTACCAAAGGTCAATGCTGGGTTTCTAATTTTATATAAGAATCCAGAACAGATTTTATTTGTTGCACCAGTCCATCTCTTTAATCCCATAGATTTTAGTGAGGATATTTATCTATTTTTTTCATTGCAGAAAGACTTTAACAGTCCATTCTCTTCTCTGTCTCACTCTCCTTCTTTATTTATGTCCAGAAAAAAAACTTAATAATTATTAGTACAACAAACTAATAGTAATTCTCATTGTTGTGTTTTGTGTGATTGACATTTCTTTGTTAATCATGGTATTTTTTTTGTATTTCTATGTTATATGTATCTTAACCTAAAGATATATCAATATCAACATAAGTATTAATATCAACAAAAATCTATTTTATAGGTTTTGCTTCAGGTTAACCCAGAAGTTCCCTAGACTTAGCAGACACTAACTTATGAATACATTGTGTTATAAAGGATTTGTGATTTTTTTTTTCATATCTTTGGATTATTTTAATAGATTATATTCCAGATAAATATTACCATATTACTAGAGTATGATCAGATTTTTCTGTTCTCTTTAACCAATCTCTCCCTATCCCCCCACCTCAGCTCCCAGCTCCAGGATAACACTTTTGTATGACCTATAAATGGCTTTCTTTTATTTTTTAGATTTCACCCACAAATAACATCATGCAATATTTGTCTTTCTCTTTCTGCCTGGCTTATTTTACTTAATATAATATCCTTCATAATAATTCATATAGTTAAATATGATAGTATTTTCACCTTTTTTAGGCTGAGTAATATAGAATTATATACATAAATAAATGTATGTGTGTATATATATATACATATACATATATATATACATATAAGTTTGATATTATGTCAAACACAAAGGTTCCCTTTTCTTCATTCCTTGGTCAGAACTTACTATTTCTTGCCTTTTTGATGAAAGATAAACTAACAGTTGTGAGATGCTCTCTCATAGGGGCTTTGATTTGCATTCCCTAATGATTAATAATACTGAGCAACTTTGTGTGTGCCTGTTGGCTATTTATGTCTTCTTGGGGAAAAGAAGGGTATTTAAGTACCTGGCCTATTTGCAAATTAGATTACTTGTAATTTTTCTATTGAGTTGTGCAAGTTCCTTGTATAGTTTTTATATTAACACCTTATTGGATATGTGGTTGCCAATATCTTCTCCCATTCCAATGTTGTCTTTTCATTTTATTAGTGACTTATTTTTCTGTGCAGAAGCTTTTCAGTTTGATGTATTTCCAACTTGCTTATTTTTGCTTTCATATCTTTTCTTTTGGTGCCAAATCCAAAATATCATTTCCTAGAAAAACAGCAAAGAGTCTCCCCACCACCATTTTTTCCTAGGTGTTTTATGTTTTCAAGTTTTATATTCAAGTTTTAATCCATTCTGAATTTATTTTTGTGTATAGGGTAAGAAAGATGTCCAACCCCATTTTTTTTTTGCATGTCTGTCCAGTATTGCCAATACCATTTATTGAAGAGGTGACTATTTTCCCATTGTATATTTTCAGCTCTTCTGTCAAAAACTAATATACTGCATATTCTTGGGTTTATGTCTGTGCTGTCTAATATGTTCCATTGACCTATGTGTTTGTTTTTATGCCAAAATCATACAGCTTTGATTACAAAAGCTTTGCATATAGTTTAAAATCAGGAGATATGGTGCTTTCAGCTTTGTTATCTTTTTAAGATTGCTTTGGATTTAAACTACACATTAGAACAGATGGACCCAATAGACATATAGGATACTTCATCTAGAAGTCAAATTGTATTCGGTGTCAAAACATGTAAATAAATTTAAGAAGCCTGGTAGTATGTCAAAAATCTTTTATAACCACAATAATAGGAAACTGGAAATCAAGAAGAATTCTGGAAAATATGCAAGTATGTAAGATTAAAAAAATATGCTCCCGAATAACCAGGGGGTCAAATAAGAAATATTAAGAGAAATAAAAAAATATTTTGAGATTTGCATTTTCTCATCACTTCTACCTTTGTATAAATATCTAGGTATTATAGCCACAAACTTTTTCTCCCTTGCATCTTTGTTGAGGAAAAGTGAAATTAATTCCTTCAATTTGAGCTGCAAATCAGAATTCATTTTGCAATAGAAGTAATTTTATGAATGACTGTTAGCTCCATAGAATAATATATAATATATCTGGCCTCCATATGCTAACTATAATTGTTTATCACTTTATTAATTAATTTATAGATAGCATTACTCCTAAAAATGCATGACAAAGTTAAATTACATAGCTTTTAAAATAGGCCAAAACTTTAAGTAACCTCTAGAAACTTTTGTTTTACTTTGACAAAATTAGTACTTTAAATATGAAAGGTAATAATTATAAATTTTCCTTTAGTCTATTAACTATTAAGAGGCAAAAGCAATTATTTGGTAATCAAATCATAAGAATTCTGTCTCTACTAAAGTCCAGTTCTATTTAGTAAAGTACACGTGGAATGTACTCTTCACTTTGTATTAATGTGCACATTTGATTTTATGTTGAATGGTGTACAAGACATACACCTTTTATAAGAATCAGTTATTGTTTTTCAGAGCTCTGAAGTGTAAGTACTGAGAAAACTCCCTGTACCACTGGTGTCCTCAAAGAGAATGAAAATGGATTTTGCTGTATTTGTTGTTAATATTTTTCTGGTATCAAATATTTTACTCTTGAACTCTTCTTCCAAATGAAAAATAGAAAAAAAATATAGTATACATTTTAAAAACCTCATCTTAATTTTTTTCCTTTGTTATATAGAAGTGGATGACACTAGTGATGGATTAAAAAGAAAGAGCTCTTGTTTCCAAGGTAACCAGCCTAAATTAACAGCAGCCCTACAGAACTTCATGTTCAGAATATAAAGTAAAAGGTTCAATCTGTAGTTCAAAATATAAAGTGAAAATTGTTATATTTATAGAATAGGTTTAAAAACATTTTTAAATTTCAAATGTTTAGGTCTAGAATTTTAATTTCGATTAAGCAGGAATATTTCTTTCTCAAAAAGTAAACAAAAAACTGATGAAATTTCAGATTGATGCAGAAATGTCACTGGTTTTCCTTAATAATTTAATTATCTACACAACAGAATATGAGATAAGCTATAATAATTCTCCAATGAAATATTATACTAATTGTATAATTGAAGTATTATACCAATTGTATACGAATTATACAATGAAAACTAATACTAATTCATTTTCCTCAAGGCCCATGTGAATTTCTCTTCATTTATTCTATCCATCTATCCATTCATCCACTTATGACATATGCCTGTCTTCTGTTGTCCTACATTTTAGTGGCAAAAACACAAGTAGTAAGAAGTTGAATCTGAGGTTTGATGATATGTGTAGTCTCATTCAGGAGTCTGAACTCTTAGTCTCTATGCCATATTGTCTTACAGAAGAGAGCGAAGTAGAGGAAAAGAAAGAATTTGCAGAGAGGTTAGGAATGATCTAGTAGTTTTTTTGATGTTAATGGATACTTGTTATAATTCTGTATCCCACTGCACAGCACTGTTAAATACTCTACATTTAGGCAGTATACATGTACTCCTATTTTTCTTTACCTGCATTAAAGTCATTTCCTATCTGTGAAAAATGTGTTTGTGTGTATGAAACATAAAAAAGGAAGCAATGCTAAACAGCACATACTTGTANTCTAGTAGTTTTTTTGATGTTAATGGATACTTGTTATAATTCTGTATCCCACTGCACAGCACTGTTAAATACTCTACATTTAGGCAGTATACATGTACTCCTATTTTTCTTTACCTGCATTAAAGTCATTTCCTATCTGTGAAAAATGTGTTTGTGTGTATGAAACATAAAAAAGGAAGCAATGCTAAACAGCACATACTTGTATACCATATTTCAGAAGTGTGTTGTTAAATTTTAACACATATGTATATATACATGTATGTATATAAAATTTAATGCTGGTCAATTTTTATCCATTTTGGAATGTTTTGAAGTTTGGGACTGAGAAACTATATTTATAGCTTTTCACCTATTTTTGTTGTTGTTGTTTTTGGCCCCACTATTGTTATTGCCAACACATAACAGTAAACAGGAGCTTTAGTTTTGATGATTCTTATGTCTGTTTCTCATTCTTAGCATATTATACAAGAACTTTCTGTGTAATTTTATTATAATTTCCTGAAGCCAGTTGTGATAGGAGACATAGCATTTTGGATTCAGTCCAGTTCAATTCAGTCACTCAGTCATGTCCAATTCTTTGCTACCCCATGAATTGCAGCATGCCAGGCCTCCCTGTCCATCACCAACTCCTGGAG
>SJYA01001335.1:0-132679 GCA_006410615.1 Neotragus moschatus
TTTTTTTTTTTTTTTTTTAAAGCACAGTTTTAAAAGATGACAAATTAAAAATATGGATAAAAAATTAAAAATTCTGACAAGTTAATTCAGAGTGAGATTTTGGCAAATAATAACTTTTTAATGCCTTTACTTCTTCGAGTCATAACTGTATTTTGTCATGGAATTTCCCTGTAGGCTCCTCATTCTTCAAGTTCTCAAGTCCTTAGATGTCACCTTCTCAAAATGGCCTTTCTTGACTATCCTCCTTAAATAGTCCCCACACTCACTCTGTGTTTTCTTCCCCTCAAGTCATCCAGTTTATAACTTTCAAACACTTCCCATTACTTAAGAGTATCCACCCCATTTCCATGTTTGATTATTGTCTCTCTCCTCTCACTAGAATTTAAGCTCAATGAACATGGAGCTTTTTTTTAAAAAAAACATTGTCTTTTTTTTTTTTTTTAATAAGTAATTTATTTTAACTGGAGGATAATTACTTTACAACATTGTGGTGGTTTTTGCCATACATCAACATGAGTTAGCCAGAGGTGAACGTGTGTCCCCCCATGCTGAACCCCCTCGCATCTCCCTCCCCACCCCATCCCTCTGAGTTGTCCTAGAGCACCAGCTTTGAGTGCCCTGCTTCATGCATCAAACTTGCACTGGTTATGTTTTACATATAGTAATATACATGTTTCAGTGCTATTCTTTCAAAAAATCCCACCCTCGCCTTCTCCCACAGAGTCCAAAAGTCTGTTCTTTACATTTGTGTCTCTTTTGCTGCCTTGCATTTAAGATCGTTGTTACTATCTTTCTAAATTCCATATATATGTGTTAATATACAGTATTGGTATTTCTCTTTGTGACTTACTTCACTCTATATAAAAGGCTCCAGTTTCATCCACCTCATCCACCTGACTCAAATTTGTGTTCCTTTTCATATCTGAATATTATTCCATTGTGTGTCTGTACCACAACTTCCTTATCCATTCCTCTGTGGATGGACATCTAGATTTGCTTCTAAGTCCTAGCTATTGTGAACAGTGCTGCAGTGAATATTGGGGGACATGTGTCTCTTTCAGTTCTGGTTTCCTTGGTGTGTATGCCCAATAGTGGGATTGCTGGGTCTTATGGCAGTTCTATTCCCAGTTTTTAAAGGAATCTTCACACTGTTCTCCATAGTAGCTATACCAGTTTGCATTTCCACCAACAGTGTAATAGGGTTCTCTTTTCTCTACACCCTCTCCAGCATTTATTGTTTGTAGACTTTTTGATGGCAGCCATTCTGACTGGCGTGACATGACACCTTATTGTGGTTTTGATTTGCATTTCTCTAATAATGAGTGGTGTCTAGCATCTTCTCGTGTGTTTATTAGCTGTCTGTTTTTCTAACAGAAATGTCTGTTTAGTTCTTTTGCCCACTTTTTGATCAGGTTGTTCANGTGTATGCCCAATAGTGGGATTGCTGGGTCTTATGGCAGTTCTATTCCCAGTTTTTAAAGGAATCTTCACACTGTTCTCCATAGTAGCTATACCAGTTTGCATTTCCACCAACAGTGTAATAGGGTTCTCTTTTCTCTACACCCTCTCCAGCATTTATTGTTTGTAGACTTTTTGATGGCAGCCATTCTGACTGGCGTGACATGACACCTTATTGTGGTTTTGATTTGCATTTCTCTAATAATGAGTGGTGTCTAGCATCTTCTCGTGTGTTTATTAGCTGTCTGTTTTTCTAACAGAAATGTCTGTTTAGTTCTTTTGCCCACTTTTTGATCAGGTTGTTCATTTTTCTGGTATTGAACTGCATGAGCTGCTTGTATATTTTGGAGATTAATTCTTTGTCAGTTGTTTCATTTGCTATTATTTTCTCCCATTCTGAAAGCTGCCTTTTCATCTTGCTTATTGTTTCCTTCAATGTGCAAAAGCTTTTAAGTTTAGTTAGGTCCCATTTGTTTATTTTTGTTTTTATTTCCATTACTCTGGGAGGTGGATCATGGAGGAACTTGCTGTGATTTATGTCAGAGAGTGTTCTGCCTATATTTTCCTCTAAGAGTTTTATAGTTTCTGGCCTTACATTTAGATCTTTAGTCCATTTCGAGTTTATTTTTAACTCTGCCTCTTTGTTTACTGTTATATCATCAATGTGTGTGCTAAGTCACTTCAGTCGTGTCTGACTCTTTGTGACCCTATAGACTATAGCCCACCAGCTCCTCTGTCCAGGGTATTCTCCAGGCAAGAATACTGAAATGGGTTGCCGTGCCCTCCTCCAGGGGATCTTCCTGACTTAGGGATTGAAATTGGATCTTCTACGGCTCTTGCATTGCAGGCAGATTCTTTACCACTGAGCCACCAGGGAAGCTCTATATCATCAATACTTAGTTCTTATCTCATAGGAGGAACTCAAGAAATATTTGCTGAATGAATAAATATGGGGTTTTAGGAACTGGAGCAGGAACAAGGAGAACTGTTTTTACCCAGGCAAGCCTTTAGGTATTCCTTCCATCACAACTATAGCCTTCAACCTTGTGTTGAGTTTGTTTGACTCAAATAGTTCTAGAGTGGGCTGTAATGTGTTCAGTTGACAGGACTGGACCTATGACTCTGAGAAGTTTAGCTGTAATGTAGTGTTAATAATAGCTGTTAAGATTAGGAGACTTATAAAGGTGTACTTAGAATGCCTTCTAGCCTTAAAAGCTATGAATCTATGATTCTTGTTTTGACCAAATAATTTTAAAAAAAAAGAAAGAAAATGTAAAGCTTTGGCAGAAGGAGCCACTCAACTTTGTAATCCAAGTATCTTCTGATGTTTACAGTGATGATTCCTGCAATTAGGTATGATGGCCATATTCTGGGGACCTTTGAATTATTGTGGAACAGTATAAAAACTGACAGAGAATATAAGCAAAGCTCAGGCTTCCCAGGTGGTGCTAGTAGTAACGAACCCGCCAGCCAGTGCAGGACACATAAGAGATGTGGGTTCAATCCCTGGGTTGGGAAGATCCCATGAGGAGGGCATGGCAACCCACTCTAGTATTCTTGCCTGGAAAATCCCCACGGACAGAGAGCTGCCTGGCAGGCTACAGTCCATAGGGTTGCAAAGAGTTGGCCATGACTGAAGCGACTTAGTATGCATGTACAAGCAAACCACAGGGAACCGTATTCCAATAAATCTGTAGAGGAAGATTGCTTCAGGTTGAGGTTTAAAAAAACCTGTCAAGAATGATCCTGCTCTGAATAGAGCATTAAAAAAAAAAAAAATCTTATGCTTTCCTTGCTTTGGTTTCGTTTTCATCCAATATGGAGTGTGACTTGATAGTCCTGTATTGTGTTTTAATATAGCTCATCACCGTGTTTCTTTTCCATTGCAGCAAAATGAGTTGAAAGCTTGAAGGATTTCTCCTGCAATAATTCCCCAGATCTCATTCCTGGTCAGCACCGTGCAGCTCATTTCCATTAAGCAGATAGTCCTCCTTTTTCTTCTTTGCTTCCAGACTCATAATTCTGTGCTTATCTGCACTGAACTTCATTTGCATTTATTAGCTGGGTAGGTACTTGAAATGTCTAAAACCCTTTTATCTGCCTGCTTTGTTTCTCATTATTTGCTGTCTCTTCCAATTTAGTATTAACTGCAAACTTGAAATGTTTCTTCTGAAACTGTTGTTCAAATTCTTTGCATACCAATGTAGGACCTGAAACTGATGTCTGCTGGGATCCCAGTCAGTAACCTGGTTCTGCTTTGAAAAAATTTAACTTCTCACTTTTTACTTTTCTTGCTTGACTGACTGATGTATGACCTGTTAATGTACATTTGTTCATATGGTGTTTTGTTGGACATCTGAACCACCTCTCCACTACGGTAGATGGAGCTCTGAGGAGCAACACATGTCCATGACAGGGCTGCCTGCCCTCATGAAGCGTGCAGGCTGTTTTGAGCAGAGATGTCTATGTTGTCCATACCATTTTGCCCTCTACTCAATCCCAACAATTTTCCTGAACTTCAGATTTTTTAGGATTAATTTCATTCAATAATTAATACAAGATGACATTCTAGAACTCAGAATTATTTTAAAAAGCCAACGTTTACTCTGTTGTTTCCTTTACAAAGGCCTATGGGAGAAATTACTTTCAGATTTCAGAACCAGGAATAATTCTCCTGAACCACTGATTTGTTTTTAATCATACATTGTGATTGGAGAATATCTACCCACCTTTCTGTGTTGTCTGCCAAGTAACTTGCAGGCACATTTGTATTTCACTCCCAGAAAATGCACCAGATGTTACTGCAGACTTTTAAATACTACTCTCACTAGGGATTTTGGCCTGGCTCTTCTCTGCTTTCACACAATAGCCTCATAATCTCTGTTATCCACCATCTAGAATTCCTTCATTAGCTGTAAGAAAACTGAAGTCTTATTCTTTTTATGTATTTTTCCAAACTATCCAAGAGCTTTCCCATAACATGACAAATTAGAGGCAAATAAATTGTTTGTATGAGGTTGGGGGGCTGTCTGAGGCATGGCTTTGGACCCCTTAACTCTCCCAAACTGGAGTCCTGAGACGAGGCTGAACAATGCGGATAGCTGTGGGAACTTGAATAAGTCACATGCATGCGTGTACATGCTCAGGAACTCAGCCGTGCCCAACTCTTTGCGACCCCATGAACTGTAGCCTGCCGGGCTCCTCTGTCCGTGAAATTTTCCAGGCAAGAATACTGGAGCAAGTTGCCACGCCCTCCTCCAGGGGATCTTCCCCACCCCAGGATCGAACCCGAGTCTTCTGTGTCTCCTGCATTAGCAACAGATTCTTTACCACTGAGCCGCCTGGGAAGCCCCTTAAGAAGTGAGACTGAGCAGCAAACCAGCCGTGATGGTCCTCTGTGAGAGGGCTAAGGGAGAGACAAAGGCAGGCTGTTAGGGCCACCCAGAGGAAGATGCCAAACAAACTTCAGGAGCAGTTGAAGAGGTGGAAAGAAGGGCATGTGAGTGGCATTTAGAAGAGCAGGAAGGAATTAGTCAGGAGGGCACTTTTAACGCCTGGAAACTGCATTTGCCAACATACTAAGATGTGAAAGACTAGTGCCTGTCCAGGGGAGCAGTAGTATTTTTATCTCTTTGGGTTATGGAGTGGGTGGAAAGTGAGACAGGAGGGTCCCCAGGGACTGCATATTGAAGGGTTGTGTGTGCTCTGATGAGACATTTGGACCTCATTCCACAGATCACAGTGATCCACTGAGGGAGTTTAAATGATGTGAGCAAAAGTGAACAGATTTGAAATTTAGAAAGAGAGCCCTCTTATATTATCATGGTTGATAGATTCTAGAGGTTAGATAAAAATCCGGGCAGTTTTCCATTTCACCCCTAGAAGCATGTAGGAGTCACCTAGACTTCTGATGTGAATGGACTGGCGAAGAGCGGCAGTGCCATTCACTATGAGAGAGAGTGCGGGGTCGGGGCAGCTTGCAAGAGAAAGTGAAGTCTCCGTTGTCAACAGATTGCGTCTGAAGGGCTGTTAGGATACTTATGTTGGGATGATCCAGACTGTTTGAAATAATAGCCAATACTTACTGAATATTTAAGTAAAGCACCCGTCGTTTTAACTGCATTACCTCATCTAACCCTTGGGATCAGCTCTATTATCCTATTTCTAGATAAGAAAATGAAGCCTGGAAAGATTAAGTACCTTGTTTAATATCATAGAGCTGGAAAGGGGCTGGATTCCAAATCCCACTTTTAACTATGATTATGTTCTGATTGGAGCTTATGAGAGAGGTTGAGATGAACATGTACAGCTGGAATGTTATATTCACAATCACGTGGCTGAAGATGGAAGCCTAGGAAATGCCAGTATATTGGGGTCCAGCAGAAGAAGAGTGGCTTGTTAAGGATGCAAAAAGCAGAGGAAACAGGGGAAGGAAGAACATGGAGAGAGAGTATTATGTCAGGAACACTGGTACCACCAGACTCTGGCAATGTCATTGTAGGCAATCTATACATTATCTCTGAGCCTTTGCTGATTTTCCTGGTGAAATGGAGATAATGTTACTGTAAATGCTTCTCTTGTGTATTCATCAAGATGCATTTATCAAGCATTTGATCTACTGTGTGGCACATAGTACGTGCTCAGTAAATGGTGGTGGTTTCGTCGCTAAGTCATGTCCAACTCTTGTGACCCCATGGACTGTAGCCTGCCAGGCTCCTCTGTCCATGGGATTCTCCAGGCGAGAGTACTGGAGTGAGTTTCTATTTCCTTCTTCGTTGTGTGGCACATAGTAAGGGCTCAGTAAACAGCAGCGACTGCTATTACAAGGAAAAAATATTTGAGCAATGGAAGAATTTTAAGAAAGAGTAGCCATTACTTTTAAATGCTTCAGGCAATCACATTAGTAAGGGACACAGTGTAACTTGTGGGACAGAAACACAGAGAGCAGAATCCAAGAGTTTTGGTAACTACGAAAACAGCAGGAAAAAATTTCCCTCAGTTATGCATCTGCTATTAATTTTACATTACAGAAAACAAATACCTTGGTATCAGTTTTCTTCAAAATCAATCGCAGTGAATTCTGTGAATTATGAATGCCAATACAAATGAAATGAAATGTCGATCATTTATAATTACTTGAAAATAACACTCCATTGAAAAAGTGTTAAGGCAGTCTCATTATGCAGAGTATTAAAACTCGCTGTACATGTATTAATCAAGAAAAGGATTTGACAAAGGACAAAGGCAAGTATAGTTTAGGATTTAAATTTTCCTTTGTTATAGGATTCTCTTCCGACTCCCTCTTCATGGTATCATTTTATAGAAGTAAGGAGTTCAGGACCCCCCCCCCCCCACAAATCAAAAGAGGCATTCATATTTGAGTGGCCATTTTATTCCTGATAGAGTCCTTGACATTGGACACTTTGCTTTAACTCCTCATCACACATTTTCTCATCTGTGAAAACCGAAGGATACATTTTAGATTTGTATACAAAATTTCTCAATTGGCAGATCATAGCAGCTAGTTAACAAAAATACACTGTAGGCCAAACAAGTCATATTTGTGGACAGAATTTCATTCCCAGACCACCGATTTGAAAATATGGTTCACACAAATTCTGAGATTTTAGTTAGAAAGGATTTAGAGAGCCCTCTGTGTACTTAGCCTGCAAAATAATGCCAGACTTGGCGTAGATAAAGGGGTGGCTCTTTACGTCTCCCACTGCCACAGCCAGGTCTGTGCATCTGTAATGGACGGCCATGCGGAACTGCTACAGCTTCTTGATCAAGACAAACAAGCAGACATACAGCACGGAAACCCAATAATCTAAAGGCCCGCAACTCTTTCGGCTACGATGGGCTCATTCACTACAGGAAGGTGGGAGTGGAGCCGGTGACAGCAAAGTGGTCATGGTGGTGTAGTGGAGATTCAGCCAGAGCAAACTGGCCACTTCTTGAGGCGGACCACCAACAAGAATGCCGGGCCACCCTTAGCAGCGTCTGGCGTAAGAACAAGTACCGCACAGGTTTGTGCAGGGCCGCCATCTGCAGAGTCAGCGCTATCCAGTGCAACTAGAAGCCTGTAATGGTGAATAAGTGGACACTGGACACCGCTCCCCGCCCTCACCTCTGGTCTTGAACCACCACAAGAGCTCCTAAGTGAATTCTTGGTTTCTTCCCCAAAGAAATAAAGCTGTCAGCAGACATTCCTCAACCATTAAAAAAAAAAAATCGATAAAGGGGTGTACTGAAGATGTTTCAGGCAAAGCTTTTTGCCTCAAGGAAGGTATAACCTCCTTGGAAAGACAAGATTTACCAATGGGAAACTTAGAATACAGAGTTCTGAAAGAAGGGCTTTCCTTATATACTTAAGAGATCTGGATCTTAGAAAGACCTAGTGAGTAGCAGAGTTGGTTCTTGAACCAGTCTTTCTGAGCCCTCCCCAAGGTATATTCCATAGATGGTGTGTTTTCTGGTGATAGTGATGCTGTTGGGAGTTCAGAGGGAGAGGGGTTTTAGACTGAGATCTTCATCAAGGACATGTGGGTAGAGTACTGGAGGATGAGCGGCTTAAGGGGAAAACATGGAATAAAAGCAAAAGTAATACCAAATAAAGAGTGAAGAGTAAATAAGCTGTATTAAGGTGTATCAACTGGGATCAGTCAGGTAGCAGGAACCATACCACTGTTTGGCAGGGAGAATGTGCTATAAAGGGTTACTGGCCAGGTATTGCAGCTAAGTCGCTTCAGTCGTGTCCAACTCTGTGCGACCCCATAGACGGCAGCCCACCAGGTTCCTGTCCCTGGGATTCTCCAAGCAAGAACACTGGAGTGGGGTGCCGTTTCCTTCTCCAATGCATGAAAGTGAAGAGTGAAAGTGAAGTCGCTCAATCGTTTCCGACTCTTTGTGCCCCCACGGACTACAGCCTACCAGGCTCCTCCGTCCATGGGACTTTCCAGGCAAGAGTACTGGAGTGGGGTGCCATTGCCTTCTCCTAGAGAACTGAAAGGGCATAAGAGGATAAAGAGGCATCCTAGAGGCAGTAAACACAGGAAGCAGCAATTGCCTCCAGGGTTGCGGAACAAATAGAAGTTGGTATTATTAGAGTTTAGAAGTTTAGAGGAGTGGCCCCAGGAAGGCAGGACTCAAATCTCAGAAGAGCGACTGCTGCTTGTAGCTCTGAGGGAGAATGATAAGTTGGCTCTGGGAGTCTAAAAAAAAAAAAAGCAAACTGGAACTGCTATTGCAACGGAAACCAACTAGTTGCTCCTTCCGTGTTAAAGAAGTCTTCAAGAAGTTGACAGAAGTAGAGTGAAATAGGAAAGAACAAGATTCTTTTCCTTTCCCATCCTTTCCCCTAATGCCTGTTATTGGCAGAGCCCGGCTAGGAAGACAGAATTCTGATCCAGTTCCAGCACCAAGTTGAGAAGGATGAGTGAGAGGCTGAGAGATGAATGCTTCTGCATAAACAGCATACGCAGCACAACGGGGCAGCAGCAAGAAACTTGATGGAGAGAGATGCTCTTGTTGGGTGTGGGAGGAGATAAGGCTGAGCGAGTGACAGGGACTGGTGATGGACAGCCCCGAATGTTGAGAAGCGATATTCAGATTTGAATTTCATGAGATACTTACAGACTAGGAGGAAAGACAGGATTCTGAATGATGATCGCATTATAGTCATTCACTTGTGTTCTTTTAACAAAGCCATTCTTCTGTTAGGTGAAGAGATGGCGAGATGAATGCTGGTTTTAAGGGGATGGGCTCTTTCTCAGGAGCCGCTGGAAGAAAGTTGTCACAAGTTAAGTGCGGAGGCATGGGAGGAAGTCTTTGGTTGGGTGAGAGACATTGCTGTAATTCACAAGGTAGAATTTAATGCCACGCTCCCCTTATCCTGCACATTAGCATGAACAGTTTTCCATACGAGCCTGTTGGCTTCCGAATAGAGAAACTGCATCACATTCACATTTGTGTATGCTGGGCACAGAAGATTGCCTGAAACACAGTAAGTCCTGAATAAATTTTAAGTAGCTCTACCTTTGTTTTGTAAATGATAAAGGTTCTACATCAGAGTCCAGACTGTGTATCCAGGTGAGAATCAGCGAATGG
Organism: Neotragus moschatus; assembly: GCA_006410615.1. Classification (NCBI taxonomy): domain Eukaryota; kingdom Metazoa; phylum Chordata; class Mammalia; order Artiodactyla; family Bovidae; genus Neotragus; species Neotragus moschatus. The sequence continues at coordinate 9,565 of SJYA01001335.1, forward strand.
GTATTTGTCATTGGTGACATAAATGGATTGGATACGATGCCACAGGCTATCAAAATGTGGCAAGTTTTGCAAACATATCTTGTATGTCAGCTTACTAGTGATTTTTTTCTATGTAACAATTCTCAAATCTCAGTTTATGAAAGAAATAAGGTTTTATTTTTCCTTATTTTACAGGTCAGTGGCTGCGGGTTAATGATGACGGCTTTGCTTCGTGCTTCAGCTCTGATCCAGGCTGGGGTTTAAATTTTGATTTGCTCTACAGACTGTCTTAACTCTGGGATCAAAAACAAAAGAGAAACTTTCCTATGGAACAAACCCATTCTCATGACGATGGGGAACAGCCAGACTGAGCCGAATCAAACCACAAAATCACACTGAAATATGCATCGCAGAATGTGCTGTTTGCCAAAGCAAGTCATGTAGTCAATTCATGGAGGAGAAAAGGATCTTTGCTAGGATGTTGCTAGGATGGGAAAGAATTAAAGTTTGTAATAAAGAATACGACCTGTCAGAGTCCTTGTGATGGTTAATTTGATATGCCAACTTGGCCAGGCAATGCTACTTGTGTGTTTGGTCAAACACTGATCTAGATGTTTCTGTGATGGTACTTGTAGGTGTGGTTTATGTTTACCATCAGTTAACTATATTTTTTAGAAAGTTAAATTTTTATTTTGTATTGGAGTGTAGCTGATTTACAACATTGTGTTAGTTTCGGGTGTGGGCTTTCCTGGTGGCTCAGTGGTAAAGAATCTGCCTGCCAATGTAGGAGCCACAGAAGACACAGGGTCAATATCTGGGTCAGGAAAATCCCCTGGAGGAAGAAATGGCACAGAGGAGCGTGGTAGGCTACAGTCCAGAGGGTCAAATAGAGTCAAACATGACTGAGTACGCATGCGTGTTAGTTTCAGGTGTACAGCAAAGTGACTCAGTTAACGTTAAGTAAAGGGGAGTCCTCTTGTCCCCTTCATAATATGAGAGGGCTGCATTCAAGCATCCAGTCAGTTGAAGGCCTTAAGAACAAAAATTGAAGTTTTCTCAGAAAGAGGGAATTTTGTCTCAGGACTATAATGGAGAAATCCTGCCTAAACTTCCAACCTGCCAGTCAGCCTTATGAGTTTTGGACTTGCCAGACCCCACAACTGAGGGCTCAACTGACCTCATAAAACAAATGAGCCAATTCCTTTAAAGATGTCTATCTGTCCATCTATGTATGTGTGTATGTATATGTAAATAGGTACGTCAGTCTCTGGTAAGCCTGAAGTCACAGAACAGGTCATCTGAAAGCTTCAGGACCCCAGCCTGGAATCCCCTGGGAAATAAATCAGGAGATGTTCCACTGTGGGAAAGGAGGGGAGAAACTGCATCTCAGGCCCCTCCTACCAATCTGGTCTTTTTCTTGAAGAAGCCAGAATGAGCTAGTCTGTCTGCTTACATACTGTGACATGGGAGTGGTCACTAGATGTTTGCAAGATGATTGTACTCTCCAGTGTCTAAATCCTGATTGTTTCACAGCCAAAAGACAAAATGAAACATGTTTTCCATCTATAGATATAATATATATATATAAAGGGAAAGGAAGCTATATCTATTGGTGGTATTTCTCTGATGATCCCCGACTGACACAGTTCTGTTGTTCTTATTGTGCTGTTTTTCATTGTTTTTGTTTGTTACTTTGCCTGGTATAAAGCAGAAGTGAAGTATACAAGAATATATTTCTTGTACTAGGAGGCCTTGGTCTTCCCTGGTGGCTCAGTAGTAAAGAATCTGCCTGAGGTGCAGGAGCAGCAGATTTGATCCCTGGGTCAGGAAGATTCCCCTGGAGGAGGGCCTGGCAACCCACTCCAGTGTTCTTGCCTGGAGAATCCCCATGGACAGAGAAGCCTGGTGGTCTATAGTCTGTAGGGTCACAAAGAATCGGACACGACTGAAGCAACTTAGTATGCACACACGCACTAGAAGGCCTTCCTTTTAGAGAGTGAAATTCTGGTTATTAACAGAGTCAAAGGTGGAAGAAACAGACCAGACCCTTAAGTGCTGAGTTGTGGTTGTGATCGTGGCTGAGAGAAGGAGAGGGTGCTGCTATGAGAGAGCCTGACCCCCCCTCCCCCCACCACCTGGGAAGTAACGGTGAGCTGAGCTCTAAAGCCCAGGGGCTGGGGGAGCAGGAAGGATGCTTCAGGCAGAGGGAATATATGTGAAGCACTTGGGGCAACAATAAGGTGCACTTATTTTGAGGACCTGTGAAAAGGCAGGTGAAGCTAGAGGTTTAAGAGTCAAAATGGAGGGGGGAGGGATGAGGCTGCGGGGTGGGCACGATCTTTGTCATGCTCTATGGGCCCAGTGGAGACTGTGTCTGTTTCCTATGGCAACTGGAAAGCCACTGCAGGGTGTAAGCAAAGGTGGGACGTGCTTGTTGAAGGAATGAAGGGTCATTTGCCTTACGGATATGATACAGGGAGACTGGAGTTTTTGATGATTCTATATAACTGTCTTAATTTGAGAGGCTTATTTATTTCCTGGTAGAATACACACACACACACACACACACACACACGTATGTTTTATATAATTATTTGTTGGTTTTTGCCTATTTACTACTATAAATAGAAAGTCTTAGGTGAGCAAAAATAGAGATCAAATTTATAAGAAATGAAAAACAGTACCACTAATCACAAATAAGTATGAAATGTATTTTTTATTAAATTTGTTAAAGAAATAATTTTAAATCATTAGTAAAGTATAAGAAGTTTTTCCAAAGTAATGACACAGATTTTTATTATTGAAAATTAATAACACATGTAAGGATTCCTAAAAAACTTCTCCAAAGATGCACATTATTATAAATATTACAAGCCATCAAAATATCTGCCCATTGTTCATAATGGATGGTTGAATCATATATATTTATAGCTAATCAAAAACCATTACAAATGTATTTACTGTCTTCGAACACTTCCACATTTCATTACAAATGGCCGATTGAACACTTCCACATCCATTACAGTATTATATTTCCATTCAATTGACTGGTGAGATTTCTTGAACAGCTACAGTTTAATAGTAGCTATTGTGCATTGTAAATATTTCATCACCTCTCTTTGGTAATCCATTTCTCATTTGCTTGCCAAAACTTATGAAGTGCTTATTAAACATTGATAAATAATATTCCAGCACATGGTATGAAATATTGTTGTCTTGCAAATCAGCTTATTGGTAAACCTTGAAGCTGGTGATGATTTAATCTGTCTTATCCAGTCTTTGTACTTCATTATAAGCTATGAATGTTGCTGTATCATTGGACTGGGGAAATATGAATCATTTTCAGAGAAATCTTCAGTTTAAACAATTTTCCTGTTCTATGGAGTCAATTATGTGTTTGCCTGTTAGTCTGTGAGGGAGAGCAAGTAGGGTAAACAAGGATCTTTTCCATCTAGAAACTTCTCAGACTTTCAGGGAGTCTTCAGATGTACTGTGCCCTCAGTTCCTTATGTATTTTCTTTCTTGTCAAGCTGGGTGTCATTCTGTTTAATATTTCCAGATTTAGTGGCCTGGATTGTTCTGCTATGAACTGAGATGTACCTTTAATTGTTTGTGACAAGTAGAAATTCTGGACAAGAAAAAAATATTCTCTTTTACAGAATCACAGAATGTTAGACTTGAAAGAAAATTTTAGGAACCATTTGATCTGGTAATGGTAATTTCGTGCTCCACCTACCCTCACCTTACTCTTCCAGGGCAGACATTACTGACTGGACACAATAGTCCTGCTGAGCCTGGATTCAGTCTGTCTTCCAGGCTGCTACTATTTGTTGACTACTTATGGGACTTCAGGTGAAATCTATTTGCTGTCCCTAATCATGTCTGGCATTTCATTTTACAGGCAAGGAAATGAAAGCTCTTAGAAGTGAAATGATTTGGCCAAAGTCACTCATCTGGTTAGGCTCAGAGCAGGGGTTCAAGCCTAGGTCTTCTGAATCTAGTACTAGCCTTTGTTTCATCATCCCCCATACAATTTTCTTGCCCTTTCCTCCAGAGGCCTTCCAAATGGCAATCTTTATTTCCTCATCCAATTTCAGTGTTAGTCAGTTCAGTTCAGTTCAGTCGCTCTGTCGTGTCCGACTCTTTGCGACCCCATGTAGATTGGAAATATTCTTATTGCTCTGAATTAATTATTTGAATTGTGTTATCTTTTTTTTTATTCCTAGGTTTGATGCTTTTCAGAGGAGGCTATAGATGAAGTATGGATATTCAACAATATATATGGTAGAAAATATACTTTAGATATTAATGTATATATCTCTAATATAAACTTATATAAAATATACATTTTATGTTAACTACCTTTCACACTGGAGCCACTTATCTTAGCTCCAAATTCAAATTCATTTTCTAATGATCAACTGAAAGAAAGATTTTTTTTAATTAGTGAAAAATTTTCATGAAAAACAAGCATGATTGTCCTGTTTAGTAACAAGAAAAAGGATGACTGTCTTAATAATTTCATAAAAAGCTGGAGACTATCGGGAGAAAAATGTTACTTTTTCTTTGGAGGAGGATAGTAAAGGAACCAGTCTGATTATATCTGAATAGATGTCCAATGTGGTACCAACTTTATGGTCCTGAGAATTGTAATGGGTCTCCTATTAAAAATCACATTAACCCTCTATTGACTCTAATGACTTGTGTCTTTGGGGAGTTGGATTTCTTTCTTTATCCCATATGGGACTTATTATCCAAAGGGAAAGTTAATAAGATCTCTTCCAGACCTATTTTGCCGTGAAGCCTTGTTAAATTCCAAGGCTAATAGGAAATGAATTGAGCTAATAAAAAGATACCTTAACAATTAAAAAATCTTGGGGGAAATTTTTGAAAAGGCAATTGGCAATAGATTTAAAGAGCAACCTTAAACATTAGCTACAGAACTCATAATGACCTGTTTTTTCTTTGTATAATTTGCTTGTCCTGATGATGTATGCACACTTCCATCTTATCTGTATTAGCTTCATGATTAACTATTTGGGATAGCATTCATGGAGTTAAGAAGTTATTTGTCAGTTAGCACAAAGTGCTGGTAATTAACTTCCTAAGATACCTCTACTGTTGGGCAAAAAATAGACTCTATAAATTTATACCATGTCATACCACATGACAGAAGCTCATCCATCCTCTGCTTTCAAACAAGGTATTAGAACAGGTTGAGTTTCTTGACAAATATAACCCAGAATTGGCATTTATATAAGACCAATTCATTTTATAACAGTGATGACTCACATTGAGAAGTATGCATAGCAGGTATTTTGAGCTGACTTGGAGTGCAGATTCTTGTAATTTGACATTGTTTCCAGGGACTCTTGGAAAAGTGAAGGCTAAGTCACAGGAAGCCTAGGGACTTTTAGTCACTCTTTATGGATGCCTGGGGAGCTCGGATGAGGCAGGAATGTCATTTCTACAATTTGTAATGGATTGGTTGGCACAAACAGCATGATAGGAATCTGAGGAAAATGAGAAAAAAGTTTCCCATTCTTTGAACTAAAAAGTATGATGCTGCAGTTTTTTTTTTTTTTTTTTTTTAGGAAAGTTAACAAAAATAAATAGCAAAATACCACCCATACCTCTTCTCAGAAGGATTTATTCTTTAAACTCAATTAAGTTAAGGTTAGGTTAATGTTCTTTAAAAACTAGTCTTTACTGGTCCGTATCTGTGGCTACTGAGACTGTTTCTTGAGCCACTCTGAATAGAATATTTTTCTCTAAATAGAAATGGCTGGAGTTTTAAGTGTCCAGCACTGACATGAAAGTGTGAAGGACATTGATTTGGAATTAGAGGACCTTGATTCAAGCCTCAAATCTTCTATTTAGTAGTTATATATCTTTGGACATTTCACATGTCACATAATCTTCACTATCCTTAATTTTTCTTGTTTTTAAAATGGAGTCAATAATACCTGTCTTACTGATCCCATGGGGCTTCCCTGATGGGTCAGTTCGTAAAGAACCTGCCTGCAATGAGGAAGACCTGGGTTCCATCCCTGGGTCAGTAGGATCCTCTGGAGAAGGGAAAGGCTACCCACTCTAGCATTCTTACCTGGAGAACTCCATAGACTGTGTAGTCCATAGGGTCGCAAAGAGTTGGATGTGACTGAGTGACTTTCACTTTCACTACTTATCCCATAGGGCAGCTGCCTCAGGATCTATCAAAGAAATCGGTGATCAGTAAAGAACTAGACAGTGTTAACCAGAGAGAGGTTCCAGCTGAACTTTATTTTTATTTGAGGAAGTGCGCAGTGAGTTTCTCTCTCTGTTTCTTTTCTTCTTAACCACATCTGTAAGACCCACTAAACTTAAAATGCTGCCATGGAGAGGACTTAGGGATCATGACACCTGAGAAGCTAAGTGACCTTGCTATTCTAGGTCTATTCTAGATGTGATTTCATGCATTCCTGCATGGTTCTTTGTATCTCATTATAAGCCATGTTTTGGATGGGTCTACAGACCTAGAAGAATCCATAGTTCAGTATCTTTGGTGAAATGGATAAATTGATAGAACTCTTGAGGCAACGAAAAAGTTATACAGTAGGTATACTCTATTTTTGAGGCCAATTATGTATTACAAGCTTGTAGTCATTACCAATAACACAAGTCAAGGAAAAGAAAACCCAAATCTCAACATTCTCAAATGCAATCTTTGTGACACCAGACTTATTATGATAGAGGTAAGGGACTCAGCTGATTGTTCCACCCTTCCTTTACTTATTGTTGAGCATGTATTGATGGGAGTAGTAGCAATAGCCAACAGCCCCTGCAGCAATGCCACATGCTCTTTGTTGAAGATGTCTTAGGCAACAGGCAGGACACTGGATGTTTACATGCATTTCACAATTTCTCCTCCTAATAGCCCTGTCACATACTCCTGACAGATCCCCCGTTTTACAGATGATGGAGTGAGCTTAAAGAGGCTAAATAACTCACCAAAGGACACATGGCTTGCAAGTAGAGATGGCAGGATATGAAGCCTGGTAGACCTGACTCCAGAGTCCAAGCAATTCAGATCTCTAGATTGCACTTTCACCTCCCTCCCCAAATTGTGAATATCTTTCATTTATGCTCCAAGATACTAACTTCTGGTATGATTCACTGGAATCTAAATCTTCTGCTTCTTTCATATTAATTATTTTTTTCTTTATTGGAATAACAGGAGGGAAATAAAGGAAAGAAGGAAGAAGGAAAGAAGAAAAGGAGAGTGAAAGGGAAAGAAAGACAACCTCACCTGGGTTAAATCAGTTTTTGAGGATTTTAGTTCTTATTTCTCAACTATGTAGTATACTTCTGTTTTAAAAAATTATCTGTTCTCCTTCTGTAACCAATTTGTTAATCATGTTTTGGTGACTGACTTTTGGGCACATTTCCCAGAAACTTTAAGGTAACCCTTAATAAACACTAATAAATCTGCACGCAGAAGCAGTCTATTATTATTCATGGACAGTATTACATAGAATTAAACTTTTTGGAAACTGCACCAAAAACATTCAGCTAGACATGAAAGTAAGCTGAATTTCCATTTGGTTTGCTTCTTGCTGAGCCTTCAAATTATAAAGTGAAGCAAAGCCAAAAGATTAATACAATGAAAACAAAGATTGGGAAATTAAATGACACGATGCAATTTTCTGCCTCATCGGGCTGGCACCAATAATATGCAAAGGAAAGTCTGCTTAGTGTTGGTTAGCTGCTGTGTAAATGCGGGACAATCAGTCTCCTTCTCGAGGGAGACTATTTTCTTGAATCATATAGCCACTGACTCTTCCAATTACTAGAGCCTCCATGCACAGTTCAGCTTTATCTGTTGTTTTTTAACTTTCTGCTCTGCCATGGTATTATTAGTATTAGCGTTTACACAGGTACATGATTTTACATTATCTGAAATATTTTAGTGATAGCTTCTGGACATGTATAAAAGCCTGGAGCCTACTGCCACCCTCATAATTAAATAATAATAATACTTTATAAAATGGGCCTTTATGGGTAGTTGAGGGCCATAATAGTCTATCTTGAAATCATACCTATCAGAGAAACATTAGCTCATGGTTGATGGGTCACATCTGGGCTTCTGTTGGCATGCCACCCATAATGTATCATTACTGATCACTGTCAAGATTCATTCTAAAGTGATTTGGGTGATAAGAAATGGCTCTAAGCTACCCCTAATGCTATTTGAAATTACTTTTATCACAGTTGTATTCAAAGGGTGTTATGTCTACACTACCACAATTCTCCAGATGATTTAGACATCCTCTGGAGAATTAAATTGTTCATTAACTTTCAAGTTCCCCTCTACCTCTGACAGACAGTATAAACCAATCAACAGTAATCAATCTCCTGCAAAGGGCAAAGCACATTCTTGATCAGAAGAAGGTAAAATAAAGAACAGACTGCTGCAGGCCTCCAGCACCTTGGAGAGAGATTATACTCTCAGTGTCACTCTTGGGTCAACTGGAGACACCAAACAGAAGTCAAGAGAGTGGTCACCTACCTACTTTCCCTAGGATCCAAGCCTTCATTAGGATTCTTGTTCTTTTCTGCCAATTGCCAATTCTTACAAAGGGAGAAAGTGTGCAAACATGTTCATACATATTTGTTTTCATTCTTTGTAATAATATAAGGCAAAATGTTCAAAGAAAATAATATCTACTACAGAAGATAATCGAGTCTCTATCTGTTTGATGAACTTAAGCTACTGTTTTCAACTCTAGAATTTCCTATAAACATTCATTTTTTTTCCCCCTCAGATTTCTCAAGAGTCCCTGGAGATACTGATTTTGAGCTTTCCACTTAAACAATCAAAATGCTTAAAAGATGTGCAAAGTTCTTTCAGATATGGCATATGGAAATCAAAGCTGCTAGGCGGAGAAGGCAATGGCACCCTACTCCAGTACTTTTGCCTGGAAACTTCCATGGATGGAGGAGCCTGGTAGGCTGCAGTCCATTGGGTCGCGAAGAGTCGGACACGACTGAGCAACTTCACTTTCACTTTTCACTTTCATGCATTGGAGAAGGAAATGGCAACCCACTCCAGTGTTCTTGCCTAGAGAATCCCAGGGACCGGGGAGCCTGGTGGGCTGCCGTCTATGGGGTCGCACAGAGTCGGACACGACTGAAGCGACTTAGCAGCAGCAGGTGGTTAAGCATCCAGAAATGGGAGGAGGAGGGTTGGGATAAATCAGATAGAGGAGAGTGAAACGGTGAGAAAGGATTCTTATTGTTACCAAATTTTATTTTCTGTTTCTTTTTTGCTGTCTTTTGAAGGTAGACATTTGAATTTTAAAATGATTAGCTTGGGATTCACTCAATTTTTGCATAAGTACATGCCTTGTTTTTCTTTTTGGTTGCTTTCTAATTTGTATCTTACTTCCTCCCGAATATGATTGGTATGGAGATACTCAAAACCTGCTTTGGGGCCATCTGCTTTGAGATTTTCTGATGTGGTAATTTTGAAACATGGTACTAAGCCATGAAAATAATGAAGCTGAAAGACTGAAGAGCTCATCTTGGGTCTTTGTTAAGATGTTTTTGTTTTCTTAACAGAAATAAGCCACCTTTACCCTATAAAAAGAATCTTTGTGTTTTGTACAAAATTCTGTAATGAACTTAGGATCCACATTATTTTACTTGACAGAAATGTGGTGAAATGTGTAATATCACTTCAGGACCTTGATAGAATGCACAGAGACTGAAAAATTTAGTTTTGGTTTAAGTATTAAATTCAAAGTCTTGCGTTTTCCTTACTGCCTTTCTGGAGACAGTGTGGCATGAATAAGTGCATTGGCTCTGGAGGAGGACTGCCTTGATTTGCATCTGGTCTCTACCACTTATTGCTGTTGATCTTAGGTGAATTACTTCACCTCTTTGTGCCTTGGTTTCTGTTGGATAATGATAATAATAGGACCTTTCTCATAAAGTAGTTGTGAGCACAAATTGAGTTAATACATGTAAAGTGCTTAGAACAGCCTTTATATCTCATCCCAGATATTTTTTCCTCATCTAAAATATAATGAAGAAATTCAAGAAAAATAAAGGTCAAGAAAAAGATGGTGGAAAGCCCTTAATGATTAGTAACAGTTTTCCAGCTGTGAATACTGCTTTTGATTTTCTTTATCCAATATTGCACACTCTTGATGCTTTCATTACCTGGTTGGAAGAAAAAGAAGAAATGAAATGCGAAAGCACAATGAGCACATTTTAATAGCGTGTCTTCCCAGATGAAGGAGCATTACAAGGGTTTCAGTCTTCAACATAATCGAGGGTTGCTGAACTTAAGAATAAATGTGTTTTGGCTTTATCCAGCTTTTTGGCTCAGTTAAAGAGAAACATGATCCTTAGTGCATTGTCAAGGAAAAAAAAGCTTTATGAAATTTCAAGGAACCTGAACATTTCCACAGTGGTACAAATTTCTCATAAAAAATATTGTATCCTGAAAAGATAAATAAAGAAAGATTTGGGGAAGTTTAACTTTCTAGAGCATATCTAACTATGTTGTTTGGCTACCTCTAAAAAGCTTTTGTATGAGATTGATGGTGGAAATTGCTATGATTTCCTTGACTTCAGCTGAATTTTTGCTAAATCATTTATCTCCAATGGTCTATAAATTGATATGGATGTCCCTATTCTCAGCTCTGCATGATTCATTCCTATTGAAACATCTTCCTGTAATGTGTTGATTTTTCCATTTCTATGACGATGATGGAGTTTGGAGATTTTTTTTTTACCCCAAATACCTAAAACGACAGGCAGAACACAAAAGTCTATAGGATTCATTTTTATTTAAATTAAATATATTTTGATAATGACTCTGTAAATGACACTCTGTAAAATCAACACTTGTTGTTGTCATATGGAAACATAACTTGAAGTACAGTTTCAAGATGGCAGTGGTGGTTCAAAAAAGAGAATAGCTCCCTTTTCCCTTGATTCACACTTTATTGATTTTCAGAAACAGGCGTTAGCTCTGCCACAGCGGTAATTCTCAAGTAAACCACTCCAGAAATCACAAAGTCTGACCACCCTAAGGTTATTTAGTATAGTCCGTAAACGTTAGACTTTTACTTCACTTGGTTCATCTGACACTGAAGGGTTAAAGATGAGCTTGGGAAAATGATAGGAGTTTGGAGGGCATGTCCTCAAGCTTTTAGCATTCGTGGCAGGTTGAGTCACACCACTCTTTATTAAATGATGCATAATTCAGTGATAAATTGGTTTAGCTCTGCCTGTTACAAGTCAGGCCTGAGGTTTTACAGGGGTCAGTCTAGAGGCACCATGGCAGTTTCATGTCGTTAGTTTTCATTGAGTTGCAATGTGTAACCACTCTTGCACATGTCTTTCATTAGTGGATACAATGCATGCTTTGTGTGTGAACATCCTTAGATGGTAAAAGCCAATTTAGAGCTTTCTCACCTTCCTTTTATGTCAGTGGATTCCATCAGACCCACATGTGTGTGGAAGTAAAGGTTTTTGTGGTGGGGTCAGACTCATTTCCCATTTGCATTGCATCCTGCCCTGCTGATCCAGGCTAGAAGCTTTCTCTGAAGTTAATGGGTGTTGAGCTCTGAATAAGACCATGGTGTCAACTTGCCAAACTTCCTCCTCTCTGGAGTTCAGAAAGCTCTTGTAATCCCACTTCCTTTATAAAGCTTTCTTTTGCTAAGTGGGAGACAGTGAGTTATTTTTTTCCATTAACTCAGATATAAAACCCAGACTTTTTTTTTTTTTCCTTTCTACACATGCACCCCTTGCCCGCCCCCTACTGGTTCAAATATAGCTAGCAGTGTAAGTAGCTTTTGATGAGATTGGTGTTTGTAAAATAGCTAATTACCTGCGTGTTAATTAGTCCCTCCTGGTTATATACATCAGGCATTACTATAAAGCTAGAAAATTAAACATTGTATAGATTATCTACAGTAACAGTAAACACATGGCATTTTATAAAGTGGATAATCGTGATTTCTGTCTCATTCAGTCTCTCCACTCCTTTTTTAGAATTGTCTTTTCAGTTGAGATTAGCTTTGTTTGGGGAAGAGTAATGCAGGTGCAGTAAGACAGGCTCTCTGACCAGGTCGGCTAGTTGCTCTGTGTGCTCAATGCCTGTTCCTGAATCCGGTCCAGTTGAAGGAATGTGACTTTGAATTTGGACCCACACGGAGTCACATCTGGATTCTGTTACTTCTTGGATATATGATATATGATAATGTGATTATCTGAGCCTCTGTTTTCTTAGTTGAAAAGTGGATATCATAATGCTTCTCTCTCAGAATTGTTGTAATGTTAAATGAGACAATATATGTAAGAATGCCCAGAGAGGTAGCTGGCATACAGCCAGCACTCATTCATTCATTCAACGAGTATTCTGAGAATGTGTTTATGTACCAGGCACTGTTTGAAGTGTGGAAGATTCAGTAGTAAATGAAAGAGAGAGACACACAAAATGTTTATAGTGAGATAAGAAGGAAAGCACACACAGTAAATAGTGTATTAGAGTGGATGTTAGACAAAGTTAAATGCTACGGATAAAAACAAAGTAAGGTATGGAGTATTGCATTGCTGGGCAATTCTAATACTGTAGGATGGTCAGGAAAGTCTTCTCTGGGAAAATGGCATTTGAGCCAGGACTTGGAATAGGTGAGTGAGTCATTCATGTGAATATGTTCGGGGGAAGCTGTCCAGAAAGAGAAGTGGAAGGAGTGATTGGCCAGTGTAGTGGAGTCAGGAGTAGCAGGGGACGAGGCAAGAGGGTCCATTTCCCTTAGTACTTGTAGGTCGTTGTGAGGACATTGTACATATGTGTGTGTTAAGTCACTTCAGTTGTGTCCGACTCTTCATGACCCTATGGACTGTAGCCCGCTAGGCTCTTCTATCCAGGGGATTCTCCAGGCAAGAATACTGGAGTGGGTTGCCATGCCCTCCTCCAGGGGATCTTCCCAGCACAGGGATTGAACCTGGGGTTCTTACATCTCCTGCATTGGCAGGTGAGTTCTTTACCACTAGTCCCACCTGGGAAGCCCTGTGAGGACATTGCTTTTATATAAAAAGGGAGAATAATTGAAGGGTTTTGATCAGGAGTGATGTAATCTGATTTAGTATCATAAGGTGAATTCTTCTGGCAACAGTCTCTGAGTTGTATGATTGTAAGCAGTGGATTTATTTTGGAAATGTCCTTAGAAATGAAATCTCCGAGGAAGCTGTGGAGCAGGACTGGGCAGAGGAAGAAGCTGAAATACAGTATAACTGAGATGCAGGCCTTAGGTCATCCACAGGGAGTCCTGCAGCTGGCATCGCCCCCTAGTGTCATCCACAGTTAAAGAAAAGGAGTGGGGCTTTTTTGTTCCCACGTTAATTAGTCCTTGTTTCTACCTTAAGGAAAGGCATAAACTTCGCTGAGGCAACTCCTGTTGGATGAGGGCAGTCCACGAGGGAAGACAGTTGGCATCTGATGTTCCTGGCTGCTGGGATAGCGAGCTCCTCAGCCCTCAGCCCTGCAGGTGGAATCTGGGCTGTGCCCTGCAGCCCTCGCTGCACTTAGGTTTCATCAAATGCCTGGTGAGCAGCATATGCCATAGGGAGAATGGGTGAAAAGAGGATGCCCAGTTAGTAGACTACTGCAAAACCCACGAGAGGGGTGCTGGCGGCTTAGATCAGGGTGAGAGCAGTGGAGGAGCTGAGAAGATACAGGCTCCTGGATACAGTTTTAATGGAATGCTGACAGGGTTGGCAAATGGATTGGACGTAGGCTGTGAAAGTAGGAAAGGAGTCAAGGATAAGTCCAAGGTTTCTGGTTTGAACAATTGGAAGGAGAGATTTGCTAATAGACGGGGGTGGTGGGGAAAATTGTGAGAGAAGCGGCATGGGTGAGGGGGGAGTCAGGAGCTCAGTCTTAGATGTGTTGAGGCAGAGGTGACTACTAGGCAGCCAAGTGGGTTGCTGAGGAGGCAGCTGGACACAAAGCTTAATCAGGAGAGGTATTTTTGGAGTCCTCTGCTTGTGCATGGTATTCAATACTGTGAAACTGGATGAGATCAGCAAACGCAGTGCCTATATAAGGGACGTACTGAGGACGTACTGAGGTTAGACCCTGAGGTCTGACTCTTTTTGGCCATCTTTGTGGTTAGTATAATAAGTTAGTCGCCTTGGAAAAAGAAGATCCTGGGCTCTCCTCCTCCCGCAGCAACCAGTAATGGTCGTTTCACTGAGAGTCTGTGGGAAACAGAATAATGGCTCCCCAATGAAGTCTACATCCTAATCCCCAGACTCTGTGAATATGGCAAAAGGAGCTTTGTGCGTGTGATTAAGTAAAAGATCTTGAGACCGGAAGATTACTCCAGATTGTCTAGGTGGGCCCAAATGTAATCATAAGAGTTCTTATAAAAGAAGGCAAGGCAGTCAGAGTCAGAGAAGGAGATGTGATCAGAAGCAGAGGCTGAGGTGATGCTCTCTGCAGATGGAGGAAGGGGCCACAGACCAGGGATGCAGGCGGCCTCTCTCAGCTGCAAAGGCAAGGAAACAGGTTTTCCCCGAGAGTTTCCAGAAGGAATGCAGTTCTGCCAACAACTCGAATTTATCCATAAAAACCCATTTGGGACGACTGATCTCCAGAAATGTAAGATAATAAATTTACGCTGTTGTGGTAATTTGTTACAGCAGTAAAACTTTTAAGGATCTAAAATACTTATATTTTCTTATAAGTAAAAATTATCTTCAAATTGTTCTTCTACCTTATCTATCTGTCTGCCTGTCTGTCTATCTATCCATCCATCCATTTTATATCTGGTAAATAAAAATGGGCTGTATAATTGTTAAAAATTGTCCACTTCTCTAAGGTAATCTTACCACGTTCTGAACATGAAACTTATACCATGTTGGTTGAAGATCTTCACTCACTTTTAAACAAATTAATTCATTCCACAATTGGGATGCAGGTAGATAAATATATTTACACACAGGGAGAAATTCCAATGGTTTATTTTATGTTTCCGTTAGATAGGCTTTATGGCATTTTAATACTATCTGTATATGTGTGGGGAACTGCTTTGATAGATAGTTGATCAACTCATGCTTGCCAACATTAATGAAGTTAAAATTATAAAGTAAAATTCACAAAAATTATTTTGTTTTGCATATCAGCTGAAACTGGTAAGATTTAGTCTATGGATTGATTTTTTTGCCTTTTTGATACTGGGTAATTTTAAAACATGGAATTAAGTACCTCCTGTTTTTCTTTTATATGTATATATATATCTTATGCTTCTGTATTGGCAATGGCAATTCCTTGCCTTCTAAGAAAATTGTAAATTTTATATTCTAAGACATTTTGAATATCAGACTCAGTAGAACAAAGTAGGTAAGAGTATAGGTTTTGGAATTAAGCAGTACTAATTCTGATTCTTTATTTTGGTCATGTACTAATTTGGGCAAGTTACTGCTCTTCTCTAAGATTCAGTTTCCTTGTCTATAAAATGAGAATAATAATAGCTTCCTTACAGGATTATTCATTATAGATTAAGTAAAGAAATATAGATGTATTAATCAAGGTTTTATGGGAAAACAGAACAAGCAGGAAATATCTAGGAAGGGATTTATTATAATGAATTGGCTCATGTAATCACAGAGGCCTGAAAGTTCCCACCATCTGCCATCTGCAAGCTGGAGACCCCAGAAACCAGTGGCATTATTTAGTCCAAGTGCAAAGACCTGAGAATCAGGATTCTACACGGCAGGAGATCGTGTTCCAGCTCGACCAGTCGGCTAAATTCCAGCTCAGCTAAATTATTCCTTCTCTTGCCTTTGTTTTCTGTTCAAGACCTCAATGGTTTGAATGATGCCCACCCACATTGGTGAGGCCTGTCCACTTTACTGAACCCAGCTTTTCAAATGCTACTTTTACCTTGAAACACACTCACAGACATATCCAGAAATAATGTTTAGTGAAATATCTGGGCACCCAGTGGTCTACTCAAGTTGACACATATAATTAACCATTGTAGTGTGTACACCCAGTGCTTGGAATGTAGTAAGTAGTCAAGAAATGGTGGATGTGATGTTAGTTATCCTCATCTGTCCTAACAGTGGAGTTAGACAGGAGAAGCCTCAACACTTATCTGAGACTCTTTCTCATTTATCCCCTTTGTCCTCCTTTAATAATCTGTCTATCAAGCCATCAGTATTTTGCTGCCAAAAGAATTTATAAGCCAGTTAACCCAGGTGGCTGGACACTTCCAGCAACATAACGTTGTCCTGCATGTCACTGTTGGTGCAGGAAAGAAGAGTGCATGGCCTCCGGAGGCATATTATTCATCAGCAACTTTGCCATAAATGTGCTATGGCTGTGAAGCATCCCTTGGTTATATTTTTATTTTACAGCACCCTGCATTGACCATTTTGCAAAATAATGATACTCTCCTTATCAGCTCATCTGCTGCCAGTCAGTAATTTATCTGAACAGATTCTTTCAGCATCAATGTACAGTGAAAGTTCAGGTGAGGCAATGGCTGTAATAACAGTGGGCCGTGGTGCTGCAGACTGGATTTATATAGCCATTGCTTACACTGGCAAAATGGGTACTAAGCAGAGTTTACTATTTTCTGGAAGAGGAAAAACATCTGGAACTATGTACAAATTGTTTCTAGAAGAAAATGCATTTCTGAATTTGTGTAGAGATCTGAATTTTCATTTGAAAGTCTGGCTCGTCTGCATATTTAAACCTATGCTTTTGTATTGTTTGTGTCTTAGGAATGATGCTTCATAGAAAGGAAGCCTGGTATGTATAATCAGGTGTGCTTACTAGTTTTGGAGGGAAAAAAAGCTCCATCCTAGATTATGTCTCTTCTACTTCCATCTTGTTTTCATACTGAGAGCAGTGATTGCTTTTAAGACTTTCTGCGGGAAAGGTTTAATTTTTATCCCTTGACCTTGATTCTGTTTCCAATGTAAAATGATGTTTGAAGTCCTTTAGGAAGATGCTGAACAGTTAAAGATCATCCTTTGCCCACTGTCCAAGAGTAAGTGCAAAGCAAGTATTTGTTTAAGTTTGTCAGAAAGCTGCAGTGTCTGCTGTTCTTGGGGCGGGAGGGCAGTGGAAACTGCAGAGGGAGAAAGGGAACATTTTGTTGTTGGTGGGGGCACATTGTCACTTTCCCAAATTCCTACATCTTCCCTCTTCAGAGGATAGTGTTAAAACCCCTGTTGCAGATATGAACTGAACTTTGTTTGTTGCCTCTATTTTCCCTTCCCTGTCCTGTATATTTTATATCAGGTAACTGCTAGTTTCAAAAATTTGAATGAGATTTTTCTACCTCAGCTTAAATATTTAAAACATTGTCAGCTGTGATTTTGTGAGAGGCCATGCTGGTCATTGTCACTGCTAATAGAAGCCAAATATCTCCACACAGGAAGTGTTTAGTGTCGTTCTATGTATAATGCTGAAATTATCCTTGAACCAATTCCAATAATTAATGTTATCCAAGTTTAATAGATCATAAAGCATAGGTCTTTGGAATTAGATAATTCATGATTTATTGTGAGAGTGAGAGAATGGTCTGCTACTGTAAGGCAAAGGATAGTGAGTTGAAGCACTTGCCTGTGTTTTGTTATGAATCACACAGCAACACACATACACTGGGAGGCTGCAGTGCGGCTGCAGTGAGTGATGAAACTGGGATCCCCAAGAGACCATGTATCGCGGTGGTATTTAACATCTGAATGGATGGAGTTTTCTGTATTCCAAGGAGACTCTAACATACTTCTGAAGCCAAATATGCATGATTCTTGTGGTGAAAAGAAATTTTCTAGAAATGGGCGTCTAGGGAAATAATAATTATTTCTCTATGCTGCCTAGCCTTGAATGGATATTCTTCAACAATCTTAGTTTAAATGCATAACTTGTGAGAAAAAGTTTTAAGGCAGCTTTTGTTCAGTTGTGATTATAATTATGTATCTGACTAGTAACTGAGGTATAAATAATTCACTTTTGAACATTTTGTAATTAGCTGAGACATAAATACTGGGAAAGGGTTTTACTAAGAGTTTCTGTTGGGTTTCAGGCTTTTTATTAATTTTTTCCTCTGATGTAATTAACACTCAGCATATGTGCACGTGTAAACACAAATGCTTACATGGATGGTAGTATCTTGTGCTATGTCCAGCCTCAAAAAAGGCTAAAACATTAATGAGAGAGTAACCCTGTCATGAATCCTGTTTCCTGATGAGATAAACAATGACTCTTAATTAGAAGCTAAAATTTTTAATTAAGATGATTCTGAAGTAATTATCTCAGTTGTTTGCTTCACTGGATTTTAATAAAAAAGATTGATTAGGTATAAAGCTAGTAGCATAACTGAACATTCAGGGTTGTACTAGGCACCGAGGTGAAAGTAATATGATAAAAGCCTGATGTATGTTCCTTAACAAAGTATTTTGGACAGTCATGTCTGGTACAGTATCAGTAGCTTCACTTTTAGGAATAGTGTCAACATCTTAAGGTAATAACAGGTTCAGCCATAGCTGGTTCATTTACACAAACATATTTATTGACTATCTACTATGTATCATCATGGTACAGTGGCATAAAGCATGGTCTTTGGAATGAGATGTACCTACTCAAAGTCTGTATGGATGTGAGAGTTGGACTGTGAAGAAGGCTGAGTGCCGAAGAATTGATGCTTTTGAACTGTGGTNACAGTCAAAGGCTTTGGCATAGTCAATAAAGAAGAAATAGATGTTTTTCTGGAACTCTCTTGCTTTTTGTATGATCCAGTAGATGTTGGCATTTGATCTCTGGTTCCTCTACCTTTTCTAAAACCAGCTTGAACATTTGGAAGTTCCTGAGTTCATGAAATAAAAATGCAATGAATATTGGAGAGATTCTAGAAGGGACACAATCGAAGAGAGAATAATAAATTTAGAGGTAGAACTGCAATGCTGATCTATCATTCAGTACACAGAACGAATATGAAACAACAATTAAGAAATGTGAATGACTGAGAAGCTCCAATATTTATGAGTTACAAGAAAAGAAAGAGAATGAAGGAAATATTAAAGAATAAATATGTGAAAGAAAATTGTTAATAAAATTTTTAGAATGTAGGATTATCACTCACACACTCCAAGTATAAAATGTATGAATCAATATAAATTCATTTTTAGACATATAATGGAACTAAGCCATTAAGAATAAAGGAAAATCTTTAAAGTTATTAGGGCAAATAAATTAACTTCAGATTAACAGCAATGACAGACAGCAACATTTTGCTCTGCAACCATTGGCGCCAGAGAGAATAGGTTTTGCCTTCGAAATGCTGAGAGGTCTGACTAAATTTAGGATTGTATACACAAAAATCATGCAGAAGCGATGGAAAATAAAGAGCATTTGAGACACAGAGAGTAAGAGAATTTCTCATTTACATCCACTGAATGATTGTTTTTTTGGCAAGAAAAAGTGAACATGGAGGAAAGATGTGGAGAATGGAAAATGAGAATGAACATTGAAATTAATGAAAAATGTTTGCAAATTTAATTAATTATTAATTACAAGAAATTCTGCCTTTGCTTAAAAAAGATAAAAGTGAAGCTCTATATAAAAATAATAAGATGTGGAGCTGTTCAAGTGTTCGTAGGGTGCTGTACTCATTGTTTTAACTATGAGTTGGAGAGAAATGCTACATCATTCAAGATCTTGTTAGAAAATTTTTAGTTGTTTGAATCTCAATATTCTAAAGTGAATCACCAAAATAATAGCAATGCAGTCTATAGCTTTTAACTGAACAGAAGGAAAAAGCACAGGTATAAAAATAATTTAACAGGAAGCAAGTCAGTGAAGAAATGACCATGAAACAATATGATGAAAAGAAGATAAAAAAGAAAAGAAAATCAGATCATGGAAGTAAATCCAAATACACCAGTAATGCCATAATCACAAAACATGTTCATTGATTAAACTCATCTGTTTAGAAGTTGGATTATCAGGTTGGTTATAAAATGCAATCAGCTTTACCCTGCAAGAAAAATAGCAAAACCAAAATAAAACTGAAAGTGTGAAATTGCAAGGATGTCAAAAAGATCTAATGTACAAATATAAATTAAAAAGAGCTGAGGTCCTCAAATGAGATACAGTTTAAAGTAAGAAAAAAAAATGTATATATATAAAGAGAAATACTACCAAATAATCTTAAAAAGAAATAATTTACCATTACAAAAATCAATGTATATGTTTGTATATGAGAAAGCACTCTCAAATTATAAAGCAAGAACTAAAGGAAATAACCAATAAATCCTCAATCGTGGGGAAGCTGATAGAACAAGAATATAAAAATATAAAAACAAGTAAGGTTATGGAAGAGACGAAAAGTAAAGTTAATAATCTCACTGTATATATCTCTAACTCTCTATATGTATTGTATATACCTCTTTGTGTCTATATATCCATCATTTCCAGTAATGAACTTAAATAACTTTAGGGTAAAAAGGAAGAAAATAATATAAAAATTGCACAAAAATAAAACTGCAATATATAAAAATGTGTGGGATGCAGCTAAAAAGCAGTCTTTACAGATAACTTTATTAAAAAGAAATTCTGAAAATTTATGATTCATGTTGAACATAAAAACTATACAAACAGATACTAAAGGTTGAGAGAAAAATTAGTGAAGTAAAAAAAAAACTCCAAACACAGAGAAGACTGACATAATTCAAAACTAGTAATTTGAAATAATTCTATAACAAACTCCTAGAAAGACTGACCAATAATAAAGAAAAAAGATGCAAAGAAACATTTGGGAACATTTAGATAGAATATAGAAGAAACATATATCAATAGATGATAAATGGATATAGTAAAGAGACTATATATGTACAAATAGTGTGGATTTAAAAACCATAAATGAATACTATGAATGGCTTTATGAATATATGTTTGAAAAATTAAAGGAAATAGTTCATTTTTGAGAAGAAAATTACCAAAATCAACATAAGGAGGAGAATTAAATGGATAACTACCAAAGAGGTGTAATTAATAATCCAATTTCTTTTCCCCTAAAGACACGAAGTCCAGATGGTTTTCTGAGCTAATTTTAATTCTAATCTTCAAGTAATAGAAACTTTTTTGTGTATACTTATTCAGTGACTATAGGAAGAGAAAAATCTACCTAACTCATTTTTATAAGACTAATATATCTTTGATGGAGCTTCCTTGTGGCCCAGTGGTAAAGAATCCACCTGCCAACACAGAAGATGAGATTGTATCCCTGGGTTGGGAAGATACTCTGGAGAAGAAAATGGCAACCCACTCTAGTATTCTTGCCTGAGAAATTCCATGGACAAAAGAGCCTGCCAGGCTGAAGTCCATGGGATCGCAAAGGAGTCGGACATGACTTAGTGACTAAACAGCAACAACAACATATCTTTGAAGCCAAAACTGAACAGACAATAAAAGAAATATGAATTATAGATACAATTGTTTTTTAATCATAGATGGAAAACACACACAAAATTAAAAAAATCACAATCCAGAAGTGTATAATAATTGTATCACGATTTATCCAAGGAAGGTGAGGTTTTTCAACTGTAAAAAATGAATTGATATAATTATGCACCATATTTTAAAAATTGCTAGAACACAATCTTCCTGTTTCTGTGCATCCTGCAAACAGACAATGACTGACTTTTGTTTGGGACTTTTAAACATGTTTGTAAAGTGAACAACCTTGGAGAATAGAGACAATGTTTCTTTCTGGAGCAAAAAGCAGGCATACTTATTTTCCAGTATGATGGCGATAATGTCTCCCTTCAGAGCAGAGAGCAAGCCTCTTAAGATTTGGGTTCCCTGAGCTCAGGGTTCCTTCCTTGGAATGTAACCTACTGCCTGTACAGGTATCTACCTGGACCCATTTGTGGTTTTCCTAACAACAGATCTGGAGATCTGGAGCCAAGTGAACCTGACACAAATATGCTGATATTCATGCTGCTTGCTGTGCCATGGGTAAAATGGTCTTTTGACCCTGACCTGAGTCTCGTGTCTTCTGCCAGCATCTGTGAAATTGTGGCAGGCTAACTTGTTAATCTACAACTAAGGCTCTCAGGTGACACAATGATAAAGAATCCTCCTGCCAATCCAGGAGATGCAAAAGACGTGGGTTTAGTCCCTGGGTTGGGAAGAATCTCCTATAGAAGGAAATGGCAACCTGATCCTGTATTCTTGCCTAGAAAATTCCATGGACAGAGGAGCCTGGTGGGCTATAGTCCATAGAGTCGCAAAGAGTTGGAAATGACTGAGCGACTGAACACAAGAAAGTGAAATCTCACACTCTTCACAGTTTTTGACAATAGCTGCAGAAATAGCAGTTGGCAAAATTTAAAATTCATCTATGGAAAAAATTTTTGGCTAACTAGGAATCAGAAGGAACTATCTTAACCTGCTAAAGCTTATATATCAAATAGCTACAGTATGTTTACTTAATGGTGAGAGTTTAGAATGAGTTCTGTTTAGGTTGAGGTTAAGACGAAGAATTCTACTATTGTTACTTCTATTTAGCTTATACTGGAGATATTAGACAATGAAGTAAGACAAGATAAAATAGTCAGAGACATAAAGATTAGAAAGAAAAATAGATTAAAGAGAAGAAATTTAATGTACTCTATAGATAGACAAATGAAATTAATAAGAATGTTTAGCAAGTGACCCATTGGAACAGACTTAGGTTAATATGTCTGTATATCCTGCTACACTCAGGAAAAGAACCATATCTTGCTCATTTGAGTGCACACAGCACCTAGTACAGTACCTTGTATATAATAGATGCTTATTAAATTGTTAAATAAATTATTGGATACATACTATATATGAAGCTATATATTCTGATATTTTCAATTTATAGATGAGGAGGCTGAGACTTTGATAGACTATGTTCAACTTTACATAGTATATTATTATTAGAGGAGATGCAGATATTTTGAATCCAAGTCCATCCTTTCCATATATCTATGTACTACCTTTGATGCTAACATGATAGCTTATTTGTAAATTACAGAGGTTAATAAATATTTCATATAATCACAGCACTGATCTGACTTAAAACAAAATAAGAAATTTGCTTAGGGAACAACCTTCTTGGGCTTTCTCCTTTTCTTTTACATCCTATTTTGACAACATATTTTAGTAGGCTAAAGTATTTTCCTTTTCATTTAATGTTGATGAGTGTCACTAACTAGGTATGGTGCCTGGTGTATCCATGGAGGATACTTAATATGTTGAGTGAATACTGGTATCAACATATTCTTACCCAGATCATCTCAAGTAATTGGTTTCATGGAATGTTGCCTCCTTGGCATATTCTTACCCTTATCTCCTCATTCCTGGCACTTCCAGGAATGCTTGTCACACAGATAGGTACAGTTAGGATAAGATAACATTAATAGTTGATGTATTCAATTAACAAACTTTGCTAGATCCATGCCTCTGCATTTCTGATCTTGGGAATATCTGTCAGTCAACATGATGGCTAAAGATAACAAAAGTGATTCCATTCAGACTTCCTGAGCTGCATGGACTTGTGCTTGCCTGCTTCTGGTTATGTTTGGCCAATGTTCCCGCTACTTCCACCCCTCCCTGAGCAGTCAAGGCAGTTTGTGCTCCAGCCCTGTGCTGTTCAGTACAAAAGTCACTAACCACCTATGGTTACTGAGAACTTGAAATGTGGAAGTCCAAATGTGGTGGATGTAAAATACACACAGGACTTTGAAGACTTCTGAATGTAAGAATGTAAAATACCACATTGATAATATCTTTATTGATTAAATGTTGAAATGACATATGGGATTAAATAAAATATATTAATATTATTGAAATTTATTTTACTTGTCTAATTTTAAAGAATGTGGCTATTAGAAAAAAATTGAATTATATTTGTGTGTCTTTTCTCCTTCTTTTTTTCCATGTCCTAAAAGAAGTATGCATTCTAATGGAATAGAAACAAATAAAAACGAAGTTAAAAAATCAAATTCAGATTATGCTAGATAGATTGGGCAGAAGAATAGTATCAGGATCTATCTTAACAGAGATCCAGAGGCCACAATGGAGCAGAGGTACCATTCAAAATGATGATGGCTGAAAAAATTCCAGAAAGATTAAGATACGCAAAAAGCCTCGCAAACCCTAAAAAGATTAACCTGTTTAGTCACTTCCACATAGATTATCTGCAAATTTGCTTCCATTATCTATTTTTTGTCTTTTCTTTTTTTAGTATAAATTTATTTATTTTAATTGGAGGCTAATTATTTTACAATATTGTAGTGGTATTGCCATACACTGTCTGATTTTCAAATACATTTCTTTGCCTCTTCATGTAGAGGCACAGACTTACAGAACAAATGTTCAGATATCAAGGGGAAAGCAAGGGGTGGAATTGATTGAGAGATTGGGATTGACATATATACACTACATGGAATCCCTGATGGCTGAAGAATTAGCCTTCATTGCAGGAGACACAGAAGACGTGGTTTCAATCCCTGGGTCAGGAAGATCCCTTGGAGAAAGAAACCACTCCAGAATTCTTGCCTGGGAAATCCCATGGACAGAAGAGTCTGGTAGGCTAGAGTCCACAAAGAGTTGCAAGGAGCTGGACATGACTGAGTGACTAACCATGTACCAATATACATAACTATGAAAGAAAAGAAAGTATTACTTGCTTAGTCATGTCCTACTCTTTGCGACCCCATGCACAGTAGCCTGCCAAGCTCTTCTCTCTATGGAATTCTCCAGACAAGAACATTGAAGTGGGTTATGATTTCTTTCTCCAGGGCATCTTCCTGACCCAGGGGTCAAACCAAGGTCTCCCACATTGCAGGCAGATTATTTACTGTCTGAGACACCAGGGAAGCCCCTTTTCACTTTTTCTTTTTTCTTTTCATGTATAAAATAGCTAACTAATGAGGACTATATAGCACAGGAAACTACTCGATGCTCTGTAGTGACCTAAATGGGAAAATGTCCACAACAGAGGAGATATATGTATATATGTATAGTTGACTCAACACAAGAAATAACTCTACACATGGACATTACCAGATGGTCAATACTGAAATCAGATTGATTATATTCTTTGCAGTCGAAGATGGAGAAGCTCTATACAGCCAACAAAAACAAGACCAGGAGCTGACTGTAGCTAAAATCATGAACTCCTTAATTGCAAAATTCAGACTTAAATTGAAGAAAGTAGGGAAAACCACTAGACCATTCAGGTATGACCTAAATCAAATCCCTTATGATTATACAGTGAAAGTAACAAACAGATTCAAGGGATGAGATCTGATAGAGAGAGTGCCTGAAGAACTATGGACAGAGGTTCGTGACATTGTACAGGAGGGTGTGATCAAGACCATCCCCAAGAAAAAGAAATGCAAAAAGACAAAACGGTTGTCTGAGGAGGCCTTACAAATAGCTGAGACAAGAAGAGACGCTAAAGGCAAAGGAGGAAAGGAAAGATATATCCACCTGAATGCAGGGTTCCAAAGAATAGTAAAGAGAGATAAGAAAGCCTTCCTCAGTGATCAATGCAAAGAAATAGAGGAAAACAATAGAATGGGAAAGACTAGAGATCCTCAAGAAAATTGGAGATACCAAGGGAACATTTCATGCAAAGATGGGCACAAAAAGGACAGAAAAGGTATGGACCTAAGAGAAGCAGAAGATATTAAGAAAAGGTGGCAAGAATACACAGAAAAACTACGCAAAAAATATCTTAATGACCCAGATAACCACGAGGGTGTGATCATTCACCTAGAGCCAGATATCCTGGAGTCCGAAGTCAGATGGGCCTTAGGAAGCATCACTATGAACTAAGCTAGTGGATGTGATGGAATTCCAGTTGAGCTATTTCAAGTCCTAAAAGGTGATGATGCTGGTAAAGTGCTGCACTCAATATGCCAGCACATTTGGAAAACTCAGCCACAGGAGAGGAAAAGGTCAGTTTTCATTCCAATCCCAAAGAAAGACAATGTCAAAAATGTTCAAATTACTGCACAATTGCACTCATCTCGCATGCTAGCAACGGAGAAGGCAATGGCAACCCACTCCAGTACTCTTGCCTGAAGAATACCATGGACAGAGGAGCCTGGTAGGCTGCAGTCCATGGGGTCATGAAGAGTCGGATACGACAGAGTGACTTCACTTTCACTTTTCACTTTCATGCCTTGGAGAAGGAAATGGCAACCCACTCCAGTGTTCTTGCCTGGAGAATCCCAGGGACAGTGGAGCCTGGTGGGCTGCTGTCTATGGGGTCGCACAGAGTTGGACACGACTGAAGCGACTTAGCAGCAGCAACAGCAGCAGCAGCACATGCTAGCAAAGTAATGCTCAGAATTCTCCAAGCCAGGCTTCAACAGTTGTGAACCAAGAACTTCTAGATGTTCAAGCTGTATTTAGAAAAGGCAGAGGAACCAGAGATCAATTTACCAACATCCATTGGATCATAGAAGAAGCAAGAGAGCACCAGAAAAACATTACTTCTGCTTCATTGACTATGCCAAAGGCTTTGACCGTGTGGATCAGAAGAAACTGTGGAAAATTTTTAAAGTGATGGGAATACCAGAACACCTGACCTGCTTCCTGAGAAATCTGTATGCAAGTCAAGAAGCAACAGTTAGAACTGGACATGAAACAACAGACTGGTTCCAAATTGGGAAAGGAGTACGTCAAGGCTGCAACTTATCACCCTGCTTATTTACCTTATATGCAGAGTACATCCTAAGAAATGCCAGGCTGGATGAAGCACAAGCTAGAATCGAGATTTCTGGGAGAAATATCAATAACCTCAGATATGCAGATGACACCACTCATATGGCAGAAAGCAAACAGGAACTGAAGAACCTCTTGATGAAAGTGAAAGAGGAAAGTGAAAAAGTTGGCTTAAAACTGAACATTTGTAAAACAAAGATCTTGGCATCCAGTTCAATCAGTTCATGGCAAATAGATGGGGAAACAATGGAAACAGTGACAGACTTTATATTCTTCGGCTCCAAAATCACTGCAGATGGTGACACAGCCATGAAATTAAAAGACGCTTGCTCCTTGGAAGAAAAGCTATGACCAATCTAGACAGCATATTTAAAAGCAGAGACATTATTTTGCTGACAAATGTCTATCTAGTCAAAGCTATGGTCTTTCCAGCGGTCATGTATGGATGTGAGAGTTGGACCATAAAGAAAGCTGAGCACTGAAGGATTGATGCTTTTGAATTGTGGTGTTGGAGAAGACTCTTGAGAGTCCCTTGGACTGCAAAGAGATCCAACCAGTCCATTCTAAAGGAGACCAGTCCTGGGTGTTCATTGGAAGGACTGATGCTGAAGCTGAAACTCCAATCCTTTGGCCAACTAATGTGAAGAACTAGCTGAAACTCCAATCCTTTCGCCAACTAATGAGAAGAACTCATTGAAAAAGACCCTGATGCTGGAAAAGATTGAAGGCAGGAGAAGGGGATGAAAGTGGATGAGGTGGTTGGATGGCATCACCAACTCAATGGACATGAGTTTGGGCAACGTCCTGGAGTTAGTGATGGACAGGGAGGCCTGGTGTGCTGCAGTCCATGGGGTCGCAGAGAGTCGGTTACTACTGAGCGACTGAACTGGAATGAACTGATTCACTTTGCTGTACATCAGAAATGAACACAACATTGTAATGCAACTATACTCCAACAAAAACAACAACAACTAATTCTCTTTCTGTTAACAGCACTGTCCTGGGCAATTCTTCCTCTTCCTGGGTGCTTGCAATCTCATTTTCTCCTGATCCCTTCAGGCTCAGGTGTAGTGACAACTCCTCTGCTGTTCTGGGTTTCTGTGTTATCTCTGGTGGTTCTCTCATATCCTACCCACTATACAAATTTTATTATTAATATTTTTATAAATAATCTTCCTGATTCTTTTTCAAACATTCCATTTCCTGTTGGGTCCCTGACTCAGCCAGTGGCTATCTGACACAGACTGTTATACGATCAAGTTAACTATGACTTCCACCTTTGACTATAGATGTTGTTGGTATCAGAACATTGCTGATTTATTCTCATCTGACTTAGTGACTACAAGTAATTATAACTTGAAAGCACTTTTATTATTAACAGTGTTATATATATATATTTGTATGTATATATAGGAAAAGACCCTGATGCTGGGAGCGGTTGAGGGCAAAAGGAAAAAATATGGCAGATGATGAGATGGTTAGATAGCATCACTGCTTCAATGGACATGAGTTTGAGCAAAGTCCAGGACGTAGTGGAGGAAAGAGGAGACTGGTGTGCTGCAGTCTATGGGGTCGCAAAGAGTTGGACATGACTTGTGACTGAACAACAAGAAGATATGTGTGTGTGTGTGTGTGTGTGTGTGTGTGTGTATGTATATGTGTGTGTGTGTATATATATATATATATACACACACACACATAAATATGTATATATATTTGTGTTCCAACAAGACTTATTTATAAAAACTGGTGGTGGGATCCTTTAGACTTCTAATTATATATGCTGACCTTTGTTTTACTTCTTTGTAGGTGAGAAAGCTTTTCTCTCCTTTGATAAGAGGGGCAAAATGGAAGAAAATTGACATTGGCTGAGTTCATACTATAAACTAGGCAGTGTAGTCTTGACATTTGTGCTCATTGTATGATTTACTCCCTATATTTTAATCCCTATGCTACAGATCAGAAAATAGACTTACAGAAAGCTGAAGCAGATTTTCCATAATCACATGTCTGGTGGGAAGCAAAATCCTCTGACTCCAGAGTGCTTTTTCTTCCTCCTCATCACAGCTTTCCTTCTTTCTCATCTGCATGCCTTTTCTGGAGTCTCCAGTCAAACTTTCTTCTAATTCTACAACAACAATGACAAATAGCAGCTAAACTTCTTTTAGAGAGATGTGATCTCTCTCTTATTCTTCTTTTTAATTGAAGTATGGTTGATTTATAATATTTTGTGATTCATTTATTTTTGCAGATTGTATTCCATTACAGGTTATTAGAAGATAGCGAATATAATTCCCTGTACCAAACAGTAAATCCTTGTTGCATATCTATTTTATGTACAGTAGTTTGTATCTGTTAATCTTATACTCCTGATTTGTCCTTCCCCGACTCCATTTCTCTTTTGAAAAGTGAAAGTGAAAGTCACTCAGTTGTGTCTGAATCTTTGCAACCCCATGGACTATTCAGTCCACGGAATTCTCCAGGTCAGAATAACTAGAGTGGGTAGCTGTTCCCTTCTCCAGGGGATCTTCCCAACCCAGGGATCGAACCCAGGTCTCCTGCATTGCAGGTGGATTCTTTACCATCTGAGCCACCAGAGAACCATAAGTTTATTTTCTACGTCTGTGAGCCTGTTTTGTATATAGATTCACTTGTATTGTTTTATATTCCTGTATAAGTGATATCATCTAGTATTTATCTTTCTCTGTCTGACTTATTTTGCTAAGCATGATATTTTCTAGGTCCATCTGTGTAGCTGCAAATGGCAGTATTTCATTCTTTTTTATAGCTGAGTAATACTCCATTGTATACATATACCACATCTTCCTAAGCCTGACATCTGTTAATGATTCCCTGGGTTGTTTCCATGTCTTGGCGCTCATAAATAATACTGCTGTGAACATTGAGGTGCATGTATCTTTTTGAATTAGTGGTTTTGTCTTTTCCAGATATATACCCAGGGATGGGACTGCTAGATCAAGTGGTAGCTCTGCTTTTGCTTTTTCAATAAATGTTCATTCTGTTCTCCATTGTTGCTGTACCAGTTTACATGCCCACCAACAGTGTAGGAGGGGTTCCCTTTTCTCTACACCCTCTACAGCATTATTATTTGTAGACTTTTTGATGATGCTCATTTTGACTGGTTTGAGGAGATACCTCATTGTGGTTTTGATTTTTTCTCTAATATTTAGTGATGTTGAACATTTTTCCTGTACATATTGGCCACCTATATCCCTTCTTTGGAGAAATGTCTAGGTCTTCTATCCACTTTTGGATTGAGTTGTTATTTTTTATATGAAGGAGCTGTATAAACTGTATGTTTTGGAGATTAACTCCTTATTGGTGGNATATTTAATAATGTTATATAATAACATTTAATATTTAAATATTAACATTTAATAATATACTAATTAATAGTATTTAATTAATTATATTTAATATAATTAATAACAGTACTAATAATACAAACACTTCTTCATATGACCCTTTCCTCCTCATTCTAATTCAGATCATATATGTGTGAGTTACAGTAAATAAAAATATAGGAGGAGCAATAGGATAGCAGGTTAGGATGAAATTATTTCTCTATTCTCTTCAGCAGCAATGATGTCACATATTTTATTGTATCTTTTATAGTAGTAAAAGCCATTCATGATTTAGCTCCCAGTAGCAGATTAAACAAATATAGTTCCAGTAACTTCAACACTTCTTAAAATAATTCTTAATTAATTTTTATTACTGTACAATTTACCAAAGATACTTTTTCTTGTTTGTTTCAAGAATTACCAAATTTTTTGTGGAGAAACACTTTTTTTTGGTTCCAAGTTGACACAAGAGGAAAAATTCTTCTCCTCTTCAGTCCAGTAAAACATCCTCTAGGATTTGCCGTGGTAGGAACAGTTTTCTCATTTACAAATGAGGACATTTAGAGTCAGGATGTTTAAATGAGATTGTCCAAGGTCACAGAAGAACACCAAGTAATTATTGACTGGACCTAGGTCTCGGATCTCCCATTCAGAGTTGTTGGCAGTTCACCACTGTACCTCCACCTCTGGAGTGACATTGATCGATGTTAAATCGGGCAAGCCATCAGAAATGGAGTCAAGATGACGTTTTCCAAAGGATACCAAAGTGCTTGGCCCAACGCAAACAGAAATCAGGTGTTAATTGCTTATGCTGTAAAGTACTGGGTAGTCCATTCATGGTGCCTGCCAGATTAGACCACTCCCTTCTAAAAAGATCTTGCACACTCTAGGACAAACTCCTGATTTGGAGGAGGCATCAGCCACTGACACAATGATAGCTGATTGGGTTAAAGATAACTTGTGTGGAACATTCCCTGCTAGTTAGGGAATGGCTGATTTCATCAGCCCCCTTCTCTATCTTAGCTTGAAGGAGACATATACCTACTAGCAGGAAAGTTCACAAAAATAAAGGAGTAAGAAGAAAGCATGGGTGGAGAGAGGAGAGTGCAGCAGCAAGAAGTCAGTCCACTGAGTGGGAGAGTTGAGAGCCTAAGTCAGAGTTTTTGAGTCACTGGCAATTGTTCCCCCATAGCCTGCAGTGCTCATCTCTCCCTATTTGTGTTCAGTGATGGCATATTGGTGGCTTGAAACTGACTTTGGAGGGAATATTTACACAAAAGCTTCAGATCAAGGCTCTTCATATTGTTGTTAAAACATTTACCAGGGCATGATTGTGCCAACCAATATGCCTAGGTAGCCAGGGACCAATGCCCCTGGGGAAGGAATGACTTCAGGAATTCCTCCTGAGTTGCCAGAGCTACTACTCTGTGCTTAGAGGCTGACTAATTTCTGTGAGCTGCGTGGAAAGAGAACTGCTGGCTACCTGGGGACATTATCTTCCTTACTTCAAAGCCCAGATTTCCCATTT
Organism: Neotragus moschatus; assembly: GCA_006410615.1. Taxonomy (NCBI): domain Eukaryota; kingdom Metazoa; phylum Chordata; class Mammalia; order Artiodactyla; family Bovidae; genus Neotragus; species Neotragus moschatus. The sequence continues at coordinate 41,222 of SJYA01001335.1, forward strand.
ACAGGAGCCCAAATGTCTCCACTTTTACAGCCTGAAATTGCTGAACAGTTTTCATGGTGCCAAGTAACCGATTTAGCTGGTATTCACACCTGCGTTGGTTGTTTGGGGATAATTCTCACCTGGGACTCCAACCTTTTGTAAACTTAGTATGGACGTATTTGTATCCTGATCGAGTTAGGAAATTCACACTTTTCTTTCTCAAGTATGAAAGCCAGCAGGGCTCTGTTTTTGAACGATTAGTGTTAGCCAAGGTCCTTGTTTTCATTTACAGCCTATGAAATAGCCTTCAGCGTGCTGACATGTTCTCTGAGTTTGCTTCTGACAATCGTTACAATAGAAAAGGACAACCAAACCTGTGTTGATAGTGTTGAGGATCTCACTTTTTGTTAAGAAAGCCATGCCCACTGGTCTGTGGGTCATAGGTCTTCTCTGCAAGGGTTCTTCCTTCTCCCTACTGTTCTTGTTCCTCACTTTATTAACATGCCTGGACTCAAAAGGTCTCTTGTTCCAGGATGCCTTCTCTGCTTAAGTGCAATAATTTCTTCATGCCTTTTGCTGTCTCTTTAATTCACCGCTATTCATGCTTCTCAATAGATGCATACTAAAGTGATTCTTAGGGATTTTTCATATCTACATGTTGTTATTGATCCAGTTAAATGACAGATTTCTGGGTATCAGGGAAATTGCTTTTCTTCTACTTCTTTTTAATAATAGGTTTTCTTGTTTTTGGCCAAACCCTGTGGCATGTGGGATGTTAGTTCCTCGACCAGGGATCAAATCTGTGCCTCCTGCATTGGAAGCATGGAATCTTAACCACAGGATCACAAGGGAAGTCCCTCTTCTATTTCCTTTGCTACTTCTTATACTTAATGTCCTATCTGAGGTTATTAAATAATTAAAAGTAAATATTTATAATAATTTTTAACATTTACTTAGTGCCTCATATAATCAAGACATGTATCCTATATAAACTTATAGCCCCATTTTAGAAATAAGGACATTGAAATTCGGGATAGTTAAATAATTGCTTGAAGTTTTATGGCAGATAGAATTGAGTGTGTGTCAGCACTGATCTTTGGGAGAAGTGCCTAGGTTGACTTTCTTCAGTTCTCTTCAAGTAAAAGTGTCAACCACCATCTAGTGTAAAGGGGGTAATTAGGATAGAAGTCTGCAGAGTCTTGGGTCCCAGGTGACCTCATTCCCTGGTCAAACCTCATCTGTTTCTTTTCTTACTCAGACTGGATGACACTTTTCCAGTGTTGCCCTTGGTGTGTGTGGGGAGTTGGGCGAAGTAGAGGTTCTCCTCCAGGATTGACATTGTAAAGACAAATCTTTGCATACATTTGATTATGCAATAAACAAATACATAAGTACCTCTTTTCTACACTTTTTATAAATCTTCATTGATACATCATTATACCTCACATGGGCCTATGAATTTTGTAATGTATCTTTTTAAACAAGACTTTTATATAGGCAGAGGCACCACCAAAAATATTTTCCTGGAGCTCTGTACACTTTAAGCACAGCCTTGCCTTTAAGGCACAGCAACCTGGCTCTCCACACATTCTTGATAGAATCTAGTATTTATGGCTTCCTTTGGTCTTAACGTTTCCATATACTTGGCTTATGCAAATTAAATGCATATAGTTTCTGAAGAGGAGGAGATAGAATTATGAAAAGGAATATTGGGAATCAAAAATCTTACAGTGAAATGTATCATATTGTTGAATTACAAGGTTCAAACTCTCCTGGGATGGTTACAAAGTGTGTGCTCCTTATATCTCACAACAGGGATGCAAACTTTATTCAGGGTCTAGGTATAAACACATTGTTGGTCACCACTCATCACAGTTAAACTGAGGACAATGATTGCATGAGAAGAAATGGCCTATGAAGCCTTACTAGTTAGCCAGAGGATTGCTCAGTTTTTCTATCGAGAGTCGGGGGCAATTAGCATGGACCTGCAGGGCAGTATCACCTCCTGGTTGTATTCAAGGACACAGACTCTAGGCAGTCAACATTCAGTTGTCTGTCCCACCACTGACTTGTGATATAACTGAGCAGTTTTGGAACCTCTCTAAATCTCAGTTTCCTTACCTGTGGAAGGATGATAAGGATGGAATATTTCTCTTTTGTAGGGTTGAAGTAAGGACCTATTAAGAGAAAGTACTTGTTGTGACAACTCAACCACTGCTAGAAAGTTAAATTATTTTACCTGCTATATGTCCAAGGAGGTTTTGGTCAACACGCGGTGTTCTTTGTAAGCAAGGTTCTAGATCACAAACACCTCATTTTGGTGGCATAGTCATCTTTGCAACTGAACATTTGTCTCTGAAGTGTGTGCAGCAGATACTAAGTGTTGCTGCATAAATGAATGAACAAGTCCAATGAGAAAGATGATCCATTTCTATGGACAAGTGAGAAAACAAACACAAAGGGTAGAATTTCTTAGCAGTAAATATGGAGTATATGAAACAACAACAAAGTCCTTTTCAAGGGCTTACCATTATTCAAGAAATATAGGGGTCGAGGAACATAAGAAACAATACTGTGGAAAAGCAATCAGCAAGGTCTAAACTACAGAGAATTCTGTGATTTGTTTAACAAACAAATTTTGAGAAGGAAAAAGAGCGGAAACCTAGATTAAAAGATGTAAGAGACCTGTTGATTTATCTCTGTGTATAGCATTTGGCATGCATGTGTGCTCAATGTGTCCAACTCTTTGCAACCCCATGAACTGTAGACCACCAGGCCCCTCTTTCTGTGGAATTTCCCAGGCAAGAATATTGGAGTGAGCTGCCATTTCCTATTCTAGGGAATCTTCCCAACCCAGGGGTCGAACCCAAATCTCTAGCATCTCCTGCCTTTGCAGGCAGATTCTTTACCACTGAGTCACCAGGGAAGCGCTGTATAGAATTTACTGGGCTCTTCATTAAAACACATTTTAAAAATATGAGTCAATTGGAGAANGGAGTGAGCTGCCATTTCCTATTCTAGGGAATCTTCCCAACCCAGGAGTCGAACCCAAATCTCTAGCATCTCCTGCCTTTGCAGGCAGATTCTTTACCACTGAGTCACCAGGGAAGCGCTGTATAGAATTTACTGGGCTCTTCATTAAAACACATTTTAAAAATATGAGTCAATTGGAGAAATTTGAAAAGTGACCAAATGTTTTAGGATATTAAATAATTATTATGAATTTTAAGTTGTAATGACATTGGGTAAAAAATTTTAGAAGTACAGACTGCAACATTTATAGATAATATGATATTATGTCTGAGATTTCTTATAATAATCCAGAATTTGAAGCACTGAGTGTGATATAGATAAAATGGCAACCCACTCCAGTGTTCTTGCCTGGAGAATCCCAGGGATGGGGGAGCCTGATGAGCTGCCATCTATGGGGTCGCACAGAGTTGGACACAACTGACGCAACTTAGCAGCAGCAGCAGCAGGAGTTAATAATTTGGTTCAACAGAATAGTTGATGCCTACATTCTTTCTTCTTTGGTGTATGCTTTCCCTAAACTACCCATAATAAAAAGTAAGCATAGAAATAGCAAGTGAGAAATAAACAAGCAAAAAGATCTGTTTAAAAGAATTCAGTGGTCTTTCCATTTAGTGGTAATTATTCTTAAGGACTCTCAACAACACTTTTGATAAAATCTTATGACTATATATTTCTGTAAAATAACATCATTTCAAATATTAATTTTTGTTTTTACAAAAGTGACACTATGTTTGATATCATTCTTGTACATATTTTTTTCAAATTGAATGAGCTTACAAAATTATATATTTCTTATTTGATGTCTTCAAGGGCATCAATAAAGAAAACTATTACAACCTTAAACTCACTTCTTATCTTAAATATAACATAAGTAAAGGAAACAAAAAACCCTGGTAAGTTGTACTTCACAGAGGCAGAAGAATGTAAATCTGCTGTCGGGGAAACATTGCCCTGGTTAGGTTTCCCGTGTTCTACCTAAGTAGGCAGATGTAAATGCCTTTGGTCAAGTGCTTCCACCTCCCTTCTTCTTCTTCTTTTTTTTTGGTCTCAACATTTAATTTTTTTAGTTTCTGAAANGTCAATAATATTAGTACTTGCTTCATATTTTTAATTTGAAAATGAGTAGATGGATATTTAGCATAGTGTATAGAAAATGAAAAACTGTGCTTTGTTAATTTTTATTAGAATATTCACATTCTGCCAGTGTTAAGCTCTTTTATTATTGCAAAGACAACAGCATGTAAACTTGCAGAAAAAAACTGAGAAAGATTGATTATAGCGGTTCTTTCCACAGAATATGTCCTATAAGCCAAAAGATAAAAAGTAAAAGTGACCTATTTTAGTTGTTCCTTACAACACACCGAACAGTATGGATGATGATTAAAGTGGCTTCTTTAGACCTCTTTAAGGCAAACAATATTGTGATCCTGTTTTATGGATGTTGAAACTGAGCCACAGAGCCTCCCCCAGAGTCTTGGCCAAGAACCAGGTTTGAATCTAAGAAAGGCCAGGCTAATGCTGCCATTTGTTTGTTCGTTCAGAGCATATTATCTCAAGTTCTGTAACACTGCCAAGTTACAGATAGCCCTCATGGAATTTAAGAACAAACACTGGAAGTACAGATAGTAGAAAAACAGGTGCATATGTGCATTTTAATTTGTGGTGATGAAAGCAAAATGTGAACTGATTTCAAAGAAGCATGACTAGAAGCAAGGAGGCAAGTTAGAAGATTGTGGGAGGAATACGGGTAATAGACAAATGATGAGAGTTTAGACTAGAGCAGAATCTCATAACAAAGGCATGGTCAAGCAAAGGTTTGATAAGGATTTAGTGTTAATGTTAGTTGCTCAGTTGTGTCCAACTCTTTGCAACTGCACAGATTGTAACCTGCCAAGTAACTCTGTCCATGGAATTCTCCAGGCAAGAATACTTGATCGGGTTGCCATTGCCTTCTCCAGGGGATCTTCCCAACCGAGGGATTGAATCCAGGTCTCCTGCCTTGCAAGGCATATTCTTTACCATCTGAGTAGAAATAAAATCTGTGAATGTCTTTAGGGTCTTCCTTTGTGGTCCTTTGAAACCCTAGGGGACAAGACAGAACCTTGCCTGGTTCATATTTTTTTTAATTTTTATTTTTAATTTTATTTTTTTACTCTACAATACCATATTGGTTTTGCCCTACATTGACATGAATCCACCACAGGTGTACATGAGTTCCCAATATCAGCTGTGGAGCAGGAGAAAGGTTTTATATCTAACCAAGCTCAAATGGATTATATTTAAATCAAGGCTTAACTATGTCTCCTATTTTAATTTTAAAAATATCATCTAAGTTTTATTGCTCTGGATGTGACTTCTCTTATTCTGTTTGTTTCACGTTCTCTTCATTAGAGTATCTGGTATCTGTAATAAGTAGTCAAATCTTTATTGCAAAGAAAGCAGGGGGTATCTGTGTTCTAAATTCATCCTTGGGCATCTCATTTTCTTGTGAGCTCTCAGCATGTGATCTTGCATATTTTCCCAAATATAGTCAGGCTTCACTGCACATCTTGACTATAGTGATAGTTTTTGGGTCCTCATGCATGTCTACCATCATTAGACCAATCATCTAAATCTTACATTCAACTAGTAAAAATTGGAGAGCATAATATTCTGAAACAAAAGGGATCTCTACTCATCTCATAATTAATACACTTAGAAGGCCAAGAGATATAATTGTGAAACAGGGCATCCTCGAAGAACAAAGAGAAGAAATATGGTGAAGAAATATGGTATGTCCTTGACTCTAAGTAGCACACAAAGTTTAATGCTTCTGAAATGGACACTGGACATGGATCTTAAATTTGACTGTATTGCAAAATTAAAGAAACACATTCACCCCAACAACTTTGACTCTAGATTCCCACTACTTAACTGATGAATCCAGAATAATAGCTCCTCTGTTTAAAATTAAAATTTCCCTCACCAGAAGTGATGGCATGGTAACTGACTCTGTGTGTGTGCGTGCGTGAGAGAGAAAGAGAGAGGGAGAGGGAGAGAGAGATGGTGGGCAGAATGACACCTTTCTGACCACCCTCTGCTGCTAGTGTCACCATTCAGGGGGATGCTTGGGAAGAGGGGCAACAAGCGTGTGGGCACATGGTTGGCGCAGTTGTGGACCACGTTGGGTGAGCTTTCTGCAGGACAGCAGGGGGGATCTGGATGCTGAGGTCTGAAGCTCAGGAGAGGAGTTGGGGCAGAGAGAGATTTGGATATTTTCAGCTGGCTTGGGCATTAAAGCTGCATTTTGGTGGAGGTGGATGAGGACACCAGAGTAGGGTGAGGAGTATTGAGAGACTCAAGTTACAAAGAGGTGGTTGGTGATTCTCCCCTGTGGTCATCCTCTTCAGAGGGTGAAAGTGCAGATGCTTGTGTGAAGAGAAGCCGTCGGAATAGAACAATACAAAATCATACTGATGTAGGGTTGAATTTACAGTTTGAATTATCCCTTTGAACTCTAGGCAGCGATTGTGCTTGCCAGAGAGTTTGACTATCCTTACTTTGCTGAGCTCAGTAACTCTATTACCTGGAGTATTTGCCAGTATGTGGCTGATAGTAGGGGCTTAATTATTGGTTGCTGGATAAATGCTAAAGGAGACACAGAATCAGAAAAGTTATATGGCATCATTTTTATGTTGATGTTAAAAAATCATTACAAAGCAACAGATAGTAAATAACTTAATATAAATACAATTCCTATTAGCTGTACTCAATAGAACAGTGCTAAGTGCGGGCTCTATACTCTATTTTGTATATAAATAAATATGTAATCAGAATATCGAAACATTTTAAATGAAAGGTCTTAAACATTCAGTTGGAATGCAGTTTGGAATTTAAAAAATTATCTTTGTCATATTTTACAAACTCAAACAAAGTATACTGTGATATTTGGCATGGGGCTGTTAATGTTCCATGCTGATGCCTTTTTAGATTTAGTGTTGTCTGTTCTATCACAAGGTTTCAAAAACGAGAGAAAAGTTGCCAAAGCACTATCTCTGTATTGCCACTACTGTCTTAGCCTCAAATTGAATTCTAAACCAGTATCCTGCTCAAATGGCTCTTCTACAAGGATATTGGCACTCAGAAGGAACCCTCTTTTGGCCTCTGCTTTCAGTGGGTAATACCTCCTCTGGGGAAGAGAAATAACTCATAGTATAATCTACTAAGGCCCACAATTTCTTGAGCATTTCAGGCTGTCCTTTCCAAAGCATAAGGTCAGGGAATAAATCTCCACCACAGAATGTCATGAGTGACATCAGCCAGAGCCTTTGTGAAAAAGAACTTAACATCACACAGATATACAAAAGCAGACATGAAACCTAGATGCAACCATATATAACAATCATGTCAAGAAGGAAAAACCTAAAATACTTATGAAATAAAAGCATTTGCCTTGTAGTGACCTTAGTATTAATCTCTTTTCTTTATGGGTAGATATTTCCAGCTTAAATTGAAATCTCCTTACAAAAACAGTATATTTAAAATCTTCAAGGAATGTAGTGATTTGGAGAATTTGGGTCTATGAGGTTCTTATTTCCTTAATTCTTTGCTCAGAGAGCTCTGGGGTTCATTCATTTGCAGTGTTAGAGAACATTTCTCAAGCTGTGTGTTCCAGCCTAGGAATTTGCACATGCTCTTTATAAAAAAAAAAAAAAAAAACAAACAAAAAAACCCACTCCAGTTAACCAGTGAATTCTAACCTTGACTTAGTCTTGCCTGAAGGACTCTGGTTTCACTTAGTTCTTCTAACTTTTTGATAAGTGAAAACAAATGAGAAAAGCTTGCAATACAACTTGCTTTGAATGGCCATATATTTTGAAACTTGCTAAGGCTGGTATAAAGAAGACAGAAAGCTAAATCAGCCCAGCTCAGTGTGACACTTATGAAGAAAGACTGCTTGTACCAGAAATAAAGCTAAATTTACTTATGCCAGAAAAGCCTACCTTGGGAGCAGAGTCATAAGGGCAAAACTATTTCTGAACAGGAATGTACTATTTCTAGTATCAAAGGAACTCTCTGATATTTTCTTTAAGACTTATTTCCTCTCATAATCTTATTCAAAATAAGGTTTCGGTTTATGGCAAATGTTTGAAATGTATTATATTTTTAGCTAAACTCTTCCATTAATTTAGCTGTTATGTGTGTGCTTTAATAAAGTGAGAATAATTTCTTAAACCATGGGCTAGGTTGGATTTTGTTTTCATTTATAATGATTAGCTTCATATATAAGGATTTATCTGACCAACAATGTTCATTTAATTTCAATTTTTGTTAATACATATGTCAGATTGGGTAACTGGATTGGCAAGAATTGGTTCATTCACAAAGAAAAGTGTAACTTTTATATAAGACAGCTTCACAACCTGTTGAAATTCTGCTATCTCTAAATAGTTTTAGAAAACAAAGTATCCTTTTCATTTAATTATGTGGCTGGAATTTGAAATATTTGGCGCTTAAGAGAACGCCAGCAGCTTGAGTCAGTATTGTCAAATGAACGTACAGACGAATAACAATGGAACCATATAATGAAAGGTTTCTCCCCTCATTTAATTCTAATATACTATAACACAAGTATGTTATTGGGAGTCTTTTCACATGTAATTAAACTATTGAGAGACAAAAAAATTGCATGAACTGAAGGCCAGGGAAGGACAGATAAAAGAACACTAAATTCCACAAGCGTTTTATCAGTTTACCAGTATTCTCTGATAAGAAGATGAAAAAAAAAAAAAAATCTAGTGCTTGAAGGTCTGGTGAAAGACTGCATATAACTGAATAAACATCTTATTAATTATGGAAGTAGCATTTTTATTTTCAAAAAGTAGTTCAGACTTTTAAAAACACACTAATAATTTCTAATACTTGAAAGACAGCCACTTTCAGCCTTTATGGTGGTTTCAGACCTGACCTACATTATTAAGTGAAGTCACTCTTACTAACAGTGGATGGCATATCAGTTCACTCTTTATCTTTGCTGAATCTTTTCACGAAGTTATTTAAAGACATGTCTGTACCACCCCCAGAGTGCCAAACTGCTCTATGAATGATAATTCTTTGCCATTAAAACTGTCTTATATAATGTAGTTATGTGTAGCAAGATACCTTGCAAAGTTAATCTTTGTAATTTCGGAACATGACCCTTTTCCTGTTCTGTTGTGGGTGTTCCCATGCTCTGAAGAGAAGCTGCAGAGAGCCAGAGGGAACATTTTTGGATAATACTTTTGAAAATCAAGACTTGATTTGCTAGAGATTTTGTTGAGAAAGGAAAGGGATATTTAAAATTAAAAATTCTAGAACAGAATTGATGTTCTCTAGCACCCTAAGATTCACTGAGCTCTATGTGAGCTGTCCTTGTAGACATGTCTTTATTAATATCCCCAGGGTCTCAGGAGAACTCTGAGAGTGAGAATTCTGAGAGTGAGTTCCTTGGCCCTCAGAATAGCACTGATGGTCATAGAACCAAAAGAATCTAACACTTGTTCTTGCAAAGGATTTGAAAGTAGAGAAAGTTATTCCCTTTATTAGTATTAGCTTTTTCCTTAGCCTTCTAATTGTAGGGCAAAAAATCGATTTCAAGAAGAGCGCTTACTTCCACTGATGAAGAGGATGTCTTAACATAATAATAAAAACTTCCGATTTAGGAGAACAGCCTTCATTGTAAATGAATTCCCAGTCCTAGAATATGTTGACTATCATTGGTGGCCAGAGAGAAGTCATGTTAGAATTGCAGACTCACAAAAGATTTCATAGCTCACTTACTTCCACACGCTACCCTACACCAGGATCCTGGCTATACCATACCTGGCATTTGCCATCTACTCTCTCCTTGCATAGCTTCACCAGTGGAGAACGCCTCATGCACATGCCAGTCTTTTTCACTGTTGACATCTCTGATCACTAAGAAGATTGTTGTTCTACTAAAGGTCCACTATCAGTTTCACATCCTGTGTATTTTCTGTATGGAATGAAATATAATGTGTTATTGAATTGAAGGTCCTATTTGTTCTCCAGCCAAAGATGGAAAATATTTTTGGATTTTATTGGGCATTTGGTGGAGTTCGTTGCATTTTCAATATTGTATATTATTAACACCTAAAGATCTATCTGAAAACGAAGCAGAAATTATCAGTATCTTTTCAATTGATGTAGAAACTAAAGCAGAGAAGTTAACTTTCTCAGTATCACACAATTGATGGCACAGTTGGAGAAGGAGAGAACATTTGCACTAGAGTGGAGGTGAAGAAGTGAGATTAAGAAAGTTTGCCTTTGAGCATCTGGTTAAGTAAGTCACAATGTGGCTACATTTTGATAATGTGGAACATGTTTACTTGAAACATTAGAATAAGTGTCTCATAAGAAAGTCTCTTTAAATAAATTTGCTTCACCAGCAGGAATTTTTAAAAAAGAACAGGGTGTCATGTAGTTGGACTCTTTTGAAGGCAAGGACCTTGTCCCTGTGGCCCAAAGAAGTTTCTGAGGGTGTGACTGGCAAAGTCAACCCATAAACAGGAAAGCTATATATTTAGAGCTCGGTGAAGTTCCACTGAATAGAGAGGATGAGGTGGGTTGGGCCTCTGGGTGTTTGGGGGAGGATGGGAATGCTTGAGTTCTCTTCCTAGGAGTCCTGCTCTAGCATCTTATGCAGGCGAGAGGGGAGGGGCTGTCTGTGGCCCCATCTCACTAGCAGATCTTTTGGGAAAGGGAAGTGTTGTGCCCGGAGTCCGAGTTCCCAAAACTGAGAACAAAAATGTCCACAGCAATGCAAAAGCAAAAAGGGGGTTATAGCTAGCTCGAGCTAGGGCCCAAACCGCATCCAACGCAGTGGAGTTGGGTAAGAGCCCCAAGCCCTGAATCTCAGTATTATTTACAAGTTTGGAACAAAGATAAAGAGTTGATAAGGGCGGATTGGTTACAAGAGTCTCTAGCATCTTTTAATTGGCTTTTAATTGCAGGCTTTTCTTAGGGGAGGTCCATTAAGTTCTGATTGGCTCAGACCAGGCTACAGGGACCATGCTGATTGGCCAAATCCTAGCCAGTGGAAGATGATATCAGTTCCTCCTGGGCAACTATTCAGCTATTTGATAAGATGGAACTTAGGCCTTAAAACCTGCATGGCGCATGTTAGTTCCCAACAGGAAGAACAATTTTGTCAGCCTCTGGGATTCCCAGAAATGAGAAGAGAACCGCTTTACCCCTTCAACTGGTTCTTGTCAGATCCCCAATCTTGGGGAGGGGCTCTGGGCACAAGGCTGCTGGGATCTCAGGAGACAGTGTGGAGGACGAATGGAGCTTCAGAGCTTTGCGGGGAGGAAAGGAAAGGTTTAAGTCTCAGAGGAGGCATTGGTCCAGAGCTTGCCTGCGGGGCATTGCATCCTAGACAAATGTGAAGCTAGAGGTAAAGGATGTCTGAAATGCTAAGGCCAAAGAATCAGGAAGAAAGCAAACTGGAGGCAAGGTTAAGAGAACAGGGAAATGGCCAAGCAGTCAAGTTTAGGAGGGAGCCCAGGGAAAGATGTCATGAAAAATCAGAGTGTGGTTTCAGTTGATCCAGTGGCCATGAAAAGTGTTCTCAAAGCAGTGGTTCTCATCACTGGCACTCTTGCCCCCAAGGACACTTGGCAATATTGGGAGATATCTTTGGTTGTCATAACTGAAGATAGGGGGACTGCAATTGGCATGTAATGGGTAGAGGCCTGGGATGCTGCTAAAATCTTTCAATGCCCTGAGCAGCCTCCTACAACCAAGAATTTTCCAACTCAAATTGGTGTCAGTAGCCCTGAGACAAGACTCCCTGTCTTAAGGACTCAATGTGCAGTCCTGTAGTTAGTTAAGGGAGAAGAATTTGTATTTCTTGAACGTCATCTATGAGGCCTCTTGCTGATTATTCTTTTCTAAACTGAACCTCACTGATGGGCTCAGTTCCTCACATGGGCCTGTGACCAAAGATGGGTTGGACATTGTTCCACGGACATGGATGGATGTCAGTGTCGTGCTGGCTAGAGAGTTCACACTGGGAGTGCCTCAGCTTACTCTCTGTTTTATCTGTTTATGTCAGATTTGTTCAGCCTTCATCAGCGGGCCACTGGCTTTCCTCCTGGCCACCTAGATAACCCTCGGAGCTTTGCTTTACCTGTTTCTGAGATGACCATCTCCCTGACAGCACTATTGCTGATTCTGATCTGGCCCGGCTCCCAGAGGTGGGAATTGAGATCCTTCTACGGTTCGCTTGCCCAAGTTTGGCTCATTTCTCCTGTGGCATGCTTCAGAGTTGTACTAAGGAACAGAGCTCCAAATATGACATTTCCTTGGGACCTCCCCTCTCCTCCACATGCAAGAACTGCTTAGTAAGGTTTGTAGCTCATTTTGTCTTGCTACAAACTCTCAAAACTCTATTTTCCCACCTTCTGATGAAATGTTGGTATTTGGACCATGCTGTGGAAAAAAAAAAATATATATATATATACATATATATTTTTTTTTCTAAAAGCCTTATTGAAAAGCACTGTGGAAGATCAAAGCTTCCTGGGGAGGGAAGACACTTCTGTTTCCATGAGTAAGGGAGGAAGCATCAGGCAGACTGGGGAGCCAAGGGTCTGTAGCTATTGATTTGCCAATGTGAACTTTGGAAAGAGCCAGGTCAGCTGTCCTCATCTCACCAGGGAGGGGCTGGGCAATCAATCCATAATTATCTCCTGTGTATGCAGTCAAGAATCCCTGAATTTTTTGGTTTGGTTCTTTTCTTGGGGAGCAAGTCCGAAGCTGAGAAAAGGTCCTCAGGGCTTTTAGGCTGAGAAGGGGGCTTTGGGGAAAGTTAAGGTATGAAATAAAAGATCCCAGGTTTGCCATCCAAACCAAAACCCACAGGCAGATTTCGGGCAAGAAATCTAGTTTTGCATTTCGGACATCTCCCCTGCTTAGAATGTGTGTCAGAGAGAGAGAGAGAGAGAGAGAGAGAGAGAGAGAGAGAGAGAGAGCTAATTATGGAAAAATTCTAATAATGCTAGGTACACAGGGAAAGATTTTCTTTTTACATTTAAGTTAAAAACAACAACAACAACAACAAACTAGGATATCACAGGGTCCCAAAGATTAGGGCTAGATAAGGTGGAGGCCCTTGTTGGGATCCTGGCAAAAGAATGATCTTGGTTTTATCTGGGTCCTTAGATGACTGTTTCCACATTTCATTCATTCCCGCCAAATCTGAGGAATTTCAGCTGTGCATTTTTATTGACCTCAATGTGCAGGAACAGATTTTCTTTTTTTTCTGGTGGACATTTGACGATGAAGAGGGAGTCAGTTTTGACAAGCTTTGACTCTGTATCTCTGTGTGCCTGCTTTGCACATACAGGGTACTCTAACTTATGAATAGGCTGTATTCCAGAAGTTCATTTAATCAGGACTTCTCAACTGGACCAGCATGTTAATGGGTTTCCAGGGGTCACTGGTGTCCCTCAGAGTCTGAGCAAATTTTTGCATGTATGTGCAGATCACGTACTTTCTGGCCAGAAAGTCCATACTTCACAAGGAATTCTGAAAGGAGGCTTTGACTCTGATGTTAGAAACCCTCTTTGGTAATCAACTGTTTGGAGCTTTTAATGCGTAAATCAGAAATGGATTCTGCCTCAAGAAGCTTACAGCCTAGCAAGGTTGATAAGATGTGCATATAAATAGCTGTAAAGGTTTGACAAAGTGTTTCTGGACATTCTGAGAAAAAGAGATGACTCTGGGCATCAAAACAGCTTAATGTTTTTTCACAGTGAATCAGGGTTGTACAGAGTAAACAAACCAGTGACTTTAAGGGAGGGAGTTAAGAGACCCACGTCTATGTGAGATGTTTGCAAGTTAGGTGTTTGTAAGCCTTTTTCTTACTGATATGAAGATAGCCAAATTATTTTTATGGCTACAAATACCATTTCTTCATCAAATATGAAAAACCGTATGAAAAAACAGAACAAAATTTCACTGCTCCCTCCATTAGACCGTATCTGCCTCATTTGATAAGAATACATTAAAGCGCAGACACTGTACTTTATTTCTTAGCACTGTGACTGGGAATCCTCTCATAAAGTCATATTTAGATTGAGCAGTGCAGAGTTTTTGTCACAGCGTGCCTGGAACTTGGAACCAAAAGCAGAATGTTCCCCTTCCTGCACACTCCCATCTCCTTTATTCCTGTAAACCTAGCCTGAAGTGACATTCTGTGACCACTAGATGGCACTCCTGCACAGGCGAGTCACACCCCGATTTACCAAGGGCGGGACGGGGCTCAGCTAATCTCTCCCCATCTTTTGGAAGTGATGGCCGCGCTTGGTAAACGCGCTGTTGGAGGAGGTAGAAAGTCAAATGCTGCTGCTGCTGCTAAGTCGCTTTAGTCGTGTCCGACTCTGTGCGACCCCATAGACGGCAGCCCACAAGGCTCCTCTGTCCCTGGGATTCTCCAGGCAACACTGGAGTGGATTGCCATTTCCTTCTCCGAGAAAGTCAAATAGAGTTGTGTAAAAGACTCTGAGGAGATCAAATCGATGATGTTTGAGGTGACAAAAAGCAGAAACTGCTTGTCTGCTTTTCACATTTACATTTTTAAAAATGTGAGTTGCCTGAGGCATGACTGTCTCTGAGCCACAGGACAGGGAGGCAAGTTAACATGCACAGAACTGAATTCTTAACTATCCCCCAAAGAAACAGAAATGCCTCTTCCGGAAACAGGGCCTTCCTGTTTCCAGGCTCCCAGGCGAAGTGGTTTCTGAAGTACGTTTTTGACTCTTCAGCCCTCCTTTCCCCTATTCCGTCCTCAAGTCCTGCTGTGTTTCCTTGAACTATCTTCTACGTCTTCTGTGTGCCCCTTTAATTTTCACAGCCATCACCTCCGTATAATTTGAAGGGTAAAATTCAATAGCCTCTTCTCCAACTCTTCAGTGAAGCCTTATGTTACTGTTAAACTTGTAAAATGTAGGTTAATCAGTCATCATCTATTCATTGACTGATTTTATTTACTTCAACAAATATTTCTTGAACCTTTCCTATGTTGCTGTTCTAGACTAACAGGGCTTCCCGGGTGGCTCAGTGGGAAAGAATCTGCCTGCAGTGCAGGAGATGGGGATTTGGTCTCTAGGTGGGGAAGATCCTCTGGAGGAGGGCATGGCAACCCCTGCCAGTATTCTTGCCTGGAGAATTCCATTAACAGAGAAACCTGGCAGGCTACAGTCCATAGGGTTGCAAAGAGTCTGAACACAAATGAGGCAACTGAGCATGCAGGTATTAGACTAAGGAGGATTCCTCAAAGATCTGTGAATGTGGGTAGGTACCTTATGGCAATTCTGTGCTCAAAAAGTGTTAGGCCTGTAAGATCTCTGAGGACGGAGAGGACTGATTTACTCTGTGGTGAACTGGCTTTGATGGACTGAAATTTTGATAACTGGTTTTTGAGATGGTCTTTCTAAATTTGTGATTTTTCCATCTGTATTTGTGATATATACAAATAGGGGAAAGTAGGGCTGAAGAATAAAAAATGTACTTCAGAAACCACTTTGCCTGGGAGCCTTGAAACAGGAAGGCTCACTGAGAGAAACAGAAATGTAGAAGAGCCAGCGTTGGGGGTAGTTAAGAACATAATAGGTTAGCATACTGTAACATAATAGGTTAACAATAAATATTTGTTGAATCACAATAAAAAAGACATGACTCCAAGCTCCTCCAGATTTTTACCATAATAATCCCAAATAGTCCAACAATATGCAACCTTTACAAAGCAAATATTTAAATATTTGTTGAAATTTCCTTAATAGTTATGATGGTTCCCAAGAAAAAAAGATTAAGAATAATTTAATAAAGATGTATGTACTTTGCTTTTTCAAATCATATCATTTTATTATATTTGCTTCAAAATCTTTTTAAACAATTCAGTTTATACTTTAATCAAATTCTATGTGTAAAGAAAGAATAACATTGTTGAAAGAAATATTTGGTATAAAAAACAGTGCTACTTTCCTTCCCATAATTTTTTGTTGAGGGGCAACCATTTAAAAAAATTTTACTATTTACTTATTTGGCTTGTAATGCTACTTACTTACTGACTTTTTAGTTTTAACTCCCCATTATAGAAAATATGAATATATAGCTGTTTTTCATCCCTCCACTCTGATGCACACAGTATTTGGGACATACATAAAAATTTTTAGCTTTTTATCTGAAATTCAAATTTAACTAGATATCTTGTATTTTTATTCACTAAACCTTGCAATCATGACCCCATATGCACACATAATAACACCTTCTGCCCCAAGCGTTTAATTATTAATACATCTCAATTTTTGTTAGGCTGCTTTTTGGTGTTTACATTCTGAGGAGTGTGCAAATGCTAATCAAAGCTGAGCTAGAGAGTATGTAAAATATCATTCATTTTCTTTCCTAGTTTTTTTTTGTTTCCTTGGCCTGAAACTTGGTTTTATATTTGTCTAATGGCATCCAGTCCCATCACTTCATGGGAAATAGACGGGGAAACAGTGGAAACACTGTCAGACTTTACTTTTCTGGGCTCCAAAATCACTGCAGATGGTGACTGCAGCCATGAAATCAAAAGACGCTTACTCCTTGGAAGAAAAGTTACGACCAACCTAGACAGCATATTGAAAAGCAGAGATATTACTTTGCTGACTAAGGTCCGTCTAGTCAAGGCTATGGTTTTTCCAGTAGTCATGTATGGATGCGAGAGTTGGACTGTGAAGAAGGCGAGCGCCAAAGAATCGATGCTTTTGAACTGTGGTGTTGGAGAAGACTCTTGAGAGTCCCTTGGACTGCAAGGAGATCCAACCAGTCCATTCTGAAGGAGATTGGCCCTGGGATTTTTTTGGAAGGAATGATGCTCCAGTACTTTGGCCACCTCATGCAAAGAGTTGACTCATTGGAAAAGACTCTGATGCTGGGAGGGATTGGGGGCAGGAGGAGAAGGGGACAACAGAGGATGAGATGGCTGGATGGCATCACTGACTCGATGGACGTGAGTCTGAGTGAACTCTGGGATTTGGTGATGGACAGGGAGGCCTGGCGTGCTGCCATTCATGGGCTCGCAAAGAGCTGGACACGACTGAGCGACTGAACTGAACTGAACTGAATTTTCTTTGTATCTACCACTAATTTACCCTCAAACTTCCCTAGCCATGTAATTATTGGCCAAATATGGTTCAAGTTTACTTCTTGAAGAAATTTCTTGTGAAGACTTCTATTCTAATCTCAGAAGATTGTTCTCTGGACCTGGTGCATGGTTGGGATATTGGGGAAACTTTGTCCTAGGGACCCCTGCCGCTGCTTTCTTGTGAGGGATCTTCTGGTTTGAGGGGCCTTTGTCTTTATTTTTGTATACTACTTCATTTTAATGGGGTCTCCATGAGAAAGTGTACTTGAAAGGTAAATGGATTGAGATTTTGCACATGAGGAAATGAGTTTATTCTACATTCATACCTAATTATCCTTCTGGAAGAACAGAATCACATGTTGTGAAGACTATTTTGAATATTTTGAAGGCATTGTTGTAGTACTTTCTAGCATGTTGCTGTTGATAGCTAAGTGCTATCTTGAAATCAGCTTCTCTCCTAATATTGTGAAATCTTACAGTGGCATGTGCTCTATCATAGATCTGTGTTCATTTATTTTGGATTCTTGGTGGATATCTCAGCCTCCAAACAAATTTAGGAAAAAAATTCAAACTTAGTCAACCAGTAAATAACTTTCAGAACCAATTTCCATGTCGAATGTCAACTTTTCTGCCATTAGCTTAAAATGATCAAATTATGTATTTTTTCTTACTCTTTAACACCGTTCAGAAGACTTCACTTAATGCACATAGTACTGGAGACTTCCCTGGTGGCTCAATGGTTAAATCTCCACTACTTCCACAGCAGGGGGCACAGGTTCCATCCCTGGCCATTGAACTAAGATACTGCATGCTGCACTGTGCGGCCAAAAAAGAAAAAAGTACTGAAATCATTCCTAATAAAAGTCCAAAATATTTGGAACACAAGTTACATTTTTGCCCACCATTTGTCTACATGACCCCTCATTTTAAATTTAAACCAAATTTAAAAATAAAATCTAAGGGTATAAAGCTAAAATGGTTTTGCCTTATATTAGCTTTTGTTAAACAGATGTTTGATATAAAGCAAACCTTAACTATGCCCAAATATATGTTAAATACTCGAGGCACAAAATTTTCTTGTTTTAAAAGCTATAAATTTGGTCAAATTTAGTTTTGTGGANCAGGTTCCTATGCAATATTGCTCTTTACAGCATTGGACCTCGCTTCTATCACCAGTCACATCCACAACTTGGTATTGTTTTTGCTTTGGCTCCATCTCTTCAGTCTTTCTGGAGTTATTTCTCCACTGATCTCCAGTAGTATTTTGGGCACCTACCACCCTGGGGAGTTCATCTTTCATTGTCCTGTCTTTTTGCCTTTTCATACTGTTCATGCTGTTCTCAAGGCAAGAATACTGAAGTGGTTTGCCATTCCCTTCTCTAGTGGACCATATTTTGTCAGGTCTGAATGACACCATTAACATAGACTTATATTCAGAGGCATCTGGATTCATATTTTAACCATATATTACCAGGATATTTTGCCTCTTAGAGGATTTGAGACTATTTGGTTCCATCTGTAAAAAGAAAAAGAATTCTCACCACAGATGTCCATTATTTGGGACTTGTTCTCTCCATAGGTAACCTGTAATATGCACTGGTTAAGCTATATAAAAATTCAGTGGACTGTTTTTATATAAATGTATTTTTTTAGTTTAAGCTTTAAACTTGTGAAAGCTCCTCAAATTCTACCTTCATTTCTTCCTTTTATTTCAAGACATGTGAATGTTGAAGAAATAAATTATTGAGCAAGTAAATAAATGAACGCATTTGAAGGAAACAGNATATGCACTGGTTAAGCTATATAAAAATTCAGTGGACTGTTTTTATATAAATGTATTTTTTTAGTTTAAGCTTTAAACTTGTGAAAGCTCCTCAAATTCTACCTTCATTTCTTCCTTTTATTTCAAGACATGTGAATGTTGAAGAAATAAATTATTGAGCAAGTAAATAAATGAACGCATTTGAAGGAAACAGCTGGGCAGCAATAATGCTCAAATTTAAGTCCCAATTTACCTGAGGGCCAAAAAAAAAAAAAAAAAAAAAATCTCCCATCATGGACATTGTATGTACTTCTTGGGGTTTAGGTGAAAGCAGAAATCAGGTGCTTTATATCTTGCCTAGATAAATTTTTCAGTAGAGATAGAATTCTTCTCACTTTAAACAAGCTTAAATTCCAATGTTTCTTGAGATAATTTTATATAGCAATTCTTTGATTATGTTGCTTATGTCTTTGATTTTAAAACCATATTCAACCCAAATTTGTCATGTCGTCTTCTAACAATGTGATTTTGTTTGTAATCAAACATCTTATGAATATGACCCTGTGGACCTTTGACTGCCTATCAGAATATTTTTGTTTATAGAGTTGGCATCAGCTGAAGACAGAGTGGATGTTTACAGGTTTGGAGAGATGGGCAGGTATCCAGAAGGGTCTTGCTGTATCCACGTAACTACTTGATGCATCTTTTCCAAAATGTTTCTCTTGGATACAGGGCCTAGATCTTCCCTTGGAGAAAGTTTAGCAGATTTCATTTCTATAATACATACAAGGTTGGGCCAGTAAAAGATCTCCAAGACTTTGGAAAAGGAAATGAGGAAAGAGGAGAAGAATTTCTGAAGGCATTATTTGGGAGGTGGAGAAAGGCAAATTGAAGGGTTAAAGGTCTTAGGGGGAAGTTTATAGCATTACTGATGGTTAGTTATTTATATTTAAAGCAACATTTCAGGACTTCTCTGGAGGTCCAGTGGTTAAGACTTCATCTTCCAGTGTAGGACGTGTGGGTTCAGTCTCTGGTTGCGGAGCTAAGATCCCACATGTTGTGGCCAAGAAAACCAAAGAACATAAAACAGAAGCAGTATTGTAACAGATTCAATAAAAACTTTAAAAGTGGTCCACATTAAAAAAAAAAACAACTCTAAAAAAATCCCAAATATTTCTTAACTTGTCCTGTTGTATTCACTCAGAATTAAGATTTTTCAAGGACAGAGACTTAATATTTGAAGTTTATACATACAAGATGGGATTGTTAGGTTTTTATTCCTCATAATCAATAGTAAAAATCAACTTCTTCCATCACCAATATCATTAGGTTAAACAAATTTCATAATTAATTCTTAAATTTCAGTCAAGAGGAGAAAACATTGAAAAATATAACAAGAAAATATATCTTTTAGAAATAAAATAAAAAAGAATCCTTTGGAAAAATGTTCTTTTTTTTCTTTTCCATATGTTTTGAGCATACAGATGCCTGGAATAAATTTAACCTGGAGGAACATACTAAAAGCCAGAAAAAAACAAAGAATTCTTCTGTATGATTGACAAATCTCAAGAGTGGTAATTTAGAAGAAAGCTGATAAGTAAGGATGCTTCTGTGTGTTTGGATTGCTTATCTAAATCCTTATTTTGTTGCCAGCTGAACCTGTGAACACTTTGGGCAAGTTTTATTGGTGTGTTATTTGCCTTATTCCTTTGTCCAGAAGTATCATTGCTAAGAAAATTTGGGGTGATTAAGTATTTGATGTATTAGGATCACGTAAAGATAGTCAACTAAGAGAAATGGGGGCACCTCATAACCTAATCATTTGTAGATCTCAGATAATTCTATCAACATTAAGTTTCTTAAAAGAGATATTGTGTGCAATAGCTGCTGGGAGTCACAAAACTGCATCTCAGAAAAAGGACTTCCAAGTTTTGGGTTGCAATAATAATATGGTAATAAGGGCTGACATTTTTATATCACTGCTTTGATATATACTCAGTCCTTCAATCCTTATGACACTCAGATTACATATGAATTTTACCTCTAACTTTATAGAGGAGGATCAAGAAAAAACGTTTTACCCAAAGTTGCACGTAATTGTGCAGAGTCATGCTTTTGACTCAGTCAGTTTGCCTCTGAAGTCTTGGTGGAACCACCATGCTATACTGCTGTAACCTGCCCAAAGAGAAAGTAACTCAAATAAAGAGGCCATAGAAAGTATGGTAAGGGGGCATCTATCAGTCATGAAGCATAGAGGGGCATTATGTCTCTGGCACTAAAGCTGGGAAGGGGTACCCTCAGGAACCAGGGTGGCCACACATCATTTGTTCCTATGTGTCTCTCATAGTCTCATATCTGTATCTCTTTCTACATCTGCTTTATCTGCCAGCTTTTCCTCTGTGACGCTTATGGAAAAAAATTGAGTTCAGTCCTGACTGAACCCTACACTGGAATTCAAGAATCCTGAGCTCATCCCTGGTCCAGTCAGCAGAAAGGGAAGTGGAGGCTAAGAATGTCAGGGAGGATGCAGTTCTTAGATAATGCACCATGCTAGGAAGGCAACAAAATATCCACCATGCAGAGGCATATTCAAGCATTTGGGGACAGCAATCTTTCCACGAGACTCCACCACTTGGGTACTGTGGCATTACTATTGGTTAAGTAACTCCATTTCTATCCCTCAGAAGTCTTTTTACAGGAGGATTATATTATATGTTCCTGCCCTAGTGAACTCAGCTAGGGTCATTCGATTTACTTTGGCCAACGAAATGTTAGTAGAGGGGCTGTGTAGCACTTTGAAGCAGAAGATTTAAGAGCCAGCCTGTGGTCCCCTGTGTCTCTCCTCCCCTTGCCATGATGCTTGATTGGCAAAGTGCCAGGAAGGAGGAGTAAAGGCATGATGGAGCAGGGAGGCAGACTGCCATGACGGACAGGTGGATGTGAAAAAGAAATAAACTTTTGCTATTTTAAACCACTGAGATTTTAGAGTAGTTTGTGTTCACAGTTCATCCTGACTGAAACTATTATGGCCTAAACTAAGTCATATAAACATTACAGAAACAGCAGGTATTTAACTCCATTTAAGCAGAAATAAAGCCATTTCAGTAGAGCTTTTAATGACCACATAGATTGTAATTTTACCACATTGGAATACCAAGGTGGTGCCCACTCCACGTCCTAAGGCCCAGTCTTAGGCAAAATGATGAAGCCAGGAAAATGATTTGGTTTCCAAAACCTTCCTTCCCCTACCTCTGTGCTCTGCTTGCACAGAGGCCTCTACCCCGGGGGACACATTTAGGCTCCTTGGCCCCTGGACACGCCTCTTCTTGCTCCCAGGATGCCATATCAAGCTCCTCTCTTCACGGTTCCCCTCTTATGTACTTTTCCCCCTCAGGTTCACGTTTCACATGTGTGTGTGTGTGTTAGTTGCTCAGTCGTGTCCGGCTCCTTGTGGCTCCAAGGACTGTAGCCTGCTTGTCTCCTTTGTTCATGGATTTCTCTAGTCAAGAATATTGGAGTAGGGTGCCATTCCCTTCTCCAGGGGATTTTCCCGACCCAGGGATCGAACCTGGGTCTCCTGCATTGCAGGCAGATTATCGTCTGAGCCACCACGGAAGCCCAGATTCCACATAGTATAAGTATTATTCAGAGTTCTCCAGTGAAACAGGATCAACATGATAGATATAAAGGAAATGTACTATAAGAACTGGCTCATGAGGTTATGGAAGCTGAGACATATCACAGTCTGCCATCTGCAAGCAGAAGAACCAGGAAAGCCAGTGGTGTGATGTAGTTCAAAGCTGGAAGCCTGAAAACCAGGAAATGTGATGTAAAAGGGCAGGAAAAGATGGATGTTCCAGCTCAAGAAGAAGAAATTCATGCTTCCTTCACCTTTTTTGCTCTGTTTGGGCCCCTAGTGGATAGGATGCTGCTCACCTACCTTGGTGAGGGGGGTGCTGCTGCTAATTCGCATAAGTCGTGTCCGACTCTGTGCGACCTCATAGACGGCAGCCCACCAGGCTCCCCTGTCCCTAGGATTCTCCAGGCAAGAACAGTGGAGGGGGTTGCCATTTCCTTCCCCAATGCATGAAAGTGAAAGTGAAGTTGCTCAGTCGTGTCCGACTCTAGCGACCCCATGGACTGAAGCCCACCAGGCTCCTTCACCCATGGGATCCTCCAGGCAAGAGTGCTGGAGTGGGGTGCCATTGCCTTCTCCTGGTGAGGGTAAGTCTCCTTTATTTAGTCTACTGCATTAAATGCTAATCTCTTCCAGAAGTGCCCTCATAGACACATCCAGTAAAACTATGTTTTACCAGTCCTCTGGGCCTCCCTTAGCCCAGTCAAATTGACACATAAAATCAACCATCACAATAAGGCAAAAATTCATTCATATTTTATTGTAGCACCAACTAATAGAAATGTGCTGCATTATGTAATTAAGGTCTTTGTGTTAAAAATTCACATTAAAGGAGTAAAAAGAAATAGGTAAAGGGATTTTAATAATGTATTATCAAACACATATTCATGAAAAGCAAAACAAAACAGTGCGTTTAAAAAATTCTCTAATGGCTGCTCCAAAGCCAATTTAAACCTTTATGCAAAAGAGTAATTTAAATGATTCATGGTAAAAGTCTAGTGAATTTATCCAATCATCAGTCAGGATGCCAAATGATGGCATTAGAAGAATTGCACATCAACGGGGAAAATCAAGTTATTTCACATAGCAACTGGGTTGTTACCCAAACTGAATAACCAAACTGAGAAAAAGTTGTGTGTTTCACAGCCATAAATTAATAATAGTGGGCTCTATTGCATTTTTAATTGGCAGCTTCTTTTCCCTCCTATCCCCAAATATGGATTCAGGAAGTATCTCTTTAACTGGGCATGTTTATAATGCTTATCATTATAAAACTGTAGAATCAAGGGAGGTAAAAATGGGACCACGAGAGACAAAAGCTTTTGTGAGGGTGTAAATTTTATGCTTTAATGTCATTAAGCCATTAAAAATGTCAATTTCTATATAGTTTTAAAGCCAATTTTTAAAGTCAACTACCTACCAATTAATGCAAAATAAATGGGGCTGTTATGAGAATTAGTTTTCAGCTTTTAAGAAGGTTTGTTTCAAATGTCAAGGATTTGTCCTAATGAATACTGGAATCAGTGAATATTTCCCAGCAGAAAAGGAAATTTCTGAATATGAGAAAAGTCACATGATCTTTTTTTAAAGGCAGTTGATGTGTGATAAAAAGTTAGAAGTATTTAATATCTTCAATATTTACTTTGAAAATTGGATAAAATCCATACCACAGATAAAACAATCTTTGTCTGGAAGTTAATTGAGTAGTACCCTGTAGAGAGTAAGGTGCTTCCTTACAGTAAACAGAAAGTTAAGACCCCAAGAATCCAGGGAATATATCTTGGTGGTATAGAGTAAGAGTTTCACTGCTTCCTGAAGCATACAGCTGCAGCCGTGGTCCCTTACCCTACACACATGCTAAGGTAGCCGGAAAAGGCCTCGTGTTTGGGGGAAGTTCAATTAGTTCAGTCACTCAGTCATGTCTCACACTTTGAGACCCCATGGACTGCAGCATGCCAGGCTTTCTTGTCCATCACCAACTTCTGGAGTTTACTCAAACTCACGGCCATCGAGTTGGTAATGCCATCCAACCATCTCATCCTCTGTTGTCCCCTTCTCCTCCTGCCTTCAATCTTTCCCAGCATCAGGATCTTTTCAAATGAGTCAGTTCTTCACATCTGACGGCCAAAGTATTGGAATTTCAGCTTCAGTATCAGTCCTTCCAATGAACATTCAGGACTGATTTCCTGTAGGATTGAATGGTTTGATGTTCTTGCAGTCCAAGGGACTCTCAAGAGTCTTCTCCAACACTGCAGTTCAAAAGCATCCATTCTTTGGCACTCACCTTCCGTTATGGTCCAGCTCTCACATCCATACCTGACTACTGGAAAAGCCAAAGCTTTGACTAGATGGACCTTTGTTGGCAAAGTGATGTCTCTGCTTTTTAATATGCTGTCTAGGTTGGTCACAGATTTTCTTCCAAGGAGTAAGTGTCTTTTACTTTCATGGCTGCAGTCACCATCTGCAGTGATTTTGGAGCCCAAGAAAATAAAGTCTCTCACTGTTTGCATTGTTTTCCCCTCTATTTGCCATGAAGTCATTGGAATGGATGCCACAATCTTAGTTTTTTGAACGTTGAATTTTAAGCCAGCTTTTCCACTTTCCTCTTTCACCCTCATCAAAAGGCTCTTCAGTTTCTATTTGCTTTTTGCCAGAAGGGTGGTGTCATCTGCATTATCTGTGGTTATTGATATTTTTTTTGGCAATCTTGATTCCAGCTTGTGCTTCATCCAGCCTGGCATTCACATGATGTACTCTGCATACAAGTTAAATACCACGGTGACAATAAAAAGCCCTTTATTTACCTGACTTCTCAATCTGAGTTTGCAAACATCAACTATTAAGGCCCTGACCCTAGGATTCCATCTTATGAATTACCTTCGTATAAAGTAAAAATGGAAATAATCCTGATTTGAAAATGTAAGACATTTTGAAATGAGATCTTTTCTTGCAGCATGTGTGAATACTATCCATTAGTGGACCAAGCAGGAAACTTAAATTAGTTAAGGTGGGTGAATATCAGGCCCAAGGGGAAGTGATGGGCTGTTCAGAGAGCTGGTCCAGCTAAGGGTCACCTGTCGCTCAGGTAAGTCCATCATGCCACTGGGCTAATTTTGGAGAAAAATCAGAATTCCAGATGTTTATGTGAAATTGCCTCATTTGTTAATGTTGGTGTCAAACTCAAAAACCGAACAAAGTGAAATAAAAAAAACTCATTGTGTTGACAAACAAAACCAGCCTGTGAGGCAAGTGCAATCAGCTGGCCTTCACATCGCAATCTCTGTCTTACCACTTTAAAAAATCCGTATACTTAAAGAGAAAGAAAAGCTCCCTGATCACAATTTTCTTTTTGAAAAGAATTTAGTGTCTTAAAGTAGGCCTTAATTACTCATCTCTTCTTTTTTTATACAAGCTCTGCTCAGGGTCCATTTTACTTTGGATTGAGTATTTTCTGAGCTGTGAAATACTCTCAGAATCTTTAGTCATTTAAGTTCTGCCCTGAATGTAGATTTTATCATAAAGCTATCTTTAATTCCTTTTCCCTTAAGCCATCTCCCAAGTATTTTTTAAAGCTCATCAATATAAATGTTTGTATCTATCTTATTTGTTTCTCATGTTTAGAAGGGGAAAAAGATTGATTACAAGGGTCATAAAAGTAATGATGCATTTAATGAAAGCATGTATTTTATAGATAAAATAAACTTAAAAAAATAACTTGAAGTTGGTACCCAAATTAATGGAATGAAATGACCTTCAGAAAGTAATTTCTTTATATTCAGGTCATTTGAGCCCTTTGCCTGTTTTTATTTACTTTTAATTGGATTTTAAAAAATTTTTGTTTTGATGACTTTAGTTGCTCTGGTTGCTCTATAAAACTAAACATTTCTGATGAGCCTAGTGAAATTCCAAGTTTTATCATAGTTATTATATTTCAACTGTATATAATCCAGATAACTTGTTGCTATGTATCAGTGCTTGGACATTTTCTTCATTTAAAATGTATTTATTGAGCATGCAAAACAGGCGAGGCTGTGTTCCGGGCAGTGTCCTGCTTTCGTGTAGGTTACATGATTTCATTTAGATTTCAATGTGGCAAAGGTAATAATAAGCAAATGGAATTGGTTTTAGTTGAAATCCAGTTGGAAAATGAAAAGAAGTCTAGGACTTTGAAATATAGGGAATTTAACATGGGATGATTGTTGTGTTGTTGCTGGAAGAGCTGCGAAGTCAAATAGGATGTCAAGGAAACCCAGAGATTAGCAATGGTAAGAAACTGTTACTACCCCGAGGCCCAGAAGGACAATGTGAAGATTCAGAGTGTTCCCTGCTGGAAGCTGAAGCCCTCAAGGGGGATGCCCTTCAGTCCCTGCCAGCACTTGCCATCAATCAACCCTGAAGCTAGAGGGTGTGAAAGCCCAAGAAATAGAGGGGGCTGTGGGAATAGTCAGTTGAGGGGTGGTAGCCTCGACTTAAGATTTAGGATATAGTTTGTGACTAGTCCAATCGGGGCTTCCTAACTTACTAGATGTAGAGTGCAAGGGAAAAAGTAAAGTTCGAATTGATGCCTAGGTTTGGGCATCAATTTTGGTTTCAGATGGAGTTGCCATTCACTGAGATGGGGAAACCTGGCAGAAGGAGCAGATGTGGGACAGAGAATCAAGAGTTCTACTTTAGACATGTTAAATTTGAGATTCTCTTTAGACTTGTCAATGAAGGTGCTGAGCAGGCAGTTGAAGCTCAAGACGAAGTCAGAAACATCAACACACAGGAGTTCTTTTCAGCCATGGAACTGACCATCTGAGAAAGACTACAGAAAAGGAGGGTGAGGAGCAAACCCCACTGTAATTCAATAATTAGAAGTCAGATAAAGGGGTTGGTAAGGATAACTTTTTCCTATAGAAGCTCAGGGAAGAAAGTGTTCTAAGGAGACAGGGACATTCAGCCATGTCAAATTCCACTGAGATTTCAACTAAGTTGAGGACAGAGAATTGATTAATGCAAAGGCTGGAGAAAGGCCTTTCTGATAATTGTTAGATCTGGTTTAGTGGAGTGATGACAAAGGAAGCCCAACTGAAATGAGTTTAGGAGAGAGGGTGAAGAAATATAAATGGTGGTTTTAAACAAGTGTCGTATGAAGTTTTGCAGTGAAAAGGAGTGTTTCAGATTAGAGTGGCATTTGGCATCTTAACTACTCACTGGGAGCTAGACGACAATGAGGAAAATGCCCCCAAAATTCCAGGGGAAAATAATTTCCAACCTTGAGTTCTGTGTGAAAGCAAACCATCAATTATGTATAAAGGTAGGATGAAGATATTTGCAGATATGCCAGGGCTGTGACTGTGCCTTGGAGGCACCCTGTCTCAATCACCAAGGATATTCTTCACTGAAATGAAGTCATAGACCAAAAAAGAAGACCTGAGATCCAGGGGACAGTGGACAGACCATGGAAATATACAAGAGAAAGTCCTAGGATACTTATACAGCAGCTTTTGAGAGTAACTACAGCTGATTGGAGCAGGGGAATAGAGTTGAGGAGACAGAAAGGTACCATTTGGGTAGGGGATGGTAGAGAAGAATGGAATGGATCCACAGTCTAATATGAAAGGCCAAATGAACTATAAAAGAACTAAATGGAAAACAAAACTGAGGCACTTTCACAGATAGACTGGAATAATTGGAAAGGATTAGAGATGGAGACATTGAGCTAAATGGAAAACAAGACAATTTTGAGGTTAGGTAAGGCACCAAGTTGAACAGAAATTAAATATAATCATAATATACCTGTTTAATACTGCTTAGCAGTGTCCACTGATGATCCACCTAAAATATTGTGAAATAACTATGCAGGGAAAATTTGAAAAGGAAAATGAGGTAGTAGGAAAAAGAGCTCAATCTTTATTTACCACAAAGAGAATTAATAGAGAAATTAGTGACACAGTTTGACATTATTATTTAAAAACAAGGAGATCCACATTATAATGTAGCCTGAAGAATTGGAAGTTGCTGCTCTGTGGTGTGAGACTCAGGGAGTGGGGCCACCAGGGCTATATTTTGAGCCTTTACTATCTGCATGTGTATTTTATTTGTAATGAAAAGATTAGTTCTTAATTCTTCTCTTAAATGTCTTTAAAATATCAAGAAGTATCCTAAAGAGATATTATTGATACAATATTTGGTTGACAGTCCTCTTGTGACACTTGTTATATTTTTACCTCATATAATTCTTTCTTATCTATTTGTCTTTCTTTATGAGACCAGAAGTTCTCAAGCTTTGGTTTTCCTGGATTGTTACTTACAACAGTGGAAAATAACTCTTTTGCGTTATTAGGTTGTTTAAAATGGAACTCTTAGTTGTTTCATTTCTGTGGCATTTAGTGGGCACTTAAAGTTTATTTTTTTGTTGAATTTCACTGATTGATGATTGAACTTGTTTTATGATATAAGGTAAAAAAAAATCACTTGTAATCAGATGTCCTGATTTTCACTAAACAAGGAGATGGATGATATGTTTTAGACTCTTTGGCCCTTTCTTTCTTAACCTTGTCTAAGATGAAGGCCATCTGAGCAAACTATTTCATTTCACAGGTGAATTGATTTTGTGGTCAGGGGTGCATTTGGTAGCTAAACTTCCTGGGACCTGTGAAAGTGTATGGTGAGTTGTGGGATGATTGTTTTATAGTAGAAGTAGTTGATTGATAATACCTGC
Source organism: Neotragus moschatus (assembly GCA_006410615.1). NCBI lineage: Eukaryota > Metazoa > Chordata > Mammalia > Artiodactyla > Bovidae > Neotragus > Neotragus moschatus. Next base: position 70,509 of record SJYA01001335.1, read on the forward strand.
TCTCAGCTTCTCGAGGAAAAGGTAGTATTTTTCATGCTTTGTATTGTCAGACTCTATGGCTTTAATGACAAATTTGTTTGAGTGGCTGAACATATCTAATGTTCCTTCCTGAAGGCAGTGTGGTGCTGCTGGCAGATATGTTCATGGTCATCCACGAACACAAGGATGTGTCAGTCTAAATAATATTCATATTATCTATGGGTAGTTCTTTACCATTTGGTAGAGAGTCGCACCTTTGGAAATTGCACATTTATCCATTTGCTATGGAAGCATTTGCATCCTTTTTTTAAATGCTTGGCCCTGTGCTGACTTCTGGGATTAGGGCAAAGGAAGCAAAACATGCTCACATCTATTAAAGAAAGACAAATAAACCATGTGTAAGGAGCATGATAATAGAAGCATCACAAAGGATGCTTGAAGAACATTTCTGTTTCAGTGTAACAAATCTCTAACAGAATTTCGGGTTTCAGGTACCTTATAACTAGAAAGGAAAGATAACTCTGGTAGGAGGGCTTCAAATCACATGTCCGTTTTTGTTACCAAAAGCAAATTGATACTTTATTTTTTTTATTTTTTATTTTCAAAATTGTAATTAGGTATTACCAAACAAAGTAATAAACAACTCTTAATTTAGAGTGCAAAATAAAAGCACCTTGTTATTTTCAAGGTGCAAAAGCAAGAAAATACAACATAAACTTATCCACATTTTTAAATAGTTGTCTGTGTGATGAATAAATGCCATTTAAAAACACTTTCAAGAGAAAAATGATTTATAAACCAGTTTACAGAAGATCAAAAAAAATCAATGTTTAACACCAAAACTTTAACTATAAATAACTAAAAAGAAAATTGTCCTCTCTTCTATTTTTGCTTCAACATTTATGTCTTCTGCTCTTTGCCTTTTGGAGAAAACATTCCATTGTAAGGCTGCCGTCTTTTTGGACGAGGACAAGGATCAAGGTCTTCTTTAATGTAACCTCTTTCCATACATGTCTGAGTAGAAGGAAAACCAACTTCCCAGAAATTCTCTGGTGTGTTGGGTGGAATGTAGCGAAATCAGTGTCTTGAGCAGGAAGCCAACTTCTTTTCTCTTTCTTCTGCTGGAAAATCTGCATAATAAATTTCACATTCCTTACATATGTGTCCAAGCAATTTTCTTCTCTCTTCTTTTTTACGAACCACCTCAATGTGAGGAAAATTTTGTAATCCAGTCTCTCTTTCATCACCTTTAAAATATGGCTCCACAAATGCTTTTTGTTTGACTTTATCTTGTTTATCATCAGGAGAGTTTGTTTTTTTTTGTAGTAGTTGACAATTCCTTCTCTTCATCTGCTACCTGGGGGAAGCTCTCTGCCAAACAGGATTCATATTCTTCATGTGTCGTCCGATCAAACATATCTTCCAAGCTATCATTCATCTTTCTTTCTCCATTTGGACTCTCTTCTCCCTTCTGCTCTTGCTTCTTCAGTTTTAAGAGCATGGTTTCACTAACCAACGTACAGTCCATGTCCACTGTCTCTCCTGCTAATCTTGACTGACTGCCATCCTTTGTATCATCTACAGTAACATCCATTCTATACTGAGAAAGGTCTGCTCCTGGATCTATACTCCACTGGATATTTTCAAAGGATGTATCTTGGTTGTTTTGTAGAGATTTTGTTTTAGCAATTCTACATGGATTTAACTGAAGAACTGACGCAACTTCACACGCTCCACGGATTGATCTGGTTTTTATCTTTATAGGCTCACGAGAACCAGCACCCTTTGTGTCATCAAAAAGATTCTCTGTCTCCAAACTTTCACGTGGACGAAGAGGGATTTTAAATATTGGGTTTTCTTCCTTTATTTGTAACAGTGTTTTATTATCTGGAGATTTATTCAAGGACTGGAAAAGGGACTCCTGTAAACAGGGCTCTTCTGGGGAGTCTTTATTTAGCCCACAGCTCCCGCTCAAGGCCTTGCGGCTTGAGGAAGAGTCCCTTGGAATGGGCTTCAGAGCCTCATAGAGAGTCACTTGCCTAAATCTGATTTTAGAGTTTTCACTTCCTTGGATTTTCTCTTGACGTTGGATAGCTGAAAATCGATCAGACAGATCCAGAGGTTTATCCATCACATAGTCTCCATTCATGGAAGAATGACTATCCAGAGAAAAAGGAAAAGCATTTTCTTTATCAAAGGAGGCTTGGGGACCGATTACTTCATCTTCACTTTCTTCCTCAATTTTCTTCCTTTTGGTTCTGCCTCCCAGTGACTTCAGTGGTACCACATGTTTATCTTTATCAGTATCTTTAACGTGATCAATACTATCCTGCTCACCTACAGGTTCACTTGTATTTTTAAGCATCTGCTTATTAGAAGATGACTGACTAGGGATCTTGTTCACTTCAGTCCCAAGAAGATGATGTGTGATAAGGGTTCTATCTTCAGATTTTGATCTAGGTTTCCCTGGTCCAGAAGCAGAAGTATTGCTGAGGGGCACTGTTTTCAGATGGGTTTTTTTCCCAGTCTCTAAAAGAGAAGGGGACAAATTTGTATTCAAACCTAAACTACTTTTCATGTTAGAAGGAGCTCCAAATACAGGAGATGATACCCGAGTAGTCAATTCTTCTTGAAGAGGAGTCTTTGAATCTGAAAAGCTTAAATTATCTTCACTAGTTCTTCTACATTCCTCAAAAGCTTATTTTTTGTGATCTCCTTCCAGACAGCGCTAAAGCTCATCACCAAGAGGGCTCCGAGGGCCTTGAGATTCAGATTCTTCTTGAACGCAAAGTCCAAGTGTTTCAGCAACTACTGTAGCTAAACTATCAGGAGGATAACTGCTTTTTCCATGTGGTTTAGCCACTGGAGCTTGACTCTGATCACAAGTGTCAGCCACTAGAATTTCACTTTCCTGAGGTTTATGTTGTGGATGAGCTGAAGACTTTGGTAATGTTCTCAATTCATGTGCACAGCCAGAGTGCTCCAGTTTAGCATGTGTTTGCTCTATATATCGGACACGGAGGTTCTCTTTTCTTCCTAGCCGATTAGTGCCAGAAAATGAAAAGGTTGTTATTGGTGAATCTGGAATAATATCTTCCTCAGATTCAAGATCAGTTGCTTTATGTGGTTGATCATTCTCAATTTTCTGCTGCAGCTGTTCAGAAAGCTTTTTATTTTCTTCCGGTAGAGTGTTCTTTTCATTCATAAGCTCTGTGATAAGTTTAAGATTCTGCTGCCGAATATTTTCAAACTCTTGCTGCTTCTTCCGCATATGTTCTTCAGTTACTGCACAGCGATCACATAATCCTGCTCTTAATCGATCTTCTAACACTTTAATGGTTTCATGAAGGACTTTCTGTTGCTCTCTCAGCTGTTGATTTTTGGTGAAGAATTCTTCTAGTCTTTGTGCATCTAAAATTCGTTCCTTTTTCAGTTTGGTTACTTTCACTTGTAAACCTTGTACTTCCTTATCATGATACTCCTTTAGTTTTGTCCAAAGATCCTTGAAATCATTAGATACATCTGGAGAACTAGGGCTTCCACAACTGCTTCCTGAGAGGTTCATCTTGCTTAATATGCTCCACGGTTCTATTGGTTAATGTTTCCTGACCTTTTCTGTTACATTATATAAGTCTGAAGTTGCCTTTGGCCAGTTGAAACACAGCTTACAAGACGGCCTCGAGATTTTCCAAAGCCCCCAGCTGGGAAGCAGACACGCTCTGAGACTGGAGAGTCTGAGACGGCCGTGTGCTTTTCTCCTCGCTCCCTGACTAACCTACCAAACTGGCAGCGGCGAAGCCGCCCCCTCGGGGCAGCCCGCGCTTTTTGGCAAATTGATACTTTAATCAAGAATCTAAAGTACCTGAACTTCAGAAAAAGGCCGTGGATATCAATCTTGAGAACTGTTTTTCCGTGGCTTCATCGCAAACTTCTATTCCTCCAGAATAGACTCTCTCAGTTCTAGTACTGGATCAAGTCCAGGCTTTAGAAACCTTCATGTATAACCTGTAATACTTTACTCCTGAGTAGAAATGCCTTCAGAGAATCCAAATTTTAATATTAACTCTATGACTTTTTTTTTTTTTTTATCAAAGATGGGCTTGAAAAACATCCAGAAGCTTCTGGGTCTTTGTAAAACTGCATTTGAGGTCTAACCATTAACATTTTCCTTCTTATTCCTTTAAAAATTCTACATGAGAAATTTATTCAGATTTCAGATTCCCATTTAGCAGGATACTTGGTCTCTTGTGAATGAGTGAGTGGTTTAATAAATACTGAGTATTCTATGTGCCAGAGTCTGTGCTAGGTGCTTGATGCATTATCTTATTGATTCCTCTGGTAACACACTTGTATGTTACAAAATCTATTAATAAAATAAAAGCTCTGGAAATCATTATGCTTCCTTTTTTACCTTTCTGCAAAAAATATAATTCCTTTCTTATGCTGAGTTCATAGGCATAGCTTATACCCTCTTCCACACTCTGCTCCCTCCCCCTTCCATATGCATCTGTGTGTGCGCGCGCACACACACACACACACACACACTCCTCTCTGCAGGTTTTCTTACTTGGCCTTATTTCCTTTTTGGAAATATTTAGAGTATAAGTGATAAGAGACTGGAGAGATTCTGATTATACGTTGCTGCCTTGTATCTTTTATTCTTCTCTGCTTATTGTGATAAGGGATTGGTTTAGGAGCAACTTTGTAAACCTTTAAGGGTCATATTTTCACTGTGTGTTGTTGAAACATGTAAATATTTCTGAAACCAATACCATGCTTATGCTGTTTTTAAATATGAAGGAAATGCTCTTAGTGGCCATGAGTGGTGTACGCATTATTTGCTCTGATTTCAACAATGACAGTGGTATCATACTTGCCATTCGGTTATATTTTTTCAAGCAATATTTAATTGTTTCACTCTGTCCATCTTAGAAATAGAAACAATTAGGGTGATCATGAAATATATAGATCCATTAAGTATAGCAATTTTCAAAAGGATTCCAAATTAAATTCAGTCAGATCTTTTTTGCCCTCTTCATACTCAAGTCTACTGAACATAGAAGCTGGGTTTTTGATGTACTTTGAAACTTTATAGTATTATTTTTCCTTCTTGTCTGAAATCTCTCTCAAATAGTTTTCTTTCAGTTTTGTTTATCCAAATTTAGATGCCTTAGTTCTATAATTCTTAAAGTGCCTTACATTGAGCAGATGGCTTCCTAAATACAAGACAAGGAAATTTCACTGTACCTGCAAAACAATAAATCTGCCATAGTTGGGAATGGTGTCACATTTCAGATTGAAGATAATTTGGATCCTCAGGTGCTGTTATGAAAAGTAACTCAGTTTTCTCACTAGGTAGACCCTTACATATTCTCAAAGTAAATGATGGTCCCAGCATACCTCAGTAAACATCAGTGAATTTACAAGAGAGATTTTACAATGCAAAGCTGAAAAATAAAAACACGGAAGAGTTTAGAGCATCTTTACCTGCAATCTGTAAGACAATTTTAAAGAACCACAAATCCGTATTAGTAGTCTTTTCAGAATTTTGGGATTTGGGATTTGGGAGCAGCTTCAAATACTTTGGTCTTTATCTTTAATCATGTTAAATGACAAGTTTAAAAATGCAAGCAATAATATTTGTCTTGAAAAATACTGTCCTGTGATTTGGGAGTGCAGGCATATAGGACGGGACTTCAGACAAAGGGGACATCTTTTTCTGCTGGGGATTGATTTTGAAATTTGAAGTTCACTAATGCAAGCTTATGCCACAAGAGCTTCTTATGGCTTTAAAATATTTGCATTTTTCAGGGCTATATAAGCCAAGAAGGAAGACCTTCCCCAAAAGTTTTGGGGATTCCCTAGTCGCTCAGACGGTAAAGCCTCTACCTGCAATGTGGGAGAGAGACCTGGGTCCAGTCCCTGGGTCTGGAAGATCCCCTGGAGAAGGAAATGGCAACCCACTCCAGTACTCTNGTGGCCAAAGTACTGGAGCTTCAGCTTTAGCCTCAGCACTGCGAGGCTCTTAGTGAAGCTAGACAGCAGGCTTCAGGCAGAAGGGCCCCTCCTTTAGCAAAGTGACATTTCCCTCAATTTCTGTTTGCAGACTGCTGCCTCTGCCCCGGTTCGTCTCTCTCTTTTAGGGTATGACCAGCAGGTGCCAACTTTGTGGCTCTCTCCTGTCACTGTCTTGGGTGCTGCCTGCTCTGCATTCAGTGGGTGACTAGTGTGACCAAACGTCTCACCGCTGCGTTTTCAAGGCTAGCAGGTTCCCAGCCCTCAGTAAGCTAATTTCATAATTCTCACTTCCAGTTACCAGATTCTATGTTGTTTGGAACTAAGATGGCTGTGAATGACATACATGTGACCAATACCCTATAAAGAACTAGTCTCATACTCAAATAAAGACTGTAAAGCAGAAGAGACAGCGCTGCTTCTATTTTATCAGTCAGAATGGAATTTCTGTAAGAGTTTCTCAGAAAGTGAGATTTAGAAGACAAAATGAGTTAGAATGGGCATTGAAAACCGAGTATCTGCCTCAAACCTCAAGCATCTGAACCTCTTTCTATGTTTCCAATTTTCCTGTGGTTCCTTGTGGAATCAGAGCTCTCTCAAATCAGAACCACCCAACCAAGACATTGAACTGAACATTAATGCTATGAGATGAGGACAGTGCAGAAGCCATTCTGGTGAGAGTGGTGGTGAGTCATAGCAGAAAGCGGGTGATTTGTACCCACTTCCCAGAGACATCAGACAGAAGCAATGGTTCTTGCAGGCAACACCCAGGCCCAGAATTCTTGGTGTCTTTATGTGAGCTGTTGTGATTGTTACCCTGGATGGTAGGAAGTGCATCCTCCTAGGATATGTGCTTAGCACAGTTTAGGGCACTATTGCTACTTCCCTGGTTTCATTCTCTGTCCATTCTGGGCATTCTATGAATTCCCCATCATTGTTAAATGAACTCTGATTCTACTTAACTAGTTGGAGTTAATTAAACCTTTTGCCATGTAGCACCTTGATTGAGAAAAGGGTACNCTTAGCACAGTTTAGGGCACTATTGCTACTTCCCTGGTTTCATTCTCTGTCCATTCTGGGCATTCTATGAATTCCCCATCATTGTTAAATGAACTCTGATTCTACTTAACTAGTTGGAGTTAATTAAACCTTTTGCCATGTAGCACCTTGATTGAGAAAAGGGTACTGCTGCTGCTGCTAAGTCACTCAGTCATGTCCGACTCTGTGCGATCCCATAGATGGCAGCCCACCAGGTTCCGCCGTCCCTGGGATTCTCCAAGCAAGAACACAGGAATGGGTTTCCATTTCCTTCTCCAGAGAAAAAGGTACAGTGTAACTTTATTGGCTGCTGGAATGTAAGGGACCATTGAGGACAAGGAAGAGTAAAACATGACCCGTGTTCCAAAGCCAGGTAACTACAAAAATGATTAGTGTAATTAAGTTCTAATAGGGAGTAACATGGAGCAGAAGTTGTCAAGTTGAGTGTGATTGTTGTGGAAAATATCTAGCAAGTTGTCAAGCTTTGTCAAGAGATTGTAAGAGGAGTTAGGTTTAAGTATATGAGGAACCTGAGCTAGACCAGACTCAGAAAGTTTATACTGGGTTAGAATGTTGATGAGAATAATAAAGTATACTTAGTTTAAATGATCTTCACTTTGGGTTTTTACTGAAATAGCAAATAAGCAAAGGATAAAGATGTCAGGGTGCAGGTAAATCAGTGGACCCAGGTCCTAGACGCTTTCTCACTTCCTTTTGGATACACATAGCCATAAGGTGAGTCCATAATTCAGTGGCCAATAGACTCATTATAGAAAGAGGAATCTTCCAAGTCAGAAAAGGCCAGAGCAGTATACTTCTTTTTTATGCTGTTAGGCTGGTGGAGTTCTCGTGTTAGTGTGCTATGGTCTACCCACCACTGTAAAAAGCCATTCTGGCTTTGCAACAGTGATATACTTTTGTGTCCTACTTCCTACTGCATCTTTGGGCCTAGAGCAGGCCTGGCCCTGGTCCATCTGAAAAGTCTAAGCATTTTGTTTAGCTGAAGTAAACAGATATCCTGACACTAGCAGATAAGGCTGTAGTAATCAGCTTTGAACCTTGTTGAGGCATTAAACATCCATTAATTACAAAGAGCACAAGAACCAGAGCAAAGAGCATCTCTATTAAGCTGTCAGGTTCTGTGAGTATTGGACAGCAGAAAAGAGATAGTTGCAGTGACCTTAGGGTTTAATTGTTAAGGATCATAGTTTTTCACTTTGATTTACTAGTGGCATATCTAACAGTGTTGCTTGAATTTGCTAAAGCAATATGTTCTGCAGCTAAATATAATGTCAGGTAGAAAACATGGACAAGGATGGCTAAGAGCATATTTTGAGTTGTCCCAACTGGGAGATGGGGTCAGCATACACACGGCGACATTGCTGGGTGAAATGTCTAGAGTCAGTAGCATAAAGCTTCCTCTTTGCATATTGCAATGATATTTGTATGCTTTCCAGAGATGTGTCTTGATTTAATCCCTGGAAAATTGCTTGCATCTTTCAGATCAGCAGAGCGAATTTGAATTAGGTTTCACATTTTGACAGTGGGTATGGAGGAGCTTGGCTGATTATAGTTTGGGGCCAGAGCTAAGCTTCGTTTCCCAGACTTCTTTGTAGTTAGATGTGGCTATGTGTATTCAGTGATATGGGCCATTTCTAGTCCTGACCCAGGGACGCTCTTACCCATGCACCTCTGTGCTTGAGGAAGGAGCCTTCTCCCAAAGTCATGCAGGGAGAAGCCTTGCTTACTGACCAAGAATATCCCTATTAGACTGTAGATGAGACATGAACTTCTCTTGTATTGAGCTGCTGAGATGTTTGGGTGTATATGTTACCCTGACTAATGCAGACTGTTATAAAAGTATCAGCAGTTTAAGGCTTTGTTTGTATTTACCTTGACTCTGTGAAGTTTAACCTGTGTTTAGTAAATCACCAAGCTCTAGTGACAAATCTAATTAATCTCTCAAGTTCTTGTCAGAACTGTTTATGTTCTTCTCTGACTGTTAGACTCCATTTTGCTGCAAAGTCTTTTATTTTACATCTTCAGGTCTATTGTTTACTTGGGTTTAAGTCCGAAATATAAGAGAGAAATATGGACTAGACAGTTAATTAGTCAAGTTAACCACCTGCATAATGCTTTTTTAATTGTGAGGTTTTTTTCAGGAGCTATACTCAGAGTGAAAGAAGAAACATCCAGGGGCTTGACTGAAGCAGATGCTGTCAAAACACTATCTTTCTACACAGCTATTATCAAATTGCATAGATCTGTCCTAAACTGACAATATATCTGTTTTGCAAATACTTTCTCAATATGTGACTTTGAACTCTGTGCTTCTTAAACTCAGTTTCAAAGGACTAAAGATAGCAGTTGATAGATTCCTCTAGACAGAAGATGTGCCAACTTTTTCTGGAAAGAGCCAGAGAGTAAATATTTTAGGTTCTGTGGGGCAAATGGTCTCTGTTGCAATTACACAATTCTTGAAAGCAGCAATAGACAATACGTAGACAAATGGGTGTCCTGTACTCCAAGGATTTTCTTTCTAAAAATAGATGATGAGCCTTTGTTTGTAAACACCTGTGCTAGACTTCCAAATTTTATATCTGGATTATGTCAAACCATCAAGGAGTGTTTCTTTGTTCCCTCTGGAACCAGATTTACTGAGCTGNATAGACTCATTATGGAAAGAGGAATCTTCCAAGTCAGAAAAGGCCAGAGCAGTATACTTCTTTTTTATGCTGTTAGGCTGGTGGAGTTCTCGCGTTAGTGTGCTATGGTCTACCCACCACTGTATAAAGCCATTCTGGCTTTGCAACAGTGATATACTTTTGTGTCCTACTTCCTACTGCATCTTTGGGCCTAGAGCAGGCCTGGCCCTGGTCCATCTGAAAAGTCTAAGCATTTTGTTTAGCTGAAGTAAACAGATATCCTGACACTAGCAGATAAGGCTGTAGTAATCAGCTTTGAACCTTGTTGAGGCATTAAACATCCATTAATTACAAAGAGCACAAGAACCAGAGCAAAGAGCATCTCTATTAAGCTGTCAGGTTCTGTGAGTATTGGACAGCAGAAAAGAGATAGTTGCAGTGACCTTAGGGTTTAATTGTTAAGGATCATAGTTTTTCACTTTGATTTACTAGTGGCATATCTAACAGTGTTGCTTGAATTTGCTAAAGCAATATGTTCTGCAGCTAAATATAATGTCAGGTAGAAAACATGGACAAGGATGGCTAAGAGCATATTTTGAGTTGTCCCAACTGGGAGATGGGGTCAGCATACACACGGCGACATTGCTGGGTGAAATGTCTAGAGTCAGTAGCATAAAGCTTCCTCTTTGCATATTGCAGTGATATTTGTATGCTTTCCAGAGATGTGTCTTGATTTAATCCCTGGAAAATTGCTTGCATCTTTCAGATCAGCAGAGCGAATTTGAATTAGGTTTCACATTTTGACAGTGGGTATGGAGGAGCTTGGCTGATTATAGTTTGGGGCCAGAGCTAAGCTTCGTTTCCCAGACTTCTTTGTAGTTAGATGTGGCTATGTGTATTCAGTGATATGGGCCATTTCTAGTCCTGACCCAGGGACGCTCTTACCCATGCACCTCTGTGCTTGAGGAAGGAGCCTTCTCCCAAAGTCATGCAGGGAGAAGCCTTGCTTACTGACCAAGAATATCCCTATTAGACTGTAGATGAGACATGAACTTCTCTTGTATTGAGCTGCTGAGATGTTTGGGTGTATATGTTACCCTGACTAATGCAGACTGTTATAAAAGTATCAGCAGTTTAAGGCTTTGTTTGTATTTACCTTGACTCTGTGAAGTTTAACCTGTGTTTAGTAAATCACCAAGCTCTAGTGACAAATCTAATTAATCTCTCAAGTTCTTGTCAGAACTGTTTATGTTCTTCTCTGACTGTTAGACTCCATTTTGCTGCAAAGTCTTTTATTTTACATCTTCAGGTCTATTGTTTACTTGGGTTTAAGTCCGAAATATAAGAGAGAAATATGGACTAGACAGTTAATTAGTCAAGTTAACCACCTGCATAATGCTTTTTTAATTGTGAGGTTTTTTTCAGGAGCTATACTCAGAGTGAAAGAAGAAACATCCAGGGGCTTGACTGAAGCAGATGCTGTCAAAACACTATCTTTCTACACAGCTATTATCAAATTGCATAGATCTGTCCTAAACTGACAATATATCTGTTTTGCAAATACTTTCTCAATATGTGACTTTGAACTCTGTGCTTCTTAAACTCAGTTTCAAAGGACTAAAGATAGCAGTTGATAGATTCCTCTAGACAGAAGATGTGCCAACTTTTTCTGGAAAGAGCCAGAGAGTAAATATTTTAGGTTCTGTGGGGCAAATGGTCTCTGTTGCAATTACACAATTCTTGAAAGCAGCAATAGACAATACGTAGACAAATGGGTGTCCTGTACTCCAAGGATTTTCTTTCTAAAAATAGATGATGAGCCTTTGTTTGTAAACACCTGTGCTAGACTTCCAAATTTTATATCTGGATTATGTCAAACCATCAAGGAGTGTTTCTTTGTTCCCTCTGGAACCAGATTTACTGAGCTGTGCTTTGATCTTGTAGACTCAACTTGTCCTAAGGGGCATGGTAAGAGGCAGTTGTCTGCACTGGATGTGATCGCAGGGAGCATAGTTGTCACAGGATGCAATGCTTCCTTTAGGGTGACCTGTTCTTCTAAAAGCAGTGACTCCCCTGACTACCTGTTCTTACCTATGGACAAAGTAAATCTGAGATACTATTATCTCTTTGCTTTGCTGGCAGAGAAAGTCAAGGAGCTGCAGCTTTCCGTTATTCATATGTACCGTCTGAGTACTGATGCCATCCTTGCCTTTATCTTGAGCGTCCGCCATATGCAACATGCTATGTGCTGGTTTACAGGACAGGGCGTGGCCCCTGCCTTTACAGAGCACATGTTCTTTTCAACTTTATTTTCCATTCTTTCTGGTTTAAACAAAATACTTATTTAAAAAACACGTTCAGTGAGGTACATGACATCCTCATTTGGAGTGAGGGCAGATATATATAGGCAAACAATCTGTTTTATATGCCATAGAACGGAATAGACCCTGGTATACTACTTCCTGGTTGTGAAAGTTGTTTTTCTAGCGTTATAGACTCATTATTTCTTGTGGCAGCTCTTCTCCTCTGAACTGTAGATCTGAGTCTCAAAACTTTATAATCCACGTAAGAAACAGTAAGGGAATGTTATCACTCTTCTGTTACTCACTAGTTAAGTATTCTATTCCACTTATGTGAATGAGTAGAAAATAGAATGGTGGGTACTGCAGCAGTGTCAGATTACGATGTAAGTTTCTAAATGTGTACTCCCAGTTTCTGAAACTGGAGACTAATCTGGTATATAAATTGAGGGAAGAAAGAGTTAAGGATTACTCTGAGAGTTCTAGCTTGGCAGCTGATTAGATGATGATGACAAGATATAGTGTGCGAAAGAAAAAAAAATTATTTTGCTATAATGGGTTTTGTTGGGACATACGAATTTCAAAATATTTACATGACACTCGTGGCTATTTTGGGGCTTCCCTGGTGGCTCAGAAAGTAAAGAATCCTCTTGCAGCGTAGGAGACCCAGATTTGATCCCTGGGTCCAGAAGAAGCCTTGGAGAAAGAAATGGCAATCCACTCTGGTATTCTTGTTTGGAGAATTCCATGGACAGAGAAACCTACTGACTACAGTCACAAAGAGTTGGACACAACTGAGTGACTAACACTTTTCATGTGGTTATTATCAAAGATTCAGCAGTTTTGCATATGTGTTAGAAATCAGGCTATAGGTAGAAATATAGATCCCAAATTTTTCAGGAATGGTTGAAGCCATGGGATACTACATGATGCTTCATTAGAAAACAGTGTAAATTGAGGACAGTGGAAGATTAAAGGTGGTATCCAAGGAATGCTGATATTTAAGAAATTGAAATGAAGAAGAGACATTCAGAGAAGCAGGAAGACAAAGTCTTAAATATTACAGAAGTTAAAGAAAAGCATTTCCAAAAGAGAAATGCAAGATTCTACGTAAAGGTCCAGTGAGACATTCGAAAAGAGGTCACTGGATTTAGATAGTGCTACACAGATAGCAGTTTCTGACAAGTATTGGGGAAAGGAAGAAACTAATTGCAGAAATTTGACGAGTAAATGGGAGGTGAACAAATGTGGTTGGGGTAAAAAAAAAAGCCACTTTTTAAGAAAGTTGAGTAAAAAATGTTTTTATATAATGAAGGTAAAAGTATATTTTTTCATGAAGAGAGGCAAAGTTATACAAAGAAAAAACAACTAGATGAGAAGACAAGAGAAAGAGCAGCATCAGGTAGTTCACATGGCAAGAAGGGAGAATAAGAACCACAGGGTCCAGGTCAACCTTGCCAAGATGACATTGGTGCCAGTTCCCTCTGTTACTTTATGTATGGTGACATCCTCTTCTGTTGATTTGCTGGATCTTCTCTGTACGGCTGTCAGCTGATTAGTTTGTGTCCTATCGTCTTCATATTTTTGCTGAACCTGAAAATGAGGTGCAGAAATAATTCTTCCTATTTAACGTATCTTAACAGCAACTGGTGGACTTCCCTTTTGGCTCAGTCATTAATGGATCTTCCTGCAATATAGGAGATGCAGCTTTGATTCCTGGATCAGGAAGACCTCTTGGAGAAGGAGGCAAGCTACTGGCAAGCTACTCCAGCTTTCTTGCCTGAGAAATCCCATGGACAGAAGAGCCTGGTGGGCTACAGTCCATAGGGTTGCAAATGTCAGACATGACTTAACCACCATCACTGACAGCAACTAGTTACCCAGTTCAGTTTAATGTAGTCTCTATGAGAGATCAAAAATAATCAATGTGAGACGTGGGTAGAGGCAAATAGGAGAAGGCTATAGCAGCCCACTGTTTCTAACCATTCGTATCATTTTTGGCGTGTGTATTGACAGCAGTCACAGATGAGGCCAAAGATGGAGTAGGCTTGGAGCCTACATTGCTTTTAGGCCCTGATTGAAGTACAGTCTTTAAATCACACTCCCAAGTACAATTACCAAATGAATTTATACATCATAAAGATGTAGGAAAGCAGAAAATTACTTTCAAAAGACAGAGCACTCTTCAAAGACACTCTTCAGAGTAATCTGTTACTCCTAGGAAGCCTTCCTTCTTCAGGAAGCTGCCACTTGATTTTACCTCCTTGCCTCTAACTCCAACTTAGCTCACACAAACAGACCCCCTTTTTCTATGGTGGTTCCTCAAAGAATCAAAATATTGCTTTACTGTTCTTTTTCGTCAGATGGATGAGGGGGCTGTAGGTGTCAGGAGTAGACCTATTCTCCAAAGGTCATTCTGGTTTCTTGTACTTCTAAACCCATTTGATTATAATCACAAAGGGAAACACACGGATGGTGCCCTGTGTTGGTGCTGAAGAAAAACACTGAACAGACAGAAAGTCTTCTCCACAGTCGAACTGAGCTATAATGACTGTACTTTTTATTTCTCTCAGGGAAGAGTAATATAATCGGTCCCTGTAATACAATAACCAGTCTGTCCATTCTTTGCTCAGGAAAAGATTTATTAGAGAACCAAGTCTCACAGAATAAACTGGCTTTGGGATAAAGACTGGGAATAGATTAATTTGTAAATAAATCTTAATAAATGCATCAATAAAATGAACACAGTAAGAGAAATAACACATTTAAGAATATCTTAAGTACGTTTACATATGATAATATACAGATGATAATTACATTAGAACACACCTTGGTCTGATTTTCTCAAGAGCATCTATATGAAAAACAAACACTTGTGAATTAGAATGTCTGTCATGGAGTAGAAACAAGAACATGTTTTCAAATATACAGTAAAAAGATCACCGGCTCCTGTAAAGACCTGACACTGACATTCATCTTGGCACATAAAAGAGAAAATATGCTGAGGATGGGAATGCAGGAGCTATAACAATAGCTGGAGAGGTGACTCTGATTCTAACGGATGGCTTGGGTGAGAATTTGGCGGGAAAGTAATTTGCAGAATTAAGACAGCAGCATTACTGTTGGGTTTTCTTATTTTAAAATGTCAACAGCTCTATGAATGGAGGGAAATTGGGGGGATTTTATTTTGCAGGAAGCCAAGGTAGTCGCTGCAAAAGTAATATCGCCAAAATGAAATGCATTAGGGAATGTGAGAGCACAGGTTGGTACATTAGTCTCAGTAATTCAGCCAGTCCTGAAAAGGGTAATATCCCATTTGAATGACAGGCAAAGGAATTCAAAAGGATAACAGTCATTGTTTTTGTTGTTATTGTTGTAGTTGCTTGCTTGTCAATTTTTAAATAACCATATTAAGCAAAGGCAGTTTTTAAAAACTTATTTTGAATATCATTGTATGCACTTGTAAGTCCGGACACCTTCATTCTTTCATGGATTTTAAATGATGTGTTCTGCATGACTAACAGCTTGCTCAAAGCAGAGGAAAGTAACCTGTGCTTTAACTCGTGAGCCCCTTGTAAGGCATTCTTGCACATTAAGATGGAAAGATATATAAATAGCACTTGATAAAATGACAAGAACTTGTATTTAAATTTAATTTTCTCTGCAACTGCAGTTAGCATTGTTTTTTCCCCCCCACTGGTCTCTGACATACTATTTTTGAGAGAGAAAAAAAAAACGTTTTTGCTCCCATGGCAACAATATCCTTCTCTTGCCTTCCATCACAAACCATAGTTTCTGAGCATAACTAGGAAAATTGAAATGTGGGAAGCTCAAAATGATAAGGCCAAGCATGGTAAGCATTCATCTAAATGAATATTTGTGTCATTGTTCTTGTGCTCACGGTAAGGCTGGAACTTTCAAGGTCAACATATTCATTCATAGTTTTCACAGTGGCACTCATAAAATATTACTGCCACTTACTGGGCGACTACTCTTTTCACTAAATGTCTTATTAGCATGATTTTCCAAAGACGATAGGAAATTAACACACTCCACAGTGCAGTTTATTTTATTGTGTTGAGGAAATGTAATACAAAGAAAGGGCACACATTCTAGTGAATTTTAGAAAAGAAATGATCTGTTACTTGACCCAGAGTATGTGCTGGGGGCGGAAGAATTACAAAGGCTTAGAGAGAAGTTGATGGAGCTTATTCTATTATTTGTTTCAGAGGTGACTCTGAAATGATGCTTCTCTCTGTGATGCCCTTTCAATAACAATATTCTTTTTATTTTCCTTGATCTTTCACAGCCTGTGGATATTTCAGGTTGCAAGGTAAAATATGTTCTTGCTCTGTGGCCAGCTTTTAAAATCCTCCCTAGCTCGGCTATGACACCAGATAAAAACAACAGAGCCTCTGTTGCCCTTTGGCTCTGTGTCACGCCTCCTCTCTCTTCAGCTTTTCCTTAATCTCTGTCTATATTGACTTGAGATCTGAAACCTCTTTGCCTAACCCTCTTTGAATGGCAAGTCAGATTCCAAACCTACTAGCTAGTTCTGACATGGTACTTGCCTCAAATGATTGCATTTGGAAGGCATATACTGCTGGAGATGATCTTGGGGATATTGCAATGTCCTGTCCAAGCCTTTGGGATGCCTCCCTACTGGAGTCTCCTAGGTTCTCTGAGTCCTGCTTATCCATGGAGAAGGATAGAGAAATGTCCTTTTGGGCCATGGACTGACCTGGACCCCATGGCAGATTTGCTTTTATAAGCAGGTAGCTGTATATTTTTTCTGTTTTGTCATGGACACATCTTACTACATGTGGCAGATTCAAGTCTACTTCACAGACCAAAGTGATGAATCAGGAGTAATAAACTAGAGTTTGTTTTCTTGTCCTTCTTTATACTCAAAGTTCAAAATAATAATTGTTTTACATTAGTATAATTATGTATCCAGGGAGATGTTTGTTGATCTGCACTTGANGTCATGGACACATCTTACTACATGTGGCAGATTCAAGTCTACTTCACAGACCAAAGTGATGAATCAGGAGTAATAAACTAGAGTTTGTTTTCTTGTCCTTCTTTATACTCAAAGTTCAAAATAATAATTGTTTTACATTAGTATAATTATGTATCCAGGGAGATGTTTGTTGATCTGCACTTGAATTGATTCTCAGTGTCAGAATTAAAGGAGTGCTGGACGGTGCTGGTCTGAGATTTTTGCTTGTATGGCAGCAGGAACTGGCTTTTTACATGGCTGCCTTCATAGGCCTCATTAGGTCCACAGGAAAGACTTTGTAGTGTCAAAACACCCTTACTTTGGGTCACACCAAAGCTTTAATTGCCATTGCTGTCACTTACTGGGTATCTATCACTTTGGATAAACTATTAAGCTCCTTTAAAATGGAGTTTGAATGCTTATGCTGTGCTAATCTGAGATGCAAGTGACATAAATGTGTTTGAGCTGTATGTAGCGTAGAGGACATACTCATTACATTGCTTTCTTCTGTCTAATAGGACTCACTGGGTGTTCAGTGGTGTTGCAAAGGATTTGTGTTGATATACTTCTCTTCCTCTTGGAGTATTCTCCAATAAAAACTTTACTTTAGTCAAGACTGAGCCTTGCATGTAGAAGATGCTCAAATATTATCTGTTTGGTTAGAAAATTGAAACAAATTTTCTTAATTTTCACACATAAGTACTTAGGCAGCTATGGATCTTAAAATAAAAATCAATGTGATATTAGAGCCTGAAAAAATGAACAGGGCAGGGACCTTGAATTCCTCATCCACTGGCTTAATAACTCTTGAGACAGCATAGAGCATGTCTGAGGAATGTGAAATTTCACATAGAGCATGTGAAATGGCTAGCCTATGGCACAGCCAATCCATTCCTTTCAGTCTTCTAAGAACTGAGGTGAGTTGCAGCCAGATCAATTTGGCTGTGGCAATTGGTATCGATTGTGTAGATGGGCAAAAAAGAATGGATTTGGTATGTCACAGAACAGTTCACTTGCCTTCTTCAGATACTGTAGCGGTTTAGGAAAAACGGCACAGTGGTGAGGATCAGGACACACGGCCTCTTCTCCTGGTCCTTTCTTATCTTCATCTTGCCCCGTGTGACCACCAGAGGCTCTCGTGGAGCAGTTAAACATATTCTTGGACTCATCTTTCTCTCTCTAAAATTACTTTCTACTCGTCCTTATGAGGCCAAGCAGAACCCTGTTTCCCTCTTGCTCCCAAGTACAAAGCTGCCCCCATATCACCTGCTTCTTGTTTGTAGAAAAACTGAAATCTCCCAGGCTACCCTGAGTCACAAAAGAGCAGACTCAAGCAGTTAATGATCAGGACACTAGAGTCACAGACTCTTCCAGTGTCCAAAGCACTTTCCTGAGTTGTTTTACAGATACTATAACTGCCACCAGAGGGACAGAGCTAACTGCAAGACGACCAGACTGTAGCCATGACATTAACTGCTCCACCCTGAGCAATAATGAAGTTATGGTGAGCACCATTCCAAGAACTGGCCTCAAGAGAATGGAATTTACATTATTGCTCATAGACATCTATATCCTTGTAGGCATCAATGTAATTGCAGCTTGTTCTGTTGATATACACAAGCAGGCAACTAAAACTATCAGCAAAGAAAGGCTACAGACCGGTGTCAGCATCTTCCACTTTAAGAAGACAGTGCCCTATGTCTGTATGAAGAAGTTACAGAAGACAGACCTTTGCCTCTAATCCCATAGAAATGGTGTGATGTCTGACAGTGGGGATTTGTAAGTGACTCTTTGTCTGCAGGAGGTCTTCAGTCTTGTCACTTTAGCAAAGCTATGTTCTAAGTAGCCTCTGGCGCAAGTATACCTTTCAAATCTTTTGATCAAACACAATGGCTCATCTAACCTGTCGATTCTTTCCTGAAATTAAAGAAGTAGAAACGAAGAATAAGTAACTAAAAGATGACTAAGTCATTCTCCAGCTTCCCCTACAGCAATCTCATGGACAAACTGTGTGAACAAGATCGCATCTAAAGAAAGATCACAGGGAGACAACAAATCTGCACACAATGGGAGATGGTGACAAATCTGACCCCCTATCCCAATAATTAACTGGGATTACTTTCCCTTTTGCCCTTTAAAGTTTTCATAGTCAAGTAGAATCTGCTGAGTTAGTTCTGGGACACAAGTCCACCTTTTCCCCAGGTTGCTGATCTCTTGAATAAAGCAATCTTTCTGTTCCTACTAGCACTCATCTCTTGAGTACTGGCTTTTGAACTCTGAGCAGCCAAACCAGAATTTGATACCACTTACGGGTACTATCATGTAAGTTTGAATATTTGACATTTTCTTTTACTTTCCTCTTTCCTTTGTCTGTCTTCTTTATGTTCTCCACCCTTATTCCCATTTGAATCACGGACCAATTTCATTTCTTACTTAGGACCCTATCACAAATTCTTCCCAGACTTTTCTATAGCCTATGCCAACCTTCTTGTTTGTTTTGGAAAATATTTGTTTTACTTGCAGTCTTGCTGGATACCACTGCCTGTNAATGACTCTAAGGCTATGGTGTTCCGAATCAGTGAGGGTGCTGCATCTCAGCTTGAAAAGTTTGTTTAGATCACCTCTATGATGCAGGTTTTGGAAGGAATGATGCTAAAGCTGAAACTCCAGTACTTTGGGCACCTCGTGCAAAGAGTTGACTCATTGGAAAAGACTTTGATGCTGGGAGGGATTGGGGGCAGGATAAGAAGGGGACAACCGAGGAGGATGAGATGGCTGGATGGCATCACTGACTCGATGGGCATGAGTCTGAGTGAACTCCAGGAGTTGGTGATGGATAGGGAGGCCTGGTGTGCTGCGATTCATGGGGTTGCAAAGAGTTGGACACGACTGAGTGACTGAACTGAACTGAACTGATGATGCAGGCTGGGTACATTGCCAGAATTTCATCTCCTGACCAGACTTCTGAGTGGATTTTACTTAAAACCTACATGGCTAGGAAACAATGTAATTTGGCATTTCTCATTTTCACTAAAAAGATTTTATTTTTTAATTACAGAAGATCCATATTTCTCCCCCATAACTGGAGAGAGGTATTATAACATGAATAGAAAAGTTGAGCTCTTCTAACTTATATTTCTGAAATATCACATTTTTTCTTAACTATTATTAAAAATAAAGTAGGAGGAAAGAATCTTGAGAATGTTGAAGACTCATGCTTGTTTTGTTTTTAATTTTATGATATTTGGACACCAGTGTCCTTACATCAAAATGACTAGATAATGACTCACACTTTATCTTTAATAATATCACTACTTCTTTCTTTTTTCCTTTTAATAGATTGCTGCATTTTTGCTTTTGTTGTTGGTTGACATTGAAGAATAGTTTCTCTTTTGAAAAAGAACAATCCGAACTTTTGCAAATGCTAAGTATGTTAGGGAAAAAAATGCTGTAATTCAATAATGCAGAGGCAGTGCCAAGTAATGTAAGACTGAACAATGATCTAGTTTGAATTTGGATAAACTACATCTGCAGGTAGAGCATTCTTTATTATAGAAATGTCAGGAAGATATGTTTACAGTAAAATTGACTAATGGAGAAAGTAGAATATAAAATAAACAGCTTCAGTGTAGCATATTGGTATAAAATTCTAATAAAAATGATCAAAAAGGTAACAGCCTTGATTGATGGTTATAGCATTAGAGTCAGAAGTAAACTTTAATTTCTCATGTTTTCTTTTTAATCAGGATAACAGCATCATTATGGATTGGAGAAAAGTCATTCTGTAGTGGTATGACCAAAAGAATTTGTGATAGTATGTAATCTAATAAGGAATAAGATGTAAGAATCTTTGAAAAGACATCTAACTTCATGCCTAAGAATTAGATGCATTATAAAATGCATTTTATCTATGATGCAATAAGGTGTGTTCCAAACAAAGATAGGAAAATTAAATTTGAGGAGAGCATTTCTTTTCCTGAAATATGTTGGACTCAATTTAGTTTATGGTATGCTATAATCAGGATAGTAAAATTCTCAAAATATTGTTTACAAAAAATTTTTCTGGGCTGGAGCCATATTGAATAAAATTGTTTTCTGTTTAACTTGTATCAGTTAAAAACTATTGTTGTTGTTCAGTCACTAGTCATGTCCAACTCTCTGAGACCCCACGGATGTCAGGTTTCCCTGTCCTTCACTATCTCCTTGAGTTTGCTCATTTTTGTATCCATTGAGTCAGTGATGCCATCTCATCCTCTGTTGTCCCCTTCTCCTCCCGCCCTCAGTCTTTCCCAGCATCAGGGTCTTTTCCAATGATTCAACTCTTTGCATCAGATGGCCAAAGTATTGGAGCTTCAGCTTCAGTTCTTCCAATGAATATCCAGGGTTGATTTCCTTTAGGATTGACTGGTTTGATTTCCTGTCCTTAGGAAATTAAATTTTTTAAAATAAATTACAAAACAGTTGGAGAACAAATGTTACTGAGTTTAAGAAAAAATGCCATAAATATTGCCATCAAATTATAAACTCCCAGAAAAAGGACAAGTATAGAAAGGACTATGTTGGAACTATGTTTGTTGCTGGTGGTAAGATCTGAAACATCATTGTAGTTTAGTGGAAAGTTATTCCTCTTGATAGAAATCAGGCTGATGCCCCTAACTGATACCTTCAACAATGAACCAATGTGCTCTAAAGGAAAAATAAAAGTTATAAATATTCAAAGCAGTATGTTGAAAATACAACTTTATTTCTTTTTATGCCGTCTGTAACTTTTTGCTAAATGGCTGCATTTGCCTCATTTTCTCATTTTTGCAACCTAATTACAGTATAAGGCACCCAGAGAGCTCAGAATAGAAGATTGAGTCAACTGCAGTTTTCTTGTTGACACTAATCTCCAATACCATGCAAATGGGCCCACCATTCATTCCTGATCAGTTACTGTCCTTGTAGTTGAAATTTGCATTTTGTTTTTGCATTCTCCAAAGGGGCTTCCCTGGTGTCTCAGTGGTAAAGAATCCACCTGCCAATGCAGGATATGTAAGTTCAATCTCTGGGTCAGGAAGATCCTCTGGAGAAGGAAATGCAATGCATTCCTGCATTCTTGCCTGGGAAATCTCCTGGACAGAGAAGCCTAGAGGGTAGTCCATGGGGTCACAAAGAGTTGGGCACGACTTAGCAACTAAACAACAACAATATCACTTGCTAAAGTCTCTTTTTCCTTTAAAAGTTACTTGTTTTCAAATATTACTGCTCTAGCCTTTGGATCATGGGTATAATACAACTCCTGGGATCTCAGTTAATGTGAGAAAAGCCAATCTTGAAGACCTTAGGAATCCTATTCAGCCTGAACACAAAATTATTTCAAGAGTTAAATGTCACTAAAATACTCAACAACAAAAACTTATTATATGGATGAGGTTTTTCAAACACTTGTATTTTTCAAACCAAATTCTGTATCAGTCAGGTTTTAACCACAGAAATAGAATTTATGTCTATCTGTATTATGTATACAAACAATGTATGGATACATATTTAAAAATTTGTTTTTGTTACGGAGAACTGGCTTATGAATTTGTGGATCTAGTTCAACAGTCTCTGTAAGGCTGTTGTCTTCACATCTGCTGCTAGGGCTTGACATCCACAGATGAGGCAGTTAGGGAGATGAGACAGGAGCAGGCTGGAGCCCACAGGATGAACTCAAACCCTGTTGGCTCCTGTTGCTTCTGGCTTAATGGATGAGTCTGTCCTGCGGAAGCTGGGGCCCTTTGTCAGAGAGTTAATCCCAGGTACCTGGCCCAGGAGTTAAAGCGGCTGAAGGAGATCCAGGTAGGTAATTTATTTTGAGCCTGGATGTTTCTGCACATCAGCCAGATGAGTCAGCAGATTAGCAACAACAAGTGTCAGCTGCAACATGGCTGCATCCTTCCTGCTCTTCCTTCGTTCATCCAAGGAGCTCAACTGGAGAACAAGTCCTTTTATAAGGAGCTGAAAGAACAGAATGAAGAAACTGGTCCTAGACCAAATAAGGAGGAACATGAGGTTCTTAATATAAGGGAATGTAGCAGCGTGTGGTTTATATTCTTAACGTAACATTTTCTGACATATCACGATGGTATGTTTAGATTCGGCTCTTATATTTTGCATAGCTCACATGCAGGCTTCCCCTTCATTTAGAGAATGCATTTTTGCTCATTATTGTTATACCCCTTGTTCTCCTTTGAATCTCACCTCAACATTTCATCAGTGGCTAAAGCATGTGAATTCCAGTACATTCCTATGTCCTTTGGATAGAGTGGAGTGTGAAATAGCTGACAAAAATTACAACTCAGTAGTGGAAATGGATTAACTATTAATAAAAAATTTCACAGTTACCGTTTGTAATATGACTTAAATTTAGTGGCTAGTATTCAGAGAGAAAAAAAGGAAGCAAATGGAATTATGAAAAGTGGATGGAATTGATTTTTTAAGCATAAGGAATTGTGAGGAAAGACACAGCCATACTGATATAAATGCAGCTTCCAGTAAATCTCATTCCTCTTAGCTGTAATTATGAAAATCCTCTTGAGCATTTCAGTCTGTTGTGAGCTGCTTTGCTGTTTTTCACAACAGAGACAATTTCAGTTATCTTAGAAATCTGGAGCAGCCTTCAGCCTGATGCCCAGAAGACTCGCTGGTACTGTGCTCGGGGTCAATTGTTGCTTAAACTACTTTTAGAGTCTATTCAACATGACAAGCAGATCAATCTTTTCAATTCAGCCTGATGAAATTCTACATTTTAGAAAGCATTGCCTGGAGAGTATGAATTCAATAGATGTTTTTGAGGACCATTTGGGTGTT
Source organism: Neotragus moschatus (assembly GCA_006410615.1). Classification (NCBI taxonomy): domain Eukaryota; kingdom Metazoa; phylum Chordata; class Mammalia; order Artiodactyla; family Bovidae; genus Neotragus; species Neotragus moschatus. Next base: position 94,322 of record SJYA01001335.1, read on the forward strand.
TCTTTCGACTGTTGCACTTGGGCTTTTCTAAACGCAGAATACTAAACCCATTTGGATCTTTTAAACAGGCTTAGTTCTCTCAATATATACTATTGTTCCAGAGTAGAAGGAATTAATCTTAGAACATCATCTTGTCGTTTAACTAAGTATTGGCACTGATTTTAAGTAGTTGTCTAAAATAAGGAAATTAACATCATGGTTTTATTGATGCATTTTTTGGGAAAAAAACTTACAAATCACATGCTGAGGTATGCATAAATGAAAATGCTGGGGTAAAATGTACTACTTCTAGACTATTGCAAGAAAGATGGAAACTCACATTATTTAGACTTACAATCAAAGAGCTTTCATACTTGAGTGTAACTAATTATACCCCAAAATAGATTGGCATAAGAGCAAATGGATCTTAGACAGAAAGTAGAAAGCAATAAATAGTCACCAGCTGGACAAATGACACCTGCAGTGTAATCAACCAAGATTAATTTTATGTAGCTAAAACACTCATCCTACTTAACAGAAGAATTGGTGGAAATTTTTGAATTTTTTGTTATACTCCCTGAAATTGTCTTTAATTGACTGTTTTTGTGGACAGGTGTAGAAAATGGAAATTGAGGTATGATGCTGTGAAAAGGATGCCTCTCTATCAATATTAAGGAGATAGACTTGGGTAGGGAGCAAAATGGAGAAGGCAATGGCAACCCACTCCAGTACTCTTGCCTGGAAAATCTCATGGATGGAGGATCCTGGAAGGCTGCAGTCCATGGGATTGCTGAGGGNTATGATGCTGTGAAAAGGATGCCTCTCTATCAATATTAAGGAGATAGACTTGGGTAGGGAGCAAAATGGAGAAGGCAATGGCAACCCACTCCAGTACTCTTGCCTGGAAAATCTCATGGATGGAGGATCCTGGAAGGCTGCAGTCCATGGGATTGCTGAGGGTTGGACATGACTGAGCGACTTCACTTTCACTTTTCACTTTCACGCACTGGAGAAGGAAATGGCAACCCACTCCAGTGTTCTTGCCTGGAGAATCTCAGGGACAGGGTAGCCTGGTGGGCTGCCATCTATGGGGTCGCACAGAGTCGGACACGACTGAAGTGACTTAGCAGCAGCAGCAGGGAGCAAAGGCCGTTGACCTGCAGTGCTGGATTGAAGGATGGCCTTGGTGAAGAAAATTCCTTTTTCTATATTTACAGGTAACAGGTAACATTATATTATATTGTTGGGAAATATGAAATATTCCAAGAAGAATTCCTTACTGAAGTGATCAGTGCTTTCTACCAGCACGTGCTAAAATAAGGGTCAGTCCCTACCTAGTTGCTCTATTTGTCCAAATACTAAATCTGCGATTTTGGCATTGATATTTCAAGTAAACAATAGTTGAATGGAGTAACTAAGAGATTGGTGATGGACAAGGAGGCCTGGCATGCTGTGATTCATGGGGTCGCAAAGAGTCGGACACGTCTGAGCGACTGAACTGAACTGAAGCAGAGAAAGATGGAAAACAGCTTTGACTGGGCTACACGCTGGGGACAGGACAGTGAATTTAGGGATACATAATTTGTAATTGGACTTGGTTTTTAAAACCTCTGGTTTTAACATGAGGTGTCTTGGTTGTGAAGGCCATCAAACATTTTAATGTTTTTGATGGAAATGCTAGTGTTTGCTCTCCATTATATTTGCAGTGTGATTGGGAAAGGTTTAAGTTGTGTGCCTGACTGTGGAGAGATCAGAGACGCTCTACCAGCTGACTGATAGCGGGAGAGAAAGCACTGAAACATTTTTGTACTCTGCATTTTGATTGGTTGATGATTTGGCTTCTCAGGCTGCTGAGGCTGCAAAAGGAGTGAGGAAAATGAACCAGCCACTAAATTTCGAAACACTGAGGAGGCCAGAGAAGCTGGGGTTATTATCACCTCTCAGCGAGCCCATAAAGCATTAAGCGTTTTTGGCCCCATTTTTGCGACAGAGATTTTGACAAGAACATAAAACAAAAGCCTCACAAATTCATGCTGCTGACAATGATTATAACACGACCAGGGAATGGTATAAATGTCAACATTTCTTGAATCAATTTGAAGACGGTGGTCTGGCAGTCTTCCGCAGACACTGCAAATGATTACATTAGAATTTCTCCACTCGTGATTACAATACTGGAAAAGGTAAAGGAGTTTCTGTATCATGCATGACCAAAAAAGGATTTTTTTAAAAAACTCACCACCAAATTCTGAGAATAGATTTTCCCAGAATTACAAGATACGTTTCTGAAACTTCCTGAAAAGTATATAAAACAAAGCTAACAATTTCTAGAGGTTCATATAATAACATTTAGATTCAATTAACCTCATGGTTTTGATGATTTAAAAATATTTTGCTAAATCTTTCTGTAGCAGCTACATAAATTATTTCAAATTTTTACTTAGCCCCTTCTTACCAATGGCTTTTTGTGAAGTTATTTTTGGTTATAGAATAATGCCTTTTTACAAAATATCCATACCTTTGTTGGTTATTGCAAAAAACAAATTCCTTTTTAACCATGTGATAGAATACCAGATTAATAGAAATCAGCATTTTGGGTTTAATTTGTACCAAGAGGATATTAAATACAACTTTTAAAAGCATGGAAAAGCAGTGAGTATACATTATCCTAAGTTTATCTACATCTTAAAATTTCGTGAAAGGAAAGGAACATTTTAAATTACTCCTTCTTGATCCTAGCGTTTATTTGAAGAGTCCAAGGAACCACTAGGTGTTGCTGTAAGACAACTTCCTATAGACAAACCAGCAAATTGCTTCATGGTCTCAAGATTTCATTGGTCATTGTAATTTTCCTAAAAATGCCAAGTTTAAATCTGTCTTAGAAAATTAGCTTTAAATAGTACTGTGATCATCTATTAAATGTATAATGCATGCACACATGCCATATGCCTTGTAAATGAAAATCAAATACACACACACACACACACACACACACACACGTGTAATACTGATGGCTGTATTCATTTAACACCAAAATAATCAAATACACACACACACACACATGTGTAATACTGATGGTTGTATTCATTTAACACCAAAATAATCAGTTTAAGTGTGGCAAACACAACTACCTTTTCTGTTTACTTAAGCAGTCCCCAACAGTTGATTTGGTTGACATTTCTGAACTGAGGAATTGTTTAGCATTAGGGGAATGGAGCCTGTGTTTTAGTTCAGGTTTCTTACCTTATCAAGCAGCTCCCTCAAAAGGACTTTTGGATCTGGGTAGTATGATACCCTGGAGAAGGCAATGGCACCCCACTCCAGCACTCTTGCCTGGAAAATCCCATGAACAGAGGAGCCTGGTAGGCTGCAGTCCATGTGGTCGCTAAGAGTCAGATATGACTGAGTGACTTTCTTTCACTTTTCACTTTCATGCATTGGAGAAGGAAATGGCAACCCACTCCAGTGTTCTTGCCTGGAGAATTCCAGGGACGGGGGAGCCTGGTGGGCTGCCGTCTATGGGGTCGCACAGAGTTGGACACGGCTGAAGCGACTTAGCAGCAGCAGCAGCAGTATGATACCCATTCTCTTTCCCTCTCTCCCATATTCCCTCTCAGTTTATAATCCAGTAACCCATCAGGTATTCTGTGACATTTGGCACACACAGGAAATGAATTTTCTTAGCTCACTGATGTTTCTCTCATAGTTGAAAACTACTCTGTGCCCTGGCTTGGCATATTTGGACTGATTATTACAAAAGCCTGGATGAGAATATTAGAAATGTTATAATATGAAAATGGAGTGAACTAGAACTTCAGGGAAAATACTGAATAATACCTGGTTTCTGCATAAGTGTTTTTGTGGCTCTCTATTTTACAAGGCTCTATAGTTTTGTGAAGGAGAAAAGGACAAAAATGCTTTGGTAAACAGAACATGGATAAAGCATAAGAAGTGACTAGGAACTGTCTCTTTGAAACCAAATCATTCATGCTTTCTTATCTTTTAATTTATATGAAGAGATATAAAATATTAAACTATAGTGAATCATCATTTTGCTTTCATTCCATTATTTATAAAAGCATTTTTGGTAGGATATTTCCAAAAGATATAAAAAAATCCTCTTGATGCTATTTTTGATTCTACATTGGCTAAAATCAACTAAAGTCAATGCATCAAGGACTCAAACTAGATTTTGCCAAAGAAATAGGTGTTGATCTAATACCTTATATATTATCAATGATTATGATAGATCACCTATTGATATAGTTTTCCTAGAGAATTATAGAAAGTTTGCAGCCTCAAAAATATCAGAGCTCTAAACAGTGTCATATATATTTTGTCATCTTGTATATACAGTTATCCTTAGATAAAATATTTAGACTGCATTCATATATACCAACTTTACTAATATATTTGTGCCAAATGTACAATCATCTTGGAATTTGCCTATGTTGGATACTTTTTAAAGACCAGAATGTTTGTCACAGTAACACATTCATTAAGGAAACAGCTTTTTGGAACGAGGGAGCTTGAGTTTGAATCCTGACTTAGTCATTTTCAAGCAGATTAACCCCTGCAAAATTTCAGTTTCTCAGCCATTAACCTGGGAAAACTTCCCTGGTGGCTCAGTTGGTGCAGAGTCTGTGGCAATGTGGGAGACCTGGATTTAATCCCTGGGTTGGGAAGATCCCCTGAAGCAGGGCATGGCAATCCACTCCAGTATTCTTGCCTGGAGAATCCCATGGAGAGAGGAGCCTGGTGGGCTATAGTCCATGGGATCACACAGAGTCAGACACGACTGAAGTGATAGCACATACATGGTACTCAGGGTGTTCTAAGAATTACAAGAAATAAAACATGTTAAGGACCTGGCTTACCATATTTCCTGCATGACAGAAAATATCCAATAAACATTACACTGAACTCTGTCCTTCTGTGTTTATATTTGATCTCAAGGAGATTCACAGTGTTCTCTAGAAGTGGCTATCGCAAATTGCTGAAATTTATCCCCTTTAAAGCACTGAATGCCTTTTCTGTTTTACTCTTTCATATGGAAATCTTTTGAAATATAGTGCATATTTCCAACATTTGCTGACCTGACTATAGTCAGCATGGTTTAACCATTTCTAGATGGCTCAGGACCTAAAGAATGGAGATGAGTTACAATATTTTTGCTTTTGTAAGATTATCTTTAAGGCATTACTGCTCTGTGAGAGATCTTTAACTTTTCCCCAGGTGATATCATGTTGGTTTACTTTTGGGCTTCCTATTTTACTTTGCAATATTTTTCTGTCTTTTCTGTGGTTTATAATTGGAAATCAGAGACAGAAGAGAAGTGAGACAATGCATATAGCACATAATATAGCCTTGGAAAACAGTTTCTCTGTCTGGGAGGCAGGAGCTGGGATGTGGTGAAAGGGATGAGATTGGTGCATAAATTCTCATCTATACCACTGCTGCTTATCGGCATTTTTTGCTCACCTTCTGGAGGCTGGCTGATTTCTGGATGATGAAGGTTTAATAGGTGCTACTTCTGAGTCAATAATGTGTTACATCTTTTCTTGCTGAACCAAGTGAGACTCGACATGCCCTGTACTAAATGAAAAGACAGTGCTATTACCTAGAGATGTGGCATCTCTATCTTAAACTCCAGTGTCCCATCCTTCATACATAACCCCCATCATTCAACTGTCTCACTTCCCTTCATCCTATCTGCCTCTTCTCAAATTCTTTTGAACTTCTAGGGCTTTAACCTTTTCAATTTTTCTTCATTATCAGTTTCTTTTGTTTTTACTACCTTCTCTAACTAGAGCAATTGACATGATCTCATTGCTTATTAATGCATTATTTTTAAAACTGGGCTCTCTTACTTATTCCCTCCATACTTTTATTTAACTCACCTGAAACATTTCAACTGTGTATCACTGCAGTTGTTTTACAGCTTGGCTGTGACAGTGTGGAGATGAGGGGCAGGGTTACAGGAAACATATAACAGATTTAGACAACTCTACAGATTGGGGGTAGTCAGAATGATAAGACCTCTGCAAGGACCATTGATTTCCTTTTAGGTTGCTAGTCATCTGCCTCTCTGTTTCCTGTAACACTGTCACTATTTTCATTTGATTTCACATCCTTCCACAGCCTCTTAGCAAACTATTTCACTTCTTCCTTCCCGGTGTGTGTGTGCTCAGGTGCTCAGTCATGTCCCACTCTTTGTGACCCCATGGACTGTACCCCACAAGGCTCCTTTGTCCATGGAATTTTCCAGGCAAGAATACTGAAGTAGGTTATTGTTTCCTACTCCATGGTCCTTCCCAGAATAGAAGTTATTACAGACTTCTCAACTTCTTGAACTCTGCCATTACCCATCTATCATCTTTCTTTCTTTTCCATGAGTTCAGTGGATGAATTCTCTCTTCTCTGCCTGAAAGCATCCTTCTTTCTATGCTCTGCCTACTGTTTCCTTCTGCTCACCTCAGCCCATCAATGGTGTACTCTCTTACTTCTCTTGTCAAACCTTCTTCCCTGCTGAATCCCTAAGGAAACATTTCTTTCTTTTGGCTCCCACTGGCCAAATCTGTATAAACCTCAGCATCAAAATAAATAATGAGTAACTGACTAGCCTGTAGATTAAAATAAGACCCATGAGTCCAAATGGATTTAAATAAATACACGAAAAATGAAAAAGTAGTGGAAAAAACATCTTCCTCTCATGGAAACAAAGAGAAGACAAAATTGAATTAGAAAGTTACAGTTTGGCAGCTGCCTACTAATGCTTCAGATAAGGATCATTTACGAAGGTAAAAGTTAGTGGGTGAATATTTTTAGGACTAACAGGACATTTATATAGTCTTAAGAACTTTTCCTACAAAACACTTATTAATATAAAGATATGATTAGTAACTTTACAGAGGAGAAAACTGGTGACACCACCTGAATTAGTGATCACAGTTAACGTCTCAGCAATGAGACGTAGTGATAACTGCATTTCCTAATATGAAGTGATGAGAAGATTCATGCATAACATGAATCTAATCGTGAGACAACCTTGGTCAAACCGAAATTAAGGAACTATCTGCAAAAATAAATTAGTTTTCAAAAATATCAAGGTCATTAAAGAGAAAGACTGTGGAGCTTCTAGATTAAAGGAATAAAGAGACATGACAGTATGTGATTCTAGATTAGAGCCTGGAATAAAAATTTTTTTTTCTTTTGCTAGAATGATTTCAGTGAAACAACTGGAAAAAACTTGCATGAGATCTGTTGATTAGATAGTAATATTATGTTAGTATTCTTCCCAGCTTTAATGAGATGTTATTAAAGGTGTAAAGTGTGATGATTTGATACATGTATATATTGTGAAATGATTACCACAGTAAGATTAGTTAACACTTCCATTCCTTCACATAATTATCTTCTTTGGGTAATAACATTTAAGATTTACTGTCTTAAGAACTTTCAAATATATAATATAGTATTATTAGTTATAGTCACGATTCTATACATTATGTCTTCAGAATTTATTCCTATTATACCTGGAAGTTTGTACCCTTTGACCAATATCTCCCTCTTTTTTCCACTCACCAGTCTCTGGCAACTACCATTCCCTACTCTGTTTCCATGAGTTTGGCTTTTTAAGATTCTGCATATAAGTGGAAACATGCAGTATGTGACTTTGTCTGACTTACTTCACTTAGCATGAAGCTCTTAAGTTTATCCATGTTGTCACAAAATGCAGAATTTCTTTTTGATGGGTAAATAACGTTTAATTCACATTTTAAAAACTCTTTCATCTGTCAGTGAATACTTGGATTGTTTCTATGTCTTACCTGTTGTGACATGGAACATGTCACACGGGTTACAGACATCTCTTCAAGGTTGCAATTTCATTTGCTTTGAATATAGATCCAGAAGTGAGATTGCTGTGTTGTATGGTAGTTCTGTTTTTCCATGCTGTTTTCTGTAATGGCTATACCAATTTAGATTCTTACCAACAGTGCATGTCCTGACCATTACTTATTATCTCTTGTTTTTGATGATGGCTATTCCAGCAGCTGTGAAATGATATCTCGTGGTCTTCATTTGCATTTCGCCAATGATTAGTGATATTGAATATCTTTTCATATATGTGTTGGCAATTTCTGTTTTTTTTTTTTTTTTTGGAGAAATGTCTATTCAGGCCTTTTGCCACATGAAAAGTTGGATTATTTATTTATTTTTGCTATTGAGTTTTATAAGTTCCCTGTATAGTTAGGATATTAACACCTTATAATATATTTATATAGTTTACAAATATTTTCTCCCATTTCATAGGTTGCATTTTCACTTTGTTGATGGTTCCTTTGCTGTGCATAAGCTTTTTAGTTTGCAATAATCCCACTTGCTTATTTTTATTCTTGATACTTGTATTTTAGGGGTCATATCCAAAAAATTATTGTCAAGAGCATTACAAGAGCTTTTTCTGTAAGCTTTTTTTTAGTAGTTTCATAATGTTGAGTCTTATATTTAAATCTTTAATTAATTTTGAATTAGTTTTTGTGAGTCATGTTAACATAGGAGTCCAATTTCATTTATTTGTGTATGAATATCCACTTTTCCTAGCAGCATTTATTGAATAAACTATCCTTTTCTCTTTGAGTATTCTTGACTCCTTTCTCACTTATCAGTTAACTATGTATATGTGGATTTGTCTGGGCTCTTGATTCTGTTCCATTGTTCTATGTGTCTATTTTTATGCTGTTATACTGTTTTGATTACTATGGCTTTGTACTATAGTTTGAAAGGAGGGAGTGTGATTCCTTAGGGATTCATTCTTCTTTTCTGAAGGTTGATTTGGCTATGTGGATTCTTGTGATTCAGTACAAATTTTACAATTGCTTTTTCCTTTTACTATGAAAAATACTACTGGAATTTTTTTAGTGATTGCATTGACTCTATACATGGCTTTGAATAGTATAGACATTTCAACAATACTAATTCCTCTGACCCATGAATAAAGGAGACCTTTTAACTTATTTTTAATTTATTTATATTTCTTCCATTTCATTCATCTTATATCTTCAGTGTATAGATCTTTCACTGCTTGGTTAAATCTATTCCTGAGTATTATTTTTAATACTATTATAAGTAGGATTTTTTTTAAAATTCATGTTTCAGATAGCTTACTGTTAGTGTATAAAATGCAAATGATTTTTGTGTGTTGATTTTGTACCCTCCAACAACTGAATTCATTTGTTAGTTCTAAGGTTTTTTTTTTTTTTTTTAAGGATTTTCAGTGTTTAAGATCATATCATCAACAAACAATTGTACTTCTTCCTGATTTGGGTGGCTTTTATTTCTTTTCCTTGCCTAATTTCTCTGGCTAGGATTTCCAGTATATGTTGAAAACAGTGGTCAGAATGGGCACCGTGTTTTTTGTTTCTGATCTCAGCAGAAAAGCAAAAGCTTTAAGCATTTCACTGTTGAGTATAATGCTAGCTGTGAGTTTGTCATATATATTCTTTATTATGTTGAAGTACATTCTTTCTATATCAAATTTGCTGAGATTTAAAAAAAATCATGAATGGACATTGAATTTTATCAATTGTTTCTTTTCCCACATATTTAGGTGATTAAAAGAATTTGATCCTTCATTATATCAATGTGATGTATCATACTTAACATGATATGTTTTTAGGAATTTATTTAAGTTGTCAAATTCATTGGCATTCTCTGCCTTTTGATTGGATAATTTAATCCATTTATATTTAAAGTAACTCTTTATAGGTAAGGCATCCCTTCCCATCACTTCATGGCAAATGGAGGGGGGCAAGGAAAGTGGAAGCCATGATAGAGTTTATTTTGGGGGGCTGCAAAATAACTGTGGACTGTGACTGTGGTCATGAAATTAAAAGATGCTTGCTCCTCGGAAGGAAAAATGACAAACCTGGATAGCATGTTAAAAAGCAGAGACATCATTTTGCTGACAAAGATCTATATATTCAAAGCTATGATTTTTCCAGTAGTCATGTACAGATGTGAGAGCTGGACCATAAAGAAGGCTGAGTACCAAACTGATAAAATCAATCAATCCTAAAAGAAATCAATCCTGAATATTCACTGGAAGGACTGATGCTAAAGCTGAAGCTCCAATACTCTGGCCACCTGATGCAAAGAGCAGAGTTATTAGAAAAAATCCTGATGCTGAGAAAGATTGAAGGCAAAAGGAAAAGGGGACGGCAGAGTATGAGATGGTTAGGACGGCATCATCAACTCAGTGTACTCGAATCTGAGCAAACTCTGAGAGGTAATGAAAGACAGGGGAGCCTGGTGTGCTGTAGTCCATTGGGTGGCAGAGTCAGACACAACTTAGCGACTGAGCTGAATAGGACTTACTAATGACTTCTTATTGTTTTCTGGCTAGTCTGTAATTCTCTTGTTCTTTCTTTTTCTTTTGCTGTATTTCTCTGTGAATTGATGGTTTTATGTAATAACAGTATGGTTTGATTCCCTTCTTTTTATCTTTAGTGTATTCAGTGTAGGTTTTGCTTTTTGGTTATCTGAGGCTTACATAAAACATCTTTTAGGTATTATAGTATATTTAAATATTAAATTATTTAAATATTTAAATTATTGAATGTGGTAACAGCTTAACTTCAACTGCTTGCACAAATTCTACTCTTACTACCTACCCTCCGCACATTTTATGTTTTTGATGTTTAAATTTACTTATTTTTAATCGCATGTGCATTAACAAATTATTGAAGTTGTAGTTATTTTTAATACTTCTGTCCTTTAAACTTTTGTAGTAGAGTTGTTATTAACACACCACTACTCTGCTATAGTATTAGAATATCCTGAATTTGACTATATACTTACCTTTATCAGTATGGTAATGAAACACTATTTTCTTGTTATTAATTAGCATCCTTTCATTTCAATTTAAAGAATAAAGCAGATCTAGTGGTGGTAAAATACAATGCAACTTTTGTTTGTTTGGACTGTCTTTGCCTCTGTTTCATTCCTGAAAGACAACTTTGCTAGGTAATGGTTTGGAAGTTTTTTCTTTTATCACTTTGAGTGACCTGACTCTCTCTTGACCTCCAAGGTTTCTGAAGGAGTCTGGTGGGTGCTGAGGGGGGTCAGCTCTGATGCTCATGGTAAAGTTGGGCACTTACTTCCTTCTCTTTCTATAGGGAGAGTATCTGTCTTATATATGTGCATGGGGTATCTGGGTAACTGGATAGAGTGAATCTATGTTTCCCACCATTTTCAATGCATCTTATCTTATTTCTGTGATTCACCTGAGTGCTTAATCCCTCACCTAGAATTCTTGGTACTTTTGAAGGTATTTTTGTGCATAGATAGTTGTTAAAGTGGTGTTTCTGGAGGAACCTGCTAGAAATTCCAGTACCACCATCTTGTTGATGCCCCTGTCATCTGAGTTGTTTTACTGTTGATGTCTTGATTTTGATAATTGTGCTGTTTATAGTAAAATGTTATTGCTTTTTAGTAAAATACTAAAATATTTAGAATATTGAGGTTAAAGGGGCAGCATACTCTTAACATGATTCAGAAAACTTAAATATACACCCACAGTAAAGCAAATACAATAAGTTGTTAACATTTGGAGAATCTGGGTCAAGAATAAATGGGGATACTTGGTACTATTTCTACAGCTCTTTTGGGATGATTTAATTTTAGAATGGACAATTAAAAAAAGGATCACCATGTTTTAATTCTATATTTCTTTCTAGGTATTATACATTCAGTATGTTTTTTCTTTATAGCCAAAAATTGCTGAGAAATTAGCCTTCACTTCTTGCATCCACCTCTTTATTTTTCTACAGCCTGGATTGTACCTCTCAGCAAGTGAAATGTCTTTCTTCAAGGTGACCAGTAGTCTCCCAGCTGCAAATTCCAATGCAGCTTCTCAATGCAAATGTTACTTTACCCTTAACAGTATTTACATCATTAACCTTCTTCTTGATACCTTTTTTTTTTTTTTTTTNTGCAAATGATTTTTGTGTGTTGATTTTGTACCCTCCAACAACTGAATTCATTTGTTAGTTCTAAGAGTTTTTTTTTTTTTTTTTAAGGATTTTCAGTGTTTAAGATCATATCATCAACAAACAATTGTACTTCTTCCTGATTTGGGTGGCTTTTATTTCTTTTCCTTGCCTAATTTCTCTGGCTAGGATTTCCAGTATATGTTGAAAACAGTGGTCAGAATGGGCACCGTGTTTTTTGTTTCTGATCTCAGCAGAAAAGCAAAAGCTTTAAGCATTTCACTGTTGAGTATAATGCTAGCTGTGAGTTTGTCATATATATTCTTTATTATGTTGAAGTACATTCTTTCTATATCAAATTTGCTGAGATTTAAAAAAAATCATGAATGGACATTGAATTTTATCAATTGTTTCTTTTCCCACATATTTAGGTGATTAAAAGAATTTGATCCTTCATTATATCAATGTGATGTATCATACTTAACATGATATGTTTTTAGGAATTTATTTAAGTTGTCAAATTCATTGGCATTCTCTGCCTTTTGATTGGATAATTTAATCCATTTATATTTAAAGTAACTCTTTATAGGTAAGGCATCCCTTCCCATCACTTCATGGCAAATGGAGGGGGGCAAGGAAAGTGGAAGCCATGATAGAGTTTATTTTGGGGGGCTGCAAAATAACTGTGGACTGTGACTGTGGTCATGAAATTAAAAGATGCTTGCTCCTCGGAAGGAAAAATGACAAACCTGGATAGCATGTTAAAAAGCAGAGACATCATTTTGCTGACAAAGATCTATATATTCAAAGCTATGATTTTTCCAGTAGTCATGTACAGATATGAGAGCTGGACCATAAAGAAGGCTGAGTACCAAACTGATAAAATCAATCAATCCTAAAAGAAATCAATCCTGAATATTCACTGGAAGGACTGATGCTAAAGCTGAAGCTCCAATACTCTGGCCACCTGATGCAAAGAGCAAAGTTATTAGAAAAAATCCTGATGCTGAGAAAGATTGAAGGCAAAAGGAAAAGGGGACGGCAGAGTATGAGATGGTTAGGACGGCATCATCAACTCAGTGTACTCGAATCTGAGCAAACTCTGAGAGGTAATGAAGGACAGGGGAGCCTGGTGTGCTGTAGTCCATTGGGTGGCAGAGTCAGACACAACTTAGTGACTGAGCTGAACAGGACTTACTAATGACCTCTTATTGTTTTCTGGCTAGTCTGTAATTCTCTTGTTCTTTCTTTTTCTTTTGCTGTATTTCTCTGTGAATTGATGGTTTTATGTAATAACAGTATGGTTTGATTCCCTTCTTTTTATCTTTAGTGTATTCAGTGTAGGTTTTGCTTTTTGGTTATCTGAGGCTTACATAAAACATCTTTTAGGTATTATAGTATATTTAAATATTAAATTATTTAAATATTTAAATTATTGAATGTGGTAACAGCTTAACTTCAACTGCTTGCACAAATTCTACTCTTACTACCTACCCTCCGCACATTTTATGTTTTTGATGTTTAAATTTACTTATTTTTAATCGCATGTGCATTAACAAATTATTGAAGTTGTAGTTATTTTTAATACTTCTATCCTTTAAACTTTTGTAGTAGAGTTGTTATTAACACACCACTACTCTGTTATAGTATTAGAGTATCCTGAATTTGACTATATACTTACCTTTATCAGTATGGTAATGAAACACTATTTTCTTGTTATTAATTAGCATCCTTTCATTTCAATTTAAAGAATAAAGCAGATCTAGTGGTGGTAAAATACAATGCAACTTTTGTTTGTTTGGACTGTCTTTGCCTCTGTTTCATTCCTGAAAGACAACTTTGCTAGGTAATGGTTTGGAAGTTTTTTCTTTTATCACTTTGAGTGACCTGACTCTCTCTTGACCTCCAAGGTTTCTGAAGGAGTCTGGTGGGTGCTGAGGGGGGTCAGCTCTGATGCTCATGGTAAAGTTGGGCACTTACTTCCTTCTCTTTCTATAGGGAGAGTATCTGTCTTATATATGTGCATGGGGTATCTGGGTAACTGGATAGAGTGAATCTATGTTTCCCACCATTTTCAATGCATCTTATCTTATTTCTGTGATTCACCTGAGTGCTTAATCCCTCACCTAGAATTCTTGGTACTTTTGAAGGTATTTTTGTGCATAGATAGTTGTTAAAGTGGTGTTTCTGGAGGAACCTGCTAGAAATTCCAGTACCACCATCTTGTTGATGCCCCTGTCATCTGAGTTGTTTTACTGTTGATGTCTTGATTTTGATAATTGTGCTGTTTATAGTAAAATGTTATTGCTTTTTAGTAAAATACTAAAATATTTAGAATATTGAGGTTAAAGGGGCAGCATACTCTTAACATGATTCAGAAAACTTAAATATACACCCACAGTAAAGCAAATACAATAAGTTGTTAACATTTGGAGAATCTGGGTCAAGAATAAATGGGGATACTTGGTACTATTTCTACAGCTCTTTTGGGATGATTTAATTTTAGAATGGACAATTAAAAAAAGGATCACCATGTTTTAATTCTATATTTCTTTCTAGGTATTATACATTCAGTATGTTTTTTCTTTATAGCCAAAAATTGCTGAGAAATTAGCCTTTACTTCTTGCATCCACCTCTTTATTTTTCTACAGCCTGGATTGTACCTCTCAGCAAGTGAAATGTCTTTCTTCAAGGTGACCAGTAGTCTCCCAGCTGCAAATTCCAATGCAGCTTCTCAATGCAAATGTTACTTTACCCTTAACAGTATTTACATCATTAACCTTCTTCTTGATACCTTTTTTTTTTTTTTTTGTGAGCTACACTCCTATATCTAACTCTTAACCTCTTACCACAGCCCTCCCACATTCAAATGTTCCAATCTAAACATGTTACTTTATCTCTCCCCCTTTCTTCTTTACTTGCCTTAAATGTGACCTTCTTGACCTCTGTTTTGGGGAATGACACTGCAGCATACCTACCTGGATCAGAAACCAATCTGCCTTCAGTTCAGTTCAGTCACTCAGTCATGTCCTACTCTTTGTGACCCCATGGACTGCAGCACACCAGACCTCCCTGTCCATCACCAATTCCCAGAGTTTACTCAAACTCATGTCCATTGAGTCGGTGATGCCATCCAACCATCTCATCCTTTGTTGTCCCCCTCTCCTCCTGCCTTCAATCTTTCCCATCATCAGGGTCTTTTCCAGTGAGTCAGTTCTTCACGTCAGGTGGCCAAAGTATTGGAGTTTCAGCTTCATATCAGTACTTCCAATGGATATTCAGGATAGATTTCCTTTAGGATGGGCTGGTGGATCTCCTTGTTGTCCAAGGGACTCTCAAGACTCTTCAACAACACAGTTCAAAAACAACACAGTTCAAAAGCATTTGGCACACAGCTTTCTTTATAGTCCAACTGTCACATCCATACATGACTACTGGAAAAACCATAGCCTTGAGTAGACGGACCTTTGTTGGCATAGTAATGTCTCTGCTTTTTAATATGCTTTCTAGGTTGGTCATAACTTTTCTCCAAGGAGCAATCATCTTTTAATTTCATAGGTGCAGTCACCATCTTCAGTGATTTTGAAGCCGCTCCCTCCTCCAAAAAAAAAATTCTGTCACTGTTTCCACTCTTTCTCCATCTATTTGCCATGAAGTGATGGAAGCAGATGCCATGATCTTAGTTTTCTTCAATGCTGAGTTTGAAGCCAACTTTTTCACTCTCGTCTGTAACTTTCATCAAGAGGCTTTTTAGTTCTTCTTAACTTTTGACATAAGTATGGTGTAATATGCATACCTGAGGTTATTGATATTTCTCCCAGAAATCTTGACTCCAGCTTGTGCTTCCTACAGACCAGCAGTTAAGCAGGGTGACAACATACAGCCTTGATGTACTCCTTTCCCAATTTGGAACCATTCTGTTGTTCCATATACAGTTCTAACTCTTGCTTCTTGACCTGCATACAGATGTTTCAGGAGGTAGGTCAGGTGGTTTGGAATTCCCATCTCTTTAAGAATTTTCCACAGTTTGTTGAAATCCACACAGCCAAAGGCTTTGGCATAGTCAATAAAGTATAAATAGATGTTTTTCTGGAACTCTTGCTTTTTCAGTGATCCAATGGATGTTGGCAATTTGGTCTCTGCTTTCTCTGCCTTTTCTAAATCCAACTTGAACATCTGGAAGTTCATGGTTCATGGTTCATGTAAAGAGAAGCCCAAGCAAGATAGTAGGAGGGGCGAAATTGTGTTTAGAATCAAACCCCATACCTGCCAGGGAAGCTCAGAGGGCTCAAACATACCTTGTGTGTATCAGAACCCAGAGACCCCACAGGGAATGAGACAGAACTGTGTTTGACTGTCTCCTGAGGAGGTACAGGTCAGCAGTGGACTGCTGGAGGGGCAGGGGCTCTGGGCACAGTAGACCTGGGTATGGCATAAACTCTCTTAGAGGAAGTTGCCATTAATCCCACCATAGAGCCACCAGAACTTACACAGGACTTTGTGCTGGAGGGCACAAAGAGAACCTTGTGTATACCAGGACCCAGGAGAAAGGAGCAGTGACCCAACAAGAGACTGACCCAGACTTGCCATGAATGTCCAGGATTGTCCAGCAGAGGTGTGGGTTGGCGGTGGCCTGCTGCAGAGTTGGGGCCACTGAGTGTAGCAGTGTATGCATGGGACCTTTTAATGGAGGTAATCTTCATTACTTCCACCATAGTTTAACCATAACAGGGAGGGAACACAGCCTCACCCATCAACAGAAAATTGGATTAAAGTTTTACTGAGCATGGCTCTGCCCATGAGAATAAGACCCAGTTTCCCCCTCAGTCAGTCTCTCCCATCAGGAAGCTTTCATAAGCCTCGTATCCTTCTCCATCAGAGGGCAGACAGACTGAAAACCACAAGCACAGAAAATCAATCAGTCTGATCACATGGACTACAGCCTTGTCTAAATCAGTGAAACTATAAGCCATGCTATGTAGGGCCACCCAGGACAAATGGTTCATGGTGGAGAGGTCTGACAAAACATGGTCCACTGGAGAAGGGAATGGCAAACTACTTCAGTATTCTTGCCTTGAGAACAGCATGAACAGCATGAAAAGGAAAAAAGATAGGACAATGAAAGATGAACTCCCCAGGTTGGTAGGTGCCCAAAATACTACTGGAGATCAGTGGAGAAATAACTCCAGAAAGATTGAAGAGACAGAGTCAAAGCAAAAACAACATCCAATTGTGGATGTCATGGGTGATAGAAGCAAGGTCCGATGCTGTAAAGAGCAATATTGCATAGGAACCTGCTATGTTAGGTCCATGAATCAAGGCAAATTGGAAGTGGTTAAACAGGAGATGGCAAGAGTGAATGTTGACATTTTAGGAATCAGCGAACTAAAATGGACTAGAATGGGTGAATTTAACTCAGATACCCATTATATCTACTACTATGGGCAAGATTCCCTTAGAAAAAATGGAGTAGCCATCATGGTCAACGAAAGAGTCTGAAATGCAGTACTTGGATGCAATCTCAAAAATGACAGAATGATCTCTGTTTGTTTCCAAGGCAAACCATTCAATATAACAGTAATCCAACCCTGTGCCCTGACCAGTAATGCTGAAGAAGCTGAAGTTGAAGGGGTCTATGAAGAACTACAAGACCTTCTAGAACTTACACCCAAAAAAGATGTTCTTTTCATTGCAAGGAACTGGAATGCAAAAGTAGGCAGTCAAGAGATACCTGCAGTAACAGGCAAATTTGGCCTTGGAGTACAGAATAAGCCAGTGCAAAGACTAACAGAGCTTTGCCAATAGAATGTACTGTCATAGCAAACACCCTCTTCCAACAACAGAAGAGAAGACTCTACACGTGGATATAACCAGATGGTCAATACCGAAATCAGATTGATTATATTCTTTGCAGCCAAAGATGAAGAAGCTCTACAGAGTCAGCAAAAACAAGACTGGGAGCTGACTGTGGCTCAGATCATGAACTCCTTATTGCCAAATTCAGACTTGAATTGAGGAAAGGAAAATCTCATGGATGGAGGAGCCTGGTGGGCTGCAGTCCATGGGATCGCTAAGAGTCGGACACGACTGAGCAACTTCACTTTNATTTGGTTTTATCTTATTACTTTCCAATGCCCACTTTACTTATCACTTTAAACAATAGTTCTACACTATTATCACCTAAATCTTATTCTTTACAAAGTCCTGCAAGAAAAGATGCATAAAAGCATGTTGTACGAATCATTTGACAAGGGTTTTGTAATGTTTTAATTTCAAAGAAGTAAACGTCATGATTGGTTCTTATTTGATAAAACAATTACAAAAACTGACTACTCTGGGTAAATTGAGACTTTGTATCAGAAATGTGTCTTCTATACCTATTTGAGAAAGGTACATCTGTCACAGGGATAATTATGTAGTCAGAAAATATTCCTTCGAAATATGTAGCAAAGGTCTTTGCTGGGTATCAGTTAGATGTCCAGTATGTTCTTATCGATTCATTGATCTAGGTCCCAGCATCTATTTTCCAAACAGAACAGAAACTACTCTGTTAGCAGGCTGGAGGACAGAAGCCAATTAGCCCTCAGAGAATCCTGGACTCTGAATTCAGTTGTGGTAGTTCTATACAGCAACTCATTAAAAATAATATGAGAGCTATGTAAAACCTTCTCTGGGTATTGATGCCTACTTCTCAATATGTTGTNTGATTCATTGATCTAGGTCCCAGCATCTATTTTCCAAACAGAACAGAAACTACTCTTTTAGCAGGCTGGAGGACAGAAGCCAATTAGCCCTCAGAGAATCCTGGACTCCAAATTCAGTTGTGGTAGTTCTATACAGCACCTCATTAAAAATAATATGAGAGCTATGTAAAACCTTCTCTGGGTATTGATGCCTACTTCTCAATATGTTGTATTTGAATCAGAGCCCTTATTTTCTTCATATCATAGGCTATTGCCTCTCCCGTAAAGCCAAAGAAATGTGTTTGTTTGGTTTGATTCGGTGTATGTGTGTATGGATTATGTGGCGTGGTGATTGGCTTCCAAAGGAATGACTGTAATGTTTCATATTAACTTTTCCACCTCTTGGGGTTCTTAAGCTACAGAAGTTAGTTAAGGGTGGAACCCACATTGTCAACAAAGATTTATAATCATTACTACTGAAATGGTCTAAAAACAGATATTTAGAAGGCTTCAGTACAAAAGCAGTTTGTTTCTAAGCAGCATGTAGACAGCATCTTTCCTGTCTTGCTAATTGCCTTCTTTGTCCATATTTTTTGAAATATGTTAAGGATGCTGGGCCTTAGTCACTAAGGTTCCAAATCTCTTCAGTTATCCAAGAATGCAATTTAGACTAATGAGTGGCAGTGAGGGGTGTGTGTGTGTGTGTGTGTGTGTGTGCCTGCGCTGCCACTGCCCTGGGGCTGTTCCCCACTCCGTCTGCCTCTCTTGTCCTTGACAGAGGCCACGTACCAAGTCTGCTAACTGTGTGCTGTGATAGCTTGGCTGGTGCTGAGGTGACCTGTGGCTCAAGGCTCAGGGAAGACCACCAACTGCTTTCTGCTAGGTCAGTGACCAGCTGTCAGCTGGGGAGAGTCTCCTGTCACTGACAGCCTGCAGGAGATTCAAAGGGCTGACCTGGAGGGGAAAGGGCACAGCTTCTCGGAACTTGTCCTATTTGCATTATAAAGACAGAGAATGAGGTGACTTTGGGAGGCAGCCCTTGCCCCCAGAACTCCTGCAAACAAGCAGATGCATTGAAAGGGAAGAAAGCATGGGGCAAGATAGAATTCTCCTTCGTTGTTGATTCACTGCCTGATTTTAATGCTGCTTTAAATGCAGAGGCTTTTCTCTATTAGGAAATGTGCTTTAGACTAGGGCTTAATGCTGCATCTCTTGTTTTTTTTTTTTTTTTGAACTTGGTCTCATGAATCCTTCAACCTGATGTGAGGTGATTTGAAAATAAGAAAATAAATAACTTAGGTTTCTTTGCAGGGATATAAAGTGGCTTTTAATCCTATAATGTTTTCCTCTGTCATCACCAAGCTTAGTGAAGAGAATAGTCTTAAAAACAGAAAGCTTTCAATGATTCTGCGGTGGTGGCATGTGCTGGGAGAGACTGCCTGAGAGCATCATAAAAACGAGGGGAGAGGTGCTCCATAAATATGCGGGTGGTTATTTATTACAAAATAAATTATGTATTGACATGAAGAATTACACCATAATTTTCTGTTTGAGATGGTACCAAAGTAAATTGGTTTCTATCTAAAAGGTCACAGGGAATGCTGCCTTTGTGTTCCTGTCATGACATTTGCCTTATTGGCATTCAGGAGCATTCCCTCTGCTTCATGCAATCACTGTCTCCTTTCACTGTGTTTACAGATAATCCAGAGACTTTGCAGGCCAAATGGCTTTCTGAATATGAGCCCACAAAGCATCAAATCAGACAGCCTCCTGCTTAGAGAGTTTTTAGCATAGTTCAGCCACAAGGCAAACATCAATAATTGCTTTAGAAGGGAAAGTGACAGGAAATTGTTCATAATTTGCCATCACAATAATTAACAGTGGCTAGGACTATTGCAACCACTATTTAATTTCCCCTTCTTTAAAATTAACTCTGTTATTGTCACCCACTGCTCTGTGGTGAGAGCGATTAGCGCTGTTTGTCTGAGGGCTTCTGTTCCTAGGAAGAAATCATTCACTCACCTCCGTATGGAACACATGATGCATTTTGATCCAATCTATTTTACATTTGCAGTGAAGACATGTGTGAGTTGGAAAAGACTGGGCCAACTGCTAAACTGTTGCTGGGTGGGCTTCNTCAGTCTAGATATGAGAGTCATTGTTTTAAAGCTGTAACAGAAATGGAGACCTATTACTTGCTGTAGTTTGAAGTGAACTTGGAAACAGTACCATTTTCAGCTTTTGGTGGTAAGGAAATGAGATCTAGAAAACAAAATTAGTTGCTTTATCTCCTTAATTACTTAGCCAGTGGCTACTCAAACTCCAATCTATTCCCTACCATATGGTTTACCTACTTACCAGGGAAATTAAAACGAAACCTTCTCAAATAGGCGAATGAGTGTGCTACTGTAAAAGCCATCCAGAGATGGAGATTCGACCATCTTCTAAAGTCCCTCATCCAATATTCAGTAACCTTTACAACAGGAAATCACCTGTTATAATCCAGCTCGGGTAGTAGAAAGAACACTGGGTTTGAAATGAGGCTTGTATTGTGGTTGTAGCCATGGTAGGCAGCCTTTTAGATGGTCTCCAATGGTCCCCACTTCCTCATATTTATGCCTTTTTTGTAATCCTTTCTGCTTGTGTGTGGGCCTGACCTAGTGACTTGCTTCTGTTCTAGTGAAGAGCGTAAGTGGGAGAATATCACTTCCTGCAAAAGTGAAAGAATATCACTTCCAATATAAGGTTATGAGAAGACTGGCTCTCATCTTGGGAACTCTTTGCTCTCTCAGATCACTTCCTCAGGGGCAAGCCATTGCGTGCCACAGAAACCCATGCAGCAAGGAATCAAGGCCAGCCAGCAGCCACATGAGTGAATTTTGGAAGTGAATTGGACCTCTCTTCTGCATCCCCCATACCCCTTGCCTATCTGAGTCCTCAAATGAGATTGCAGTCCTGGCCAGGAGTTGAGCTAGCCTGCCTCCTCATGACATACCTGGATTCAGAGGTACCCAGACAAGTTGCAACCCTCTTCCTGACTCACCAAAACTATGAGATAAATAAGTGTCTGTTGTTTGTTTAGGTAGCATACTTTAGTGCTTGTCCTAGCCTTTCTGGGTGTCGGTTTCTTCACTTGTGTATGTTCAGCAATTGAACCAAGTGACTTTTGAGGTCACATATTATACAGAGTGCTGTTAGGTATCTGAATTCCTCATATATTACCATAAGTCGATTCTAATTCTGTCTTCAGCAGTGATGAAGAATAATCATCTATTTTTCTTCTAAAAATAAACCGTCAAATATTGTGGCTGTAAGGCAGCTTGTTAATTCCCTTCCAGTCCAACATGTGAAAATAAAATAAAACCTTTGATGTTTAAGAATTTGGTTTTATCTTATTACTTTCCAATGCCCACTTTACTTATCACTTTAAACAATAGTTCTACACTATTATCACCTAAATCTTATTCTTTACAAAGTCCTGCAAGAAAAGATGCATAAAAGCATGTTGTACGAATCATTTGACAAGGGTTTTGTAATGTTTTAATTTCAAAGAAGTAAACGTCATGATTGGTTCTTATTTGATAAAACAATTACAAAAACTGACTACTCTGGGTAAATTGAGACTTTGTATCAGAAATGTGTCTTCTATACCTATTTGAGAAAGGTACATCTGTCACAGGGATAATTATGTAGTCAGAAAATATTCCTTCGAAATATGTAGCAAAGGTCTTTGCTGGGTATCAGTTAGATGTCCAGTATGTTCTTATCGATTCATTGATCTAGGTCCCAGCATCTATTTTCCAAACAGAACAGAAACTACTCTGTTAGCAGGCTGGAGGACAGAAGCCAATTAGCCCTCAGAGAATCCTGGACTCTGAATTCAGTTGTGGTAGTTCTATACAGCAACTCATTAAAAATAATATGAGAGCTATGTAAAACCTTCTCTGGGTATTGATGCCTACTTCTCAATATGTTGTATTTGAATCAGAGCCCTTATTTTCTTCATATCATAGGCTATTGCCTCTCCCGTAAAGCCAAAGAAATGTGTTTGTTTGGTTTGATTCGGTGTATGTGTGTATGGATTATGTGGCGTGGTGATTGGCTTCCAAAGGAATGACTGTAATGTTTCATATTAACTTTTCCACCTCTTGGGGTTCTTAAGCTACAGAAGTTAGTTAAGGGTGGAACCCACATTGTCAACAAAGATTTATAATCATTACTACTGAAATGGTCTAAAAACAGATATTTAGAAGGCTTCAGTACAAAAGCAGTTTGTTTCTAAGCAGCATGTAGACAGCATCTTTCCTGTCTTGCTAGTTGCCTTCTTTGTCCATATTTTTTGAAATATGTTAAGGATGCTGGGCCTTAGTCACTAAGGTTCCAAATCTCTTCAGTTATCCAAGAATGCAATTTAGACTAATGAGTGGCAGTGAGGGGTGTGTGTGTGTGTGTGTGTGTGTGTGCCTGCGCTGCCACTGCCCTGGGGCTGTTCCCCACTCTGTCTGCCTCTCTTGTCCTTGACAGAGGCCACGTACCAAGTCTGCTAACTGTGTGCTGTGATAGCTTGGCTGGTGCTGAGGTGACCTGTGGCTCAAGGCTCAGGGAAGACCACCAACTGCTTTCTGCTAGGTCAGTGACCAGCTGTCAGCTGGGGAGAGTCTCCTGTCACTGACAGCCTGCAGGAGATTCAAAGGGCTGACCTGGAGGGGAAAGGGCACAGCTTCTCGGAACTTGTCCTATTTGCATTATAAAGACAGAGAATGAGGTGACTTTGGGAGGCAGCCCTTGCCCCCAGAACTCCTGCAAACAAGCAGATGCATTGAAAGGGAAGAAAGCATGGGGCAAGATAGAATTCTCCTTCGTTGTTGATTCACTGCCTGATTTTAATGCTGCTTTAAATGCAGAGGCTTTTCTCTATTAGGAAATGTGCTTTAGACTAGGGCTTAATGCTGCATCTCTTGTTTTTTTTTTTTTTTTGAACTTGGTCTCATGAATCCTTCAACCTGATGTGAGGTGATTTGAAAATAAGAAAATAAATAACTTAGGTTTCTTTGCAGGGATATAAAGTGGCTTTTAATCCTATAATGTTTTCCTCTGTCATCACCAAGCTTAGTGAAGAGAATAGTCTTAAAAACAGAAAGCTTTCAATGATTCTGCGGTGGTGGCATGTGCTGGGAGAGACTGCCTGAGAGCATCATAAAAATGAGGGGAGAGGTGCTCCATAAATATGCGGGTGGTTATTTATTACAAAATAAATTATGTATTGACATGAAGAATTACACCATAATTTTCTGTTTGAGATGGTACCAAAGTAAATTGGTTTCTATCTAAAAGGTCACAGGGAATGCTGCCTTTGTGTTCCTGTCATGACATTTGCCTTATTGGCATTCAGGAGCATTCCCTCTGCTTCATGCAATCACTGTCTCCTTTCACTGTGTTTACAGATAATCCAGAGACTTTGCAGGCCAAATGGCTTTCTGAATATGAGCCCACAAAGCATCAAATCAGACAGCCTCCTGCTTAGAGAGTTTTTAGCATAGTTCAGCCACAAGGCAAACATCAATAATTGCTTTAGAAGGGAAAGTGACAGGAAATTGTTCATAATTTGCCATCACAATAATTAACAGTGGCTAGGACTATTGCAACCACTATTTAATTTCCCCTTCTTTAAAATTAACTCTGTTATTGTCACCCACTGCTCTGTGGTGAGAGCGATTAGCGCTGTTTGTCTGAGGGCTTCTGTTCCTAGGAAGAAATCATTCACTCACCTCCGTATGGAACACATGATGCATTTTGATCCAATCTATTTTACATTTGCAGTGAAGACATGTGTGAGTTGGAAAAGACTGGGCCAACTGCTAAACTGTTGCTGGGTGGGCTTCGCATGCCTCTCCTGAAACATACTGTACTGCATATGGCTTAGAACGAATAACCAAATGTCTTAAGCTTGGGGGAAAAAAGGAAAATAATAAGTGTCTTAACCATTGTTCAGGGGTTTTCATGCCTGATTTGCTAGGTAAAGGTTATCAGAAAAGTCAGCTCAAGTGTGCTTAGAAAGCTTAATGACATCTCTCCACTCCTGTGGCAGGCATCACATGAGGGGAAAGGTTACTAGAGGCCAAAGTTAGAAACCTTGTCTTTAGTAAATGAGCTGATGAGTGTCATCTGTGTCCAAGCTGCCCACAGTTAGAGGGGCTAGAGCTTCCTTCCTGGGTGTCATGCTTCAAGCATCTTCTTAAGACTCCAAAGTTGCTCTCTGCAGTCTTCTCTGGCCTCGGCACAGCCTGCCTCCTAGAGCACTCATCTGTGTGTTGACTTCATCTCTTCTGCTGAGCCTTATGCCCTTTGAAGTCAGTATTTTGAATGCTCACAGCCCTTGGCAGGAAGCATATGATTGTTGCTGAATGAATATTTGTTGATGGATGAACTGAGTGATGGATGATTGACAGTCCTCATACAGAAGTAGGGGGAACGTCTCCATGGTGGACCAGGGGGCTGTTACTAACTGTGCCAGCCCAGGAGCAAACTGGCTACCAAGGAGCGAATCAGATTACATGAAAATAAAGAGGAACTACTTGCACTACTGTGAAGTGCAGGTTTTGCTAAGCTCCTTATTTATTCATTCCACATAAAGTGTCGAGTGCTTTGCCTATGCCAGGCTCTGTTTTAGGCTCTTATGATTTATTGGTGAGCAAAACAATCTGTGCACGTGTGGAGTCTGTATTCTGGTGCAGGAAGTCAGACAGTTAATAAGCATAGTAAGTAAGCCATGTATTATGGTAAAATGTGATACATGCAGTGAAAACAGTGAGGCAGGGTAAACAAGATTGGAGTGCTCAGGGTGGAGATGAGGCCTGGCTGGGTCTGTTTTAAATAAGGCCTCATTGCAGTGAAAAGACTTGAAGTTAGTGTAGGAGTTACAGCGTGGCTGCTTGAAGAGGAGCAGTCAAAACCTAGGAGCTGCCTGAGCCAACACCCTAGGTTGGGAGTGTGCCCGGGGGTCCCGTGAGGAACACTCTGAGGCAGGATTGGGATAAATGACACAAGCTTCGTAGGACATGAGATCAAGAGAAAACAGAGTGCCTGATCCAGGGCTCGTAGCCACTGTGAGGCCTTTGGCTTTTACTCCTGAGTGGCAGAGTTAATCTAACACACTCCCTTCTTCATGCTTGGAACTTGAGTTTCACACTTGTATCTATTTCAGCCAGTAACACTTCACATTAACTGTTTGCATTTTCTTCCTTGCTAGACTCTGAGGTTCTAAGTGCTATTTTAAAATCTCATTCTTCTCTGTATCTGGACCAGAAGAATGAATGCACAAGGTAAATGCTTGATTATTGTTTGTCGAATTGAATTATGACAACAAACAAATCATAGGAGCAGGATTTCCTTAATACTATAAAAGGAACTTGGATCATAGTTTCTAGGGCAGAGGAGTTGGTTTACGACTGTATCATACACTTTGAGCTCTAGGTTGGTGCTTTTCTGCTGAAGCAACTGTTCTTTCCTTTCTGTGCAGTTTTCTCACCACCCTCTACTGTTTGCTACCCAAAAGTCAGCTTCGGTGCTAAATCTGACACCACCCTCCTCTCTAGGGAACCTCTGGTGGATATGCTGCCAGTTTCATGAGCTAGGGCTCTGTATCTCAACCATAGATGAATGCTGGAATCCTTGGGGAACTTTTATAAACTAGTATGCCTTGACTTCCTCACAGAGCAATTGCAGCAGAAGTTCTGAGGGTTGGGCTCAGGCACAGGTATATTTTAAATGCTCCCAGATGATGCTAATGTTCAGCCAGGGTAGACAGCCACAGATCTGGAGCTCTTTCAAGACTTTCAGAGGTGGCTCACATTCCCAATGAACATTTGAGCTCCAAGAAAGGGAATCACTCAGAGATATTGTAGGTTTGGTTCTAGAACAGTGCAATAAAGTGTATATCACAATTAGTTGTCATATGACTATTTGGGCTTCCCAGGTGGCTCAGAGGTTAAAGCGTCTGCCTGGAATGCAGGAGACCCAGGTTTGATCCCTGGGTCAGGAAGATCCCCTGGAGAAGGGAATGGCAACCCACTCCAGTACTCTTGCCGTACCCACTCTCCCTCCATGGAGAATCCCATGGAGGGAGGAGCCTGGTAGGTTACAGTCCATGGGGTCGCAAAGAGTCGGATAAGACTGAGCGATTTCACTTTCACTTTCATGACTATTTTGGTTTCCCAGTGCATATAAAAGTCATGTTTATACTATATTGTAGTCTATTAAGAGTGCAATGATATTCTGTTTTTTAAAAACTACAAACTTTAATTAAAAGTACTTTTATCACTAAAAATGCTAACTGTCATCTGAGCCTTTAGCAAGTCATGTTCTTTTTCAGTAGTAGCATCAAAGATCACTGATCACAGATCATCATAATAAATAAAATAATGAAATGTTTGAAATAAGAATTAAGAAAACGTGATACAGAGATGTGAAATGAGCACATGTTGTTGGAAAATGATGTCAATAGACTCGCTTCATGCAAGATTGCCACAAACCTTCAGTTTGTAAAAAAATACAGTACCTGTGAAGTTCAATAAAACAAGTAATGCCTAAATATAAATTTGGTCAATTTCCCAATCCTGTCAATTCCTGGCAGTAGCATGGCTTTGCATCAAGGTAGCAGCTCAAGGGGGTCTTGCTAGGTCCGAATGTTTGTATGGGTGCAAGTGTGGTGGTGAGAAGGGAGGGCTTTGACGATTTCCTTTCTCTATGATAATTGACCTGTTTGTAAATCAACCCACAATTGATACTTACAGAAGATAAATCTGGAGCTCATTCCTGGGTCTTCTCTCAGAAGAACATATGCCTGGTCTTGTCAAGGTGAACTTCCATCCTAGGAAGCAGTGGTACTGACCACTTAGCACCCCAAGTTAGCATCTGCCACTGGTTGAGTGCACATGTGCTAAGTCGCTTCATTTGTGCCCAATTCTTTGGGACCCCATGGACTGTAGCTCTCCAGGCTTCTGTCCGTGGG
This sequence comes from Neotragus moschatus, assembly GCA_006410615.1. NCBI lineage: Eukaryota > Metazoa > Chordata > Mammalia > Artiodactyla > Bovidae > Neotragus > Neotragus moschatus. Next base: position 121,982 of record SJYA01001335.1, read on the forward strand.
ATTCTCCAGGTATGAATACTAGAGTGGGTTGCCATGCCCTCTTCCAGGGAGTCTTTCTGACCCCGGGGTCAAACCTGGGTCTCTTGCATTGCAGGCAGATTCTTTACCATCTGAACCACCAGGAAAGCCCACAGTTGAGTATTCTTCCTCAGTGGTTTAACAGATACTAATCTAAGGATTGGGAAAGCATGCCTGTGGCCTTCAACTTAGTCTATGCAGTACCCAATCACCCTGAGCTTGGGTGTAAAGTGGCAGCCACTCAAGGGTAGCTGTTCCTCAGCAGCCTGCTTTTTAACCCAGTGTGAGGCCTGGTGATGTACATGACCAACCGTGGTCATGTATACATTTTCCTCCTCACAGAATGTTAAAGTAGGCCTTTCAGCATACTTGGTATGAAATCTTATCTTCTTAATGTACTCAATGTTCAGACAATTCTCATTGCCAGAGTAGGACCATGTATTACCAGGCTTTATGAATGTGTGAGACACGACTGAGCAACTGAACTGGTGAATGTGTGAAGAATTTAATTTATTTATACCTTCATTTTCCCTTTTATTTATGTGTCACTAAATACTTCTGGAGAATTTACTAGGTACTCTGTTACATCATGGGATTGCAAAGTGGTTATGGCACCCTTCCTTCAACTCACATTCTAGAAAGGAGATGAACATATAAACAGAAAGTAAGAACATAATACAGGAGTTCTTCAGTCACAGAGGGAGATAGGAGTTGATGGGACTCTTTCATATTATGGGTGCTGTGAATTGAAAGGCAAGGAGTTGGGAGACTGCATTAAGATTTGGAGAGCAAAATTATTCCTAATATAGAGGGAGTAGAAAGGATGGTGGTGAAGTTGAGGCTGAAGGCATAGATTGGTCTCAGATTGCAAAGTGCTTACGCAAAGTTACTTCCCTGGTGACTCAGACTGTAAAGCATCTGCCTACAATGTGGGAGACCAGGGTTCAATCCCTGGGTTGGGAAGATCTCCTGGAGGAGGAAATGACAACCCACTCCAGTATTCTTGCCTGGAAAATCCAGTGGACAAAGGGAACTTGGTAGGCTGTAGTCCATGGGGTTGCAAAGAGTTGGACATGACTGAGCAATTTTACTTTCACTTTCAGGGAATTTGCACTTGATTCTGAAAAACCAAGGTGGTACAAATGAAAGAAAGAGAAAACTAAACTTTGTAGCCAGAAAAATATGATTAAATTCTGGCTCAGCTACTTATTAGTTATATAGTATTGTGCTAATTACTGGAAATAGTTCAGTCTCTATTTCCTCATCTATAAAAATGGATATGATAGAACATGTCTCACAGTGTTAGTTTGAGGGCTAAATGAAACAATGTTCATGAAAGTAAGGGCAGCTGTGTGGTAGGTTCTAGAGCTATGCCATTCAATACACAAGCGACTAGTCACATGTGGTTACTTTAGTTAAAAGTAAATAAAAGAATTTGTTTTTGAGGTGCACGATAGCCACATGTGGCTAGTGGCTGTCATATTGGAAAGCACTGGTATGGGACATTTCCATCATCACAGACCATTCTATTGGGCAGTGCTACTCTGTGGAAGTTCTCCTTGCCTTCCTAAAGCACCAGGCTCCTAACTGTTTTAGTTAACGTGTTGATAGTACAGGTTATATTGTATTATAAAAAGTAGTTATTCTTTGATGTAAAGTTTGGAAATGGGTTCAGATCAAGTCCCCCTCAGATGTTAATCGAGAGCTTGCCTGTGCTGACATGCAGCTGCTGCCCCTCTCTTGCAGCCTGGCTGCCTTCCCTGCCCCTAGGCTTGGAATTATACTCAGTTCTCTTGGAAATGGCCAGAGTGACAAGCAAACTGCTCTGGACCTGAGGTACATGTTTCCCTCGGGACTTACCCTAGGATCCAAACTGTATTTTCTATGGGATTGCCTATTGGACTGACTCATGCCATTTCAAATAACAGCTTAATTCATCCCGTTCCCTTTAGCAAGGTTTGGTAACATAGAACATCGGGGATGATGGGCATTTCCAGTGACAGGTAGACACCTGCACTTAACTTTCAATTCACTTCAACTTAGGCTACTTTCCCAGAAAGAGTGCATTAACTTCCAGTTTCTACTGAACTCTGGTTTCACTTAGAGAGTTAAAGTTACAAAGCACACATCTATTTTCTACATGGAATGGTTATTTTCAGGATTAAAAAAATTTAGAAAGAGTATTGAGAGAATGGAATGTATAAAACTTGGTTGGTAAATTGAAAAAAAAAAACATTAAAGCTTTCCTTAGTCAACTTGGGAAGAAACAATTCTTAATGACAATTGTATCGTGGTACTTTATTGTCACATAATTTATTTTGTACACATAATTGACTTTTACTTGGGAAGCAGGAAAGCCCATGTAGAAATGTTAAAAAGGAGTCAAGTGAGAGACCAGCTGGGAGAAATTAAATCCATCTGTGTGTAAATACAATAAGGTGAAAGGAGTTTGGCATTTATTGAGGAGTATATGCAAATGTAGTGAGTTGCTAGAAGGGAAGTTCTCTGGGGCCTGCAGTGACTTTGAGAATTCTGAAGAATTGGCAAAGATTCAGCTGGGCATGAAAGATGGTTGGGATTATGGTGAGAAATGGGGAGGGATTTCAGACAGAGGGAGGATGTGCAAAGTTGTAAAGTGGGAAAAGCACTTTTTTTTTTGTAGTGGAAAGTGACCATATATGGAAATAAATGAGAAGTAAGTTTTGATATTGTTCAGCCCAGACTGCGTAGAAAGAGACAGACCTTGAATAATATAGGCATAATTAAGGTTTGTGTGTGTGTTTTTAACTACATATCAAGTCAGGCAATGAGCTAAAACAGTTCNTTTTTTTTTGTAGTGGAAAGTGACCATATATGGAAATAAATGAGAAGTAAATTTTGATATTGTTCAGCCCAGACTGCGTAGAAAGGGACAGACCTTGAATAATATAGGCATAATTAAGGTTTGTGTGTATGTTTTTAACTACATATCAAGTCAGGCAATGAGCTAAAACAGTTTAAATGTACATTTAAAATTTTAATTTTCGCAACAGACCAATAAGGAAGGTAGTGCTGGTGACATTTTACAGATGAAGCAGGGTAAATTTAGAGAGCAAAAGTAGTTTGCCCAAGGCCTGGCATGCCCAGCTCCTTGTACTTGGTGCTTCCCTGGAGGCTCAGTCAGTAAAGAGTCTGCCTGCAATGCGGGAGTCTTGGGTTCAATCCCTAGGTTGGGAAGATCCCCTAGGGAAGGAAGTGGCAACCCACTCCAGTATTTTTGCCTGGAGAATTCCATGGACAGAGGAACTAGGTGGCTACAGTTCTTGGGNCTGGAGGCTCAGTCAGTAAAGAGTCTGCCTGCAATGCGGGAGTCTTGGGTTCAATCCCTAGGTTGGGAAGATCCCCTAGGGAAGGAAGTGACAACCCACTCCAGTATTTTTGCCTGGAGAATTCCATGGACAGAGGAACTAGGTGGCTACAGTTCTTGGGGTCATAAAGAGTCAGACACAACTGAGTGACTAACACTTTCACACTTTCACGAAGTATTGGGAGACAGTTTTCCATAGGTCTCCTGAGCCTCTGTACATCTATATTGCAGAGCCCCTGGCTGCCTCTGTTCTGAATTAACCTTTCCCGGATGTTTTCATAGCTAACAGCTTCAAAAGATAGAACTAGAGTCTCCTGGAACAAAGGGCAGGTTTACTTATTGCCTGGTGCAATTAAATGTCTTCCTCTGGGGCAAAGGTTGAGCAGGTTTACTACTGAAAGATTTGGGTTCCCTAGGCTCAGAGTTTCTCTACTGGAGTGTGTGTGCAGGAGGCAATTGATCCCTTCAGATTGCCATGTGGGAACTGAGGCTTGGGGAAGTGAGTGTTAATAGTACTTGGCTACTTAGTGCTAATTGCTCTGAGTCATATATTTGTTTTTAATTAAGTACACTTATTTAGTTTTAATTGCTTTTAAAAATTGTTTATTTAGTTTACTTGTCTTTGACTCAGAAGTTTCGGGTTTTCTTTCAACATGTATGAAACTGTGACAGACTAACTTGTTAGCTTGCAAAAACCTAAACATCTGTAGTGGAAGTAGTGGAACAATCTTAGAGGGCTTTGGAATTCAAATATTAGGTGAAAAAGGCCTGTGCTAGAGTATTTTGAAAGGAAGAAATAGATTCTAGAAATAAAGAAACAAGGTTAGGAAAGAATATTTTGGGAGTGTGCTGTGAAGGGTGGTCAGAACATATAAAAGGTCAAAANCTGGGTGAGTGCTTTGCCTCTTTCTCTTTTCTTGTATTTTTAATAATAAAAGCATGAAATGTCATCTACGGCTTCTGCAATATCAATTATTTGTTGCTATTGTTGAGTTGCTCAGTAGTGTCTGACTCTGTGTGACTTCATAGCCTGCAGCATGCCAGGCTTCCCTGTCCTTCACCATTTTCCGGAGCTTTCTCAAACTCATGTCCATTGAGTCAGTGATGCCATCTAACCATCTTGTCCTCTGTCATTCCCTACTCCTCCTGACTTCAATCTTTCCCAGCATCAGGGTCTTTTCTAATGGGCCGGCTCTTCACATAAGGTGGCCAAAGTATTGCAGCTTCAGCTTTAGCATCAGTCCTTCCAATGAATATTCAGGGTTGATTTCCTTTAGGATTGGCTGGTTTGATCTCCTTGCAGTCCAAGGGACTCTCAAGAGTCTTCTCCAACACTCTAATTCAAAAGCATCAATTCTTTGGCATTCAGCCTTCTTTATGGTGCAACTCTGACATCCATACATGACTACTGGAAAGTCTATAGTTTTGACTATATGGACCTTTGTCAGCAAAGTAATGTCTCTTTTTTAATATGCTGTCTAGGTTTGTCATAACTTCTCTTTGAAGGAGCAGGTGTCTTTTAATTTCATGGCTGCAGTCAACCATCTTCATGATTTTGGAGTGCAAGAAAATAAAGTCTGTCACTGTTTCCATTGTTTTTCCATCTATTTGCCATGAAGTGATGGAACTGGATGCCGTAATCTTAGTTTTCTGATTGCTGAATTTTCAGCCAACTTTTTCACTCTCCTCTTTCACCTTCTTCGTCAAGAGGCTCTTTAGTTCTTCTTCACTTTCTGACATAAGGTTGTTTTCATCTGCATATCTGAAGTTATTGATACTTGTCCCTGTAGTCTTGATTTCAGCCTGTGCTTCATCCAGTCTGGCATTTTGCATGAGGTACTCTGCAGGTACGTTAAATAAGCAGGGTGACAATATACAGCCTTAACATACTCCTTTCCCAATTTGAACCAGTCTGTTGTTCCATTTTAAATGTCACTTACAGTGGCACAATTTAAAATATCTTCCCTTTATTTTCTTTATAACAAGTTTTGGGTTTCCTAAGAAGCATTGAAAGATAAGTGAAAGGAATGGTGTATAAAATCCATCAATTTGTATTCATCATATCCTGGGCCCCTCTGCCTTGATCAAGAGTCAGTTCAGGAAGTCTTATCAAATCACATTTTTAAAATAAGGAGAGCATAGCATTGGGACATATATTACCATATGAAAAATTAGACAGCCAGTGGAAATTTGCTATATGATACAGAATTGATGCTCTGTGACATCCTAGAGGAGAGGTGAGAGGGACATTCACGAGAGAGGGGACATATAATGCCTATGGCCGATTCATGTTGTTGTATAGCAGAAACCAACACAATGTTGTAAAGCAATTATCTTCCAATTAAAAATACATTTAAATTAATAAAAAGAGAAACAAAAAGAGAAATCCTCCAAGAAGAAGCCAAGTCGTTGGAACTTGTGAGATATACTTGCAGTGCTCAGTGTTTTATATTCCTTATATGAGAAGAAAATCACTTAGTTCTCTTTTTCTAAATCAGTTGCCAATGTTTGCCTAACTTTGTCATCTGTTGCACATTCCCTTACTGAGTGGCAAATTATGTGATAACAAGATTATATTGCTGTGCTTCCCAGGAAGTCCATGGAGGCAACACTTCATGCTTCTCTGAGTAGACCCCAGGTGATTTGGAAATGGAATGACATTGTTTAGTGGTAAAAAAAAAAAAAATTATCTTTACAAAATGTGGCTTGATCTTAGATGAGTTTAGGAGTCGTAGATTAGCTGACCATAAATGTACTGTGTAGGCATGAACCACATTTTTCCCCCCTCACTCTCTTTATTTTTTTGTATGTATCATTTTTAACATCTCCTGAATTCATGGATAACAGGTTCTTAGGTGAAGTGCTGAGTATGTCACTGAAAGCCCAATGGAGTTAAGTGTGCAAAGTCAGTCTGAACATATGCTGTAATGGATTTGACCTCGAAGGGCACTACAAAGAGAAATTGCAGATAACCATCTGAACTGACTTCTGAAGCTTGTAGTTCTGACTCCCAAGATACAAAAAAGAAAAGTGAGACCAAACAGATTGGAATGAACAACTTTGAGATAGCAGGAATATATATGAGTCTGATTTTGAAAAGTAAATAAAGCTAAATGAAAAATGATTTATTCTCCAGCCCCTTTAAATATTCTTTCTTTCATTCCCCACAAATATTCTTGATATTTGACCAACCTAGATAGCATATTAAAAAGCAGAGACAATACCTTGCCAACAAAGTCTGTCTAGTTAAGGCTATGGTTTTTCCCGTAGTAGTGTATGGATGTTAGAGTTGGACTGTGAAGAAAGCTGAGCACTGAAGAACTGATGCTTTTGAACTATGGTGCTGGAGAAGACTTGAGAGTCCCTTGGACTGCAAGGAGATCCAACCAGTCCATTCTAAAGGAGATAAGTCCTGGGTATTCATTGGAAGGACTGATGCTGAAGCTGAAGTTCCAATACTTTGGCCACCTCATGCAAAGAGTTGACTCATTGGAAAAGACCCTGGTGCTGGGAGGGATTTGGGGGCAGGAGGAGAAGGAGATGACAGAGGATGAGATGGCTGGATGGCATCACTGACTCGATGGACCTGGGTTTGGGTGAACTCCAGGAGATGGTGATGGACACCAGGGAGGCCTGGTGTGCTGCGATTCATGGGGTTGCAAAGAGTTGGACATGACTGAGTGACTGAACTGAACTAAACTGAAATATCCTTGAAGTACAGTAAATGATTTGCAACACATATTATACTTGATCACACTGATGCTCTGTTAAAATGAATATTTGTTTAATATGTAAATATATATATGTAATATGAAATGACTGGAACTTTAGACTCTAAGCAAGTGACAGCACTATAGTGGTAACCTAGTTTTACTCACTACCTAAGCAAAAAGAACCTTAACAACAGTTATTTAGGCCAAGACTTGAATGTTTCCTATGATGGTTATCTCACTAATTCATGTTTGGATTTTAGTGCTATAAAACATAAAATTGCAGATACTACGCAATGTTTAGCAAACATAATTATTATTTTTATTTATTTATTTTACTATTTTGCCATTTTAACATGGCATTAATAGACCATATACTTCTTCAGTTACTGAGCTCATTTTGTATGTTGGCAGACTCTCAGTTACAAAAACACAAACATGCACACACAGCTCTCTTTATTTGGACTGTTATTCAAGTGGTGCTAGAAAATGGACTACAGAAATCATATGGATTATATAATTTCAGGTTTCTCTATTGTAATATGTACAAACATAAACACACTCTATATAATAAGAAACAATGGAAATATCAGAGCAAAAAGTCCAGGTACCACAGAATACAGAGTTGTGCCAAATAAGGCAGAGATATATTCACAACCGGAGAAGGCAATGGCAACCCACTCTGGTACTCTTGCCTGGAAATCCCATGGATAGAGGAGTCTGGTAGGCTGCAGTCCATGGGGTTGCGGAGTCGAACAAGTCTGAGCGACTTCACTTTCCCTTTTCACCTCAGGCATTGGAGAAGGAAATGGAAACCCACTCCAATGTTCTTGCCTGGAGAATCCCAGGGACGGGGGAGTCTGGTGTGCTGCCATCTATGGCGTCACACAGAGTCGGACACAACTGAAGCGACTTAGCAGCAACAGCATATTGCAGTGACTTAGCAGCAATAGCATATTAACCACATATATTGATTGAACCTGAGGCTACAGTGACTCCTGACTTTTTTCTTTCATTTAGAATCATTTTCTTTTTTTGGTAGTGGAAAGCTGAGTTTCCATGTGGAACGTTTTTGAGAACATTTGCTACCTGGAGAAATGTTGCAGCAATACATTCTTATAAGTGTCAGATGATGTGCTAGTGATTACGGCTGCTATGCTGAACAGTTATTTCTAAACAATGCTTGCAAAATACTCTGCTGTGTAATTCCTTGGTGTAGTTACAGACCTACTGATGGCACTCTTTAGAAAAATGTTTCTTTACCATTAACTCCCATGGTGAAGATGGAACAGATGACTTTCAAGTTGTCTTATATTGTTTTTCTCTTTTCTGCTACTTGGGTTTTTCCCTCCTGGTGTTTAAAATCTGAGACTAGGGTAAATGTAAGATCATATAAGAAATATGGTAGCTATGAAGAGCCACAGTTACTGGTATTCAGAATGTCAAGCTGTAAACCGGCAAGTTTGCATGTTTGTTCAATAATAATGTATAGCCAAAACACCGGGCATGCTGTTGCTTAACACCTGAACTTGTTCTTGCTAAAATAAACATAAAATAATGGTAACCTGGAATGAAGGGAATATTTGATATAACTGCATTCAGAAATATTCAATACTATAACACAAACATATTTACCACTAACATTATTTGGAAAGTCCCTGTGTTTCTCCTTTCTAGTTTTGGAGACTCAGAGCAAAGAATAGACAGTAGGTAGAGAAGCATCCCAAAATGATGGTTTGTGGTTTCTTTTTGCCTGTCTGAGAATAAAGCAGCTCAGTTCCAATCATCATCATGTTGCTGGTTTTTAAAAGTGCTTTCTGCTGTTTTATGGAACACACCAAGCTGAGTGCAGCAGCCTGCATAACGCTGTGCCATGGGGTGTGAAGTTAAAGCCATCGAGCACTCTGAATTTCCTCAGTGTGTCTCAGTGGAAGAACCCCTTGTGGTAAATGCATGTGAGCCGTTCCACTGAGAAAATGTAATGTTCAATCTCTCTGAGTTTCTCATTTTATACCTATGGAGAAAAGACTCAGTGGCTGCCTGTAGCGTTTCATCGTGAAGTACACACAGATGGTCTAGTTCAAGGTTCTTTAAAAGGCACACAGGGGAAGAAGTTATGTTTCTGCTGATTTTTCCTATATATATGTGTTTCTTCCTCTTTAAAATGTATTTTTTTGCATAATTAGTCAAATATGATATTATTCTAATTTTAGTGTAGGTAGAATACATGAAAACTGTCAATTATTCTGAAGAAACAGACATGAGGACTGCCCTATGCCAGTTCCTCAAGCAGTGTATATACAGTAACTTGTTGTATTTTTGTAGTCTCTTTTAGGTAAATGCTGAGTTTGGTTCATATCTAAGCCTATAGTAAGAGCATTAGACACAAGTTGCAACTTACACTATAAGCATTTTCTAAATGCTTATTTCTGTGGACTAAATTCACCATCTTTAAAAAAATTTAAATTGAAGTATAGTTGATTTACAAGGTTGTGCCAATCTCTGCTGTGTAGCAAAGTGACCTGGTTTTACGTATACACGCATTCTTTTTAAAATATTATTTTCCATTATGGTTTATCCCAGGAGACTGGATATAATTCCTTGTGCTATACAGAAGGGCCTTGGTGTTTATCCATCCTATATATAATAGTCTACCAACCCCAAATGCCCAGTTCATTCCTCTCCCTCCTCACCCTCCTTGGCAACCACAAGTCTGATCGCTTATGTCTGTGAGTCTGTTTCTGTTTTCTANCTGGTTTTACGTATACACGCATTCTTTTTAAAATATTATTTTCCATTATGGTTTATCCCAGGAGACTGGATATAATTCCTTGTGCTATACAGAAGGGCCTTGGTGTTTATCCATCCTATATATAATAGTCTACCAACCCCAAATGCCCAGTTCATTCCTCTCCCTCCTCACCCTCCTTGGCAACCACAAGTCTGATCGCTTATGTCTGTGAGTCTGTTTCTGTTTTCTAGATAGATTCATTTATGCCATATTTTAGATTCCATATATTTAGGCTGGTGAAAAAAAAAATTGCTGTTTCAGACTATGAATTTTAATTCTTTCTGGTTGGGTTCCAGCCCTGGTGGATCCAGAGAATTTGAAGCGGGGATGGAGTCGGCGAGGAAAAACTTATTTACTTAGAAATATAAGATTAGGAAATAATAGTATAGTAGGAAAATTAAGATGGAGAAAAGAGGCTGAATAACTTGGGTTACGGGGAAAACCAATAAAATCTCAGGACAAGAGATTTGCACCATTTACGTTGGGCCACCGGCGCCCACTTGAATATCTAAGGGTGCCCCACCTTCGGCTCCTTTTTGTGCGGAACTTAAAAGCCAGGACAAGTAAGTAGACATGGTGAGCCTCCCCATTCCAGATGGGAATTCAGCCGGAAAAGGAGAGGGAGGGAGAGGGAGAAAAAGAAAGAGACATGGGGGAAACCAGTCCTTCCAATGACTGGCCTCAGCCCCTATTGTCCTTCAAGGCCTTTTATACCTTTTTTGATTGTACTTAGAGATCAAGGGGTAATACAAAATTATGCAGTGTTAGCAGCCCAGACTCTTATCAAAACCAGGCTTTTCTCTCTGCATACCTAGTATACACAAACCTTAGGT